>JAZKJV010005855.1:0-358704 GCA_037367405.1 Ottelia alismoides
TCCAAACATTGTGAAAAATTCATATTTGATGACTTTAGTTGTGCTTTAATTACAATTCAAATTTTGTCTAAATTGGATTTGCATTTTCTCTAAAATAAATTGTTGAGTGATTTCTGTAATTGATTTTTAATTAAATCCATGATTTTTTTTGCAAAATTTCAAGTCTCTTGGATTGCTAATCAAAATATCTATTTGAGATAATTTTATTTCTGGATAATTTAACTAAATGGATTAATTGAGAATGAAATACTAACAGTAACTCTGTTTTCAGTAAAAAGTTCATAAAAACATGTTTTGTCAAAAAATTCCAAAAAATAGTGTAGCTTCATTTCGTCAGATTTCACTTTCAGTAAATTTTTCATAATTTTTGCATTTCGTGTGCATGAAAATTGCATAAAACCCCAAAAAGTTTGCATTTTTCATTGTTGCATCTTAAATTCAAAATTTTTTTAAAAAATACATTTTGCATTCATCGTTGGATTAAATTTATAGGAAAAATAAAATTTGGCTGAATTTCGATTAATTTCGTATCAAATTTAGCTTGGCTAAGTTGCATATTTTCTTAAAAACCTAGTTCATCCAAGGTCGTGCATTTGCATTTTTATCGCATAAAAAAATTACAAAAAATCCCATTTGGAAAATCGTGAGATAATTCCTCTAATCTGACCCGAAGTTGTTCCTTTGCCTCCTTAAGTTGACCCTGGGGCTTGCCCGGGTTAAAATACATCAAACCACACATTACTTAATTCGTTGATTCTTCGATTTGTGCGGTTAGTTTTTTGATCGATCTTATTGCCCGACTACATTTTTTGATCGATCTTATTGCCCACTACAACAACGTGACATGCATTAATTAAAAGGGCAATTTTTGGATACGTCAAATGGTGTCGTAACCAGGGAGGCAAACGACTTAGGATATTTTTAGAAAATATATTTTAGGTTTTCCATCCACGGGTAGTCTGATTCCCGATTTTTCTTGTGAATATTTCTTTGTTTAATAATTTTTATTTTGTGTCCTTCTCTCTGACCATTGTTTTATTTTTGTATGAGGAACATGAGGAATCGAAGGCTATTCACAGGCGAGCTAAAATACGGGCTTTGATTAAACTGACTGGTTTTGAGAGAATTTGTAAAAAAAGAAAAGAAAAGAGTGATTACATTTATAACGGTTCCCATTTGGGTTCTCACGCATGTAATTGAATATTAAAAAGAGTCTCTGTGTTGTTTGGTTGATTGACGTAGGATAGGACCTGCACTCGTGGCTCTTAGAGGTTTTCTTAGGATTATTTGTGCTCGTAATATCTAGGACCACACTTCACCATTAAAAAACACACTTAGAGCGCAAACTTAGCCAAATTTAACTTGTCTTCACTCGCTAATAGAATTGCTTGTCTAAGACCAGCTTTTCGTCGATTGTATTCATTTAGCATAAAATTTCAATTCTGTTTTGCATCCTGCAGGTAGAGAGCGAGGATCACTGTAAGTCTTCTGAACTTTGCATACATCATTGTTTTATCGTGCATCGGCTCTTCTCGACTCCTTCCCCTTGGTTTTCTAACTTAGGATTAAAGGAAATTGGGATTAGACGATAGGAGTGCCTTGTGTGTTGGACTATCAAGTGGTCATCTAACTTAAAATCGGGACTGCTAAAGAAATTGACCAAAAAAGTCACATAAAATTGGAAATTTTGTTTGCGGGAGAATAACCCCGACCTTGATTCAGGCTGAGTGAGGGTATAGAGTGTGTGTGCACACCCTAAGATAGAGCCAAAATCTCCGCCTTCCATATCACGTACCCCGAATCCTAGCAAATATCACAGGTTGAACTATTTGAGGTTTGACTGACCAGCACCAAGTAGCCTCCGCCTGCTTTGGCAGGAAGACAGGGTCAAAATAGCGATGCACTGTGACAAGTTCCTAGTAACCCTATGGGGTAAAGTTATAATCCTTGTCTGCTTTGCCTACTTCGGTAGGTAGATAGGGGCAGGTCCTTGAACTTCTCATCTGGTGATAGGAGCAGAGAGAGGAAGGGTGTTGGTATCTTATGCGACAGGTTAAACAGGGGAGATGCATTCGGCATTGAGTTGGCTTCCCTTAGGCCATCACGTAACCCTTGCTATTTTCTTGAAAATCCCACTTAAAATCAACCAGATTAATCGGACCCAACTTTGGGTCCTTCACTATGTTGAGTTGGTGAAATTGGGATTTTCTCTTGCATTTGTTTTGTGCTGTCCGTGTGTTTATCATGTATAATTGCACAATTTCTACCTCAATCTTCTTACATTCATCCATTCTTCTTCAAGATGTCAGGATATTGGTCATCATATCCAAGTCACTCCTCTTCAACCATAATCCGATCATCTTCACCTTCTTATTCCTCCTCATACCCCCATCTAGGCCGAGAAGTCAGAACTTCGACTATCTTCTCCGCTTATTCGTATTTCTCACCTACCCCACCTTCTTCCACACCTGATCCACTTCCATCTTGCACTGACTATCCTTATTCTCGAGAGATTGTTGGAATCAATGAACAATACGAAGAGCAAGCCATTGTTGAGACAGATGACTGGCAGAATTACTTGATTGATAGAACATACCAAATGGAGAGGCATGCACCTAATGATCTTTCTAACTTGATTGACCTTGTAATCAAGCCTGCATTGACCAGCCTTAATATCACACATTCGGAGAGGCCTATACATTCACAGGATTGGACTCATGGATTCAATCTAGGAACCCCCTCTTTATTGATTCCATCATATGAGGCTCTGACCAATATCTGCCATTCAGATGGTCCATACTTGACCCAACATTACATGCCAGAGTCTAGGTATGTTGAGCATGAGACCCCAATATCTCAGCAGTATCCCCTAATGAGCAAAACTCTCCATGATTTGTCATGAGAATTTTGTGGAGGATGACATCTCTAGACTTATTGAGAAAAATGAATCATTTGGTAACAATTGAGAGATGTCATGGAAATATTGCACTCAATTCCTGCCAGCCTGAGAATGAAAGTGGAAAGGATATGAGTAGTTTTGAGGTTGAAAATAGAGCGAACATTAGGGAACCCACACATTCTGTACAACTAGAGTCCATATCTACCTCCCTCTTCTACTAACCACTTACCCTCCAATCCAGAGTCTGATCATTCATCCATCAAAACACAAAAAATTGAAAATATCAAAAAGACTAAAAAATTGAAAAACCAAAAATCACATTAAAATTGAAAATGACTTAAAATTTTGGATCCTTCCTTAAGGAAGCACTCGATGAAGAATTGATTTTTAATCTTCCCTTAATAAAGATCGTAGATTACTTCCTCAACCTCAGACGATTTGTGAGAAGTAAATTGATGTCCAAGAGGTCAGGCAATAGAGAGGACAAGGACTGAGAGACACATAGTGTCTATGGCCACCTCCTTGGTGATGGGGAGAAAGATCAAGAGCCGCAGAGTGAAGCGGTTTCCTAGGGTTGGATGTGAAATCAAAGACACTATCTTTACCCATGCAAGAATCGATGATGACCCTCCGATATATATCCTCCGGACCTCTGTGTTTGACAAGTCATACTCAGGCCAATCAGAAAGTCAAGAGAGATCGTTCAACTAGCTGATCGATCTATCAAACGGTCGAGAGGAAAACATTTCAATCATTGTTACTTTCCAAGGTGTTCTACTCCAGGTAGACTTCACAGTCATTGACATTGAGCACTAAGGAGAGTTTACCCAGTCTCCCATTATTCTCAGGAAGCTGTTCTTAGCCTTGGCTAAGGCGACTATAGATTGCGAGACTTGGGAAATCGATTTTATAGCATTGGGAGCGCTTCGACCTCACCCATTCTTTGATACACTTTACTTTTAAGTGACCCGTATATCCGCAAACAGCCGTCACCATCGAGAGATTAATGCATCTCATCTCTCTACTACACCTGAGTTACCGACTATCCGGACGACCGTTGGTTCAGAGACCCCACACCTCCACTTCACCAACTGCTTGCACCTCCACCGTGATAGCTTCTAAGGAGGACTCACGACCGGAAGCTATCATTGAGTCGGACACAACTTTTGTTAATTGTCTTGATCATTTTGATAATCTAAAACAAGAGCCACTATGTCAAGCCAACTGAGATCACTAGCACATCCTTGAGACGTTGTGTTGAACCTTCAAGAATATTATAATCTTTATGTTGACTCGTTGATGAGGACCCATGGTCAGTATCGCACCACATCCCGGACATTCAAAGGAAACAACCAAGACTAAATTGACCCCACATAAAAACACAGTTGCTCCCTCCTCTAGTCGGTTATCTAGTGAAAGGAAGTTGAGAAATGATTCCTCGAGGAGTTCCCCCGAATCTTCAAGGCACGTCGCTCTCCATTCCTTTCAATGATTCTGTTTCTAGAGAAACTAACTAAAAAGTTTCCTTCAACATACTGGAGAAAGAATTTTCAGAGGAATCCTCATCACCGGTCTGATGAGGTGATTTTATGAGTGAGCTCATTCTGGCTGTTCTTAAGCCCTATTTGAGCAAGCAGTCATGTGTCGACCCCCATTCGGTGATCCTCACACCTCACTATTATTCATCTGAGGATGATTTCGACAACGACACATATGTATACCCATCCATGCGCTCCCGCAAGATGGGTTCGTCACCAACCTCTTAATCCTTGTATATTCTCCTCCTCCTTGTATATTTTCTTTCCCTCCCTCACATGTGATTCGAACACTCACCCCGGCTTCATATCATTTCATTTATGGCTACATTAGGATGACTATATCCTAATGTAAGGGGGAGAGTGAGCAAATTCTCGTCATCATTCTCTGTACATCTCTAGATCATCATCAGTTTTCACACTCAATCATGGTACTATAATTAGGTTGACCATAGCCTAAGTATAGGGGAATTGATGCCCATCAAGTATATTTACTCATCCATTTCCCCTCTTAACCTCGCCCACCCCATTTTTGATCTTCTTCTACACTTAAGTTGCCAGAGCCTAAGTATAGGGGCGAGCGACTTCTACACATTTTATTATTTTAGCTCTCCTACACTTAGCACGAGCTATGTCTCTTTCCTTGCTTCTAGTGCTCTGAGGACATAGCACATGCTAAGTATAGGAGGGTGTGTATATATTACATATATACTTACCCATAGCTTGTACTTTCATGTATTTTTGTATATACTACGCAATAATGATAGGGTTGGTAAAAATTAAAAAAAAATTGTAAAATACATGTATACTAGTATGTATATTGTATAATCTATATAATACATGTATAAAAAATCGTAAAATTTTTATAAAAACATATTCTTGTAAAATTCATTGTAAAATAGGAGGTATACCAAAAAAACAAAAAATAGGCTTCTTATTTATCCTTGCATTAAAAAAATTGTCTTGCATTTCATTCATCCATATAGCATGTCATCTGCATCTCATCTGCATATCTACATATGCAATGTGAAAAGATAGTGGGTTCTGACCAAGTTATGAATAGATGTCAAGGATGGGTTTGATTTGACCTTAATCTAGCTAATTTTAGAGGAACCTTATAAGAACTGGAGTTAAGATTTTTCAGGTCAAGCGACTTAATTCCTTGAGTCTGCAAGTCTATTGGTCTAAGTAAAATATTTCGTACACATGCATGATTCTTTTAGACAGTGACCTAACTTAGACAAGCATCATGCATGTAGCTCTTGATTGATGAGGTAATGAGGAGGTAGAATCCTTTGTCTTGGAGTAGCACATGGGTGGAAACATCCGTCCTCCTCTAGGGAGGGTAGTGCATCTCAACCTAGTCCGGTTGTGTTGACGTCTAAGGACGGGATGCTGTGGGTTGCAATAAAGCTTCAAAAGAGGAATAGTCTATTGGCTCAAGAAGAAAAACTCCTGATGTACATGCTGCACTTTGTATATAGTTCAAAAAAAGAAACAAAAAAAGAAAAGAGAGAACTCCAAAAAAAAGTGGATAGGCCTGATTGAAAATAAAATGCATGTCGGAGTCTGTATATATGTAAGGCATATGCTTCCAATTCAAATAACATAGAAGCATGTAGCTGGATGACTTGGCTACACTGGTCAAGCATCCTAGGATAGGTAGCTACAATGGCTACCGTTCATTCTTCTTTCCACCCCCACTTTTTGAGCCGGTTGCACTTGAACTTAGAAAGGAATACCCCGCTCCTCGAGGAAAGAGTTACTAGACCGAGGAATTAGAGTTACCTTGTTAGAGGAGACTAGTTCTTGCCATTTCTGATGTGGAGATCTATATTTCACTTAAACAGTATCAATAAGATTCTTGGTCATCAGAATTTGCATATGAGGATTTGTTCTTACCTGACTGTTGAGGCGATTTGGATAGAGGACTTGTGGAATTTAAAGGCTGTTAGGTCTTAAATTCAATTCTCAATAAGGTTCCACCACACTATTAATCCAAAGGTTGAGTCAAGCTCCATTTTCACCTTTTGTTCATGACCTTGGTATGGAACCCAATTTCATTTCACTTGTGCATTTCATTTTAGTTGCTCAAGGATGAGCAAGGTTTAAGTATATGAGGTTGATGAATATGTGATTCATCACTCTAAAAGTTTAAAATAGTGCTTTGTTCCTGGGAAATTAGATGAATTTCATCACTTGTATTGCATAATAAGTATTCATGCATGTGTAAATAATATCTGCATTTTAGCATTCATATTTGTATTAAATAAGGAGCCAAAATCATTTGTAAATATTCAAATGTATATTAGCTAAAATTCATCTATTGATATCTATTTAGACTGACTCAAATCCCATAAATTCAACTCTATAGTGTATATATTACTAACATTAATGAAGGAAAAATATCAAAAAAACAATAACTTGCAAAATTGTCCAATAAAACCCAAATCCAAGTTTGAGACCAAGAACCTTAAAATATGCATATCTCTCTCATACAGTGTCTGATTTAGGTCTACTCACTTTTAAAGTAATATACCTTCAATGACCTTCAAAAGAAGACTATTTCATAAAAATCGGAGATCGTATGCAAAACTTGGGTTTTGAGCCCTATTGTAATGTACATATTGACCTTTTTGCCTGTGTATTTTATCCTTTTAATTTCTTCATTATTAAAATTCCAAAAAAATAGATTAAGTTGTACATATTCCTTTAATATCTTCTCTAACTTTATTTTGATTTTTATCTTATTTAAAAATGACAAAAAATGCAAAAAGATAAAAATGCGGTATTTTATACCTAAAAGGTACCACCCAAAAGTATAATTTGTACATATAACTTCTTTTGATTTTCGGTCCTTCACGAAAGTTATAGATCTCGTCAAGAGGAGCAACTTTTGTGTTGATCACTTTTTGATTTGAATCCTTTTGTTATTTCTTTTTAATTTTCTTTACATTTAATTTTTGATTTTTCCAGGTGCAACACATGGCCGCTCCTGGAGCCACCACATGTCTCCCTTTTTATTATTTATTATTTTCGTATTTTTTTATTATTTATTTTATTTTTTATTATTTATTTTATTTTATTTTATTTTAATTATTTAGTTATTTATTTTCTTTTATTTACTTTATCTTCTTTAGTTTTACTAGCCTACTTATTTTAATTATTTATTATTTGTTTCCTCTCTTACTTCTCCCTCTACTTGTTCCGCACTCCAAGCCATTAACTCCCCACTCCTCCACTTTCTCCATCTCTTTTCCAACTTCCTCCTCCTCCTCTTTTTATTAACATCTCCCCCTTCATTTATAATCATCCTCCATTCTACGAGAGAGAGGTTCAAGCCCTATTTAAGTCATGAGGCGATAGCTCCTCCTTAGACATTGAGCGACGACGACCAGCCGGCGAGATCTGTGGGTCTTCACCCATGTCGCAGCCATCCCTCGCAGAAAGCTGCTTCAGTTTTGAAGGACTCTGCCATCCTTCTTGAGGCCATGATGGGAGTCGCGCAACACAGCTCCGCCCTTTGGCAAAATTACAGGTAAGTTATCCATCTCTAGTGTCTCATTTTATTATTATTATTTAACATTTTTTCTAGATCATCTTCATTTTTTTACAACATATCCAAATCACAATCATCACACACATACCGCCTCTTCATTGTATTTTTTTTCCTGTTTATAAAAAAATTGCAAAAAAAAACAAAAGAAAAGAAAAAAAAGAATTTCATTCCTGGCCCGCCGCCTGTGCTCCTGGCAATAGCAGGTCACCAACACCCTCCGACCTCCACGTGAGTCCGCTTGGCACCCCTCCAGCGGCGTGCCCCCGCAGTCAGCCTCCTCCTCTAGCGGCACCCAAAAGCCACCCAACGGCGGCTGCCCGCTTGTCACACCATCCTATCATGCCTCCTCTGCCAACTTCTTGCAGATGCCAGCCCCATCGCCGACTGCAAACCATGCTACCTACCACGCACCCTCTACACGTAGCGTGACCTCCACCCTCCTACCAGCCACTTGCCGCCCGCCCGCCAAGACGCTCCACCGGCCTCAAGCGCCCGTCGCTCTTCAGTTCAGTTGCACGTGGCCCCCAACCCACTTCTCCACCCCGTGAGTCGTCATGTCATCTTCGCCAGCACAGCCCCCAGGTAGCCGGACCGTGTGGCCACCCCTCGTGCCACCCGTGCATCACCGTAGCCCCCGACCCAACCGTAGTTAGTCGTCCCCCTGCCTGTGTGTACAGCATGTGTCCCCAGCCACCCCCGCGTGCGGCCATGCTACGCCCTTCCCCCTCCGCACTCCGTTCACCCACGGTAGCTGCCATCCCACCGCCGCGGTCGCTGACCTCCAAGTGCGTGCTGCCGACCTCCAAATGTGTGTGTCCACCAGTTGCCCTGGATGTGGGTTCTAAGTTCCATTTTTGGAACCTACGAACAGGTCTATTTTACATTTTTTATTTTTTTTATTTGTGAAATTTATAGTTTCGTTCCTGCATATTTTGTTAATTTCAAAAGTGCCCTTAGGCATAATACAATTTATTCATTACAATTTATGTATTGCGAAGACATCCCGGACTTTGCATGATAATTTGGACATCTTTCTTCCATCATTTATTTTAATGAAAAAAAGAATGTTGTTGAGAAACTATTTTTTTATCATTTGGATATTTATTTGCATTTTTATGAGCATTTAATATTTTATAAAAAAATAAGAGTTTGAAATTCAGTGATATTTTACCCATTTTTGCTCTGTAATTCACACATAATAAATTATTACTCCAAAAATTGTGAAAATTCATATTTGATACTTGTAGTTGTGCTTTAATTGCAGACCAAATTTCATCTAAATTGGAGATGTCTTTTCTCTAAAATAAATTGTTGACTTATTTCTATAATTGATTTTTAATTAAATCCCCAAATATTATTTTTGCAAATTTCAAGTCTCTTGGATTGTTAATTAAAATAACTATTTGAGATAATTTTTTTCTGGATAATTTAATTTCATGGATTAATTAGGAATTAAATACTAATAGTCACTCTGTTTTTAGTAAAAATATTATAAAAAAATCATTTCTTGTCAGAAAATCACCAAAAAATTAGTTTAGCTTCATTTCAACATATTTCACTTCCAGTAAACTGTCCATAATTTTTGCATTTCTTTTGCATGAAAAATTGCATAAAAACCCCCAAAAAATTTGTATTTTTCATTATCGCATCTCAAATCCGAAAATTCCAGAAAAATACATTTTGCATTAATTTGTGGATCATATTTATAGAAAAATAAAATTTAGTTGAATTTGGATTAATTTCATATCAAAATTAATTTGGCTAAGTTGCATATTTTCTTAATAACCTAGTTCGTCCAAGGTCATGCATTTGCATTTTTATCATATAAAAAAATTAAAAAATGCCATTTGGAAAACCATGAGCTAATTCCTCTAATCTGATCCGAAGTTGTTCCGTTGCCTCCTTGAGTCGACCCTGGGGCTTGCCCAGGTTAAAAATACATCAAACCGCTCATTACTTTATTCGTCGATTCATCGATTCGTGCAGTTATTTTTTTGATCGATCCTGATTGCCCGACTAAAATAACTCGACACGTATTAATTAAAAGGGCGATTTTTGGATATGTCAGTCTCCACCAAGATATGCAGGTTGTCTGAAGCTTGGACCTTTTTTGTCAAATATTTATTTGGTAGTTGTCTTCTTTTTGGTATGGAATTTGTTTGGTTGCTCTGCATGGAACTTTCTGTGCCCCTACGGATATAGAATCTTTCTTTCTGCACATGTTTTGAGGTCTTCAAAAAATTATGTCAGTCGTCCATCCCTCATCCGAAGCTTTATTTCAACCCGTACTCCGATTCTTAGATGTCCACGCTACTAGAAAAGAGACTCGTACTATCTTCCAACCCCGTCTGAGTTGAGATAAATGCATAGTGTACGAGTATAGATTAATTCTCTATTCAGAAGTCATACCCAGAATAAGGCAACCAGGTTAGACACTAAGAGTAAAAGTCTGCACATTGTCATGCAGAACTCGAAGAATTAAGTCAAAGACTTGAAGCTTCTAAAATCATATTTCACAATGAAGTTCCTCTGAAAATTAGGTGGATTAAGGTTAAGTCAAGACCATTCTCAATTTCTTCTCATAACTTGGTTCAGAACCCAAGGGCTTTTTCACCAATGAGGATGCATGTAATGTTGGATGAAGTGCAGATGCATGAAATGCAAACACTTTTTTTTTATTTTTTTAGATTTAAGGTTTTTTTACAAAAATGTTACCCACCTCATAAATAAAATATTAACTTGAACAAAAGTATGAGATATGGGTAATATATATACAAAGTATACACACCCCTCAATACTTATTGAGTGTTATGTTCTCAGAGCACAAAAAGCGCAAAGAAGCCATAGATGGGACTAAGCATAAGAATGAAAAAAATAAAACAAAACATGGAGTACGGATTAGTGAGGAATATAATGATGAGTAAATATAGATGGCACCAGTCCCCCCTATACTTAGGCATTAGCCTAGGTATAGGAAGAAGATATACAAGGGAACATATGGGGGCAGGAGGGAGGATGGCCGATGATCAAGGAGGTTTATGGCTCAGCTTTTTGGAGGCATGTGGTGGAAGGGAATAATGATAGAAAGAAGATGAGGTAGAAGTTTCCCAGCCATCACCGAAGTTGTCCTCAGAAGAATAATATTGAAAGGTGGAGGAACTCCAACTATTCCTATTCTTAAGCCCCTTTCTCAAAATTCACTCATTCTTAGGGTCAATCGATTCATCCTCTACTCTGATGAACAAGTATCAGTTTGGTCATAACAAATTGTTCAGAGAAGAATAATTGTAAGGGTGGGTAAAGTCCAATGTGGGTCGACATATGACTTCTTGCATCGATAAGGCCCTAGAGCATCTGAACTGGGTCCCTCATCTAGACCCGGCGAGGAATTCTTAGAAAATTCCTTCCCGGGTTTTTTGAAGGTAACTCTCTTAGTCGATTTTCTAGATCCTGAAGCATCAAGAGGAAGATAAGAATGATACGGCTTGAGGTGTTTGGGGGAACACCTCAAGGGATCAGTGCTCTTCTTCTTCTTACCAAATAACCGACTAGAGGATGGAGCAACCGGTTTATTGGGATGGGTCAATTTGGTATTGGTTGTCTCTTTTTGGTGGCGGTATAGGAGGTGAGGTGATGACAATTGGGTCCTCATCAAATGAATAATCATGTAATATTCTTCCTTGGTTAGTGGACGTATCGCATATGGTATGTCTGTGGTGCTCCAAGTCGATTTTATTTGTGTGGAATCACAGTAATGATAAAGGTTGTTCAAAATAATTGTGTCCAGGTGTGGTGATTCAAATGTGTCTGGTTTGGTAGAAGATGCCACCTTTTGGTGTTCCGAAATTTTGGTGACATAATAGATTCCCTGAGTTGGATCTTTGAGTAGTTCAAGTATTTCATTAGTTACAACCACCTCAAAAATTAGACCACCCAATATGGTGATAATCTTCATAAATATGACCCGACCCCATGTAGTCTCCCATCTCTGGGTTCATGATAGGAGCAGTGTCAGGGAGATTCTTTGTAAAGATGTGGTGAGACATAAAGTTCGATTCAACAGTTGGTTTCTCAGATGTCTCTACTAGGGCTTGTCTCTTTGTTTCATTAGGAGAGGTCCGATCATGTGAATTGGTAGTCTCCTAATCATGACTGTCGATTTCATGTTCGATTATCTCAGGTTTAGGTGTGTCCTCGAGAGTTTGATCATTAAGGTTCTGGTTCGGGAATTTAATGTCTTGCGTCTCACAATTGATGATTGCCTTAATAGAGGCTAAGAACGACTTTCTAGAATTATGGGAGACTTAGACAACTCTCCGTGGTGCTAAATGTCCAAGAAAGCTAATCCCACTCTATATTTTACATTTTAGAAGTTCATGGCAACAAAAATAATTCCTCTCGATCTTTTTATGGATCGGTAGGGAAATTGAATGATCACTCTCGTCATTCTGAGCGGTCCAAGTTTGAATCTGTCAAACATGGACTTCGGAAGGATGTTCGGGATGGAATCATCATCAATCCGAACATGAGTAAACTCGGTATTTTTTGATTTCACAAGTCACCTTGTTTAACCATCTGACTTTGCGATATTTGCTATTTTGGGTCAGCACGATTGAACTGGCCATAGTGATTAAATGATATTCGGTTTGATATGTCTTCTTTCCCATCTTCTTAGGAGATAATCGACTCTTCACAAATCTCTGAAGATCAGGTACATACTCCATGGCCTTGATCAATGGAAACTCTAAGATTATTCTTTTACAAAATGCTTCCATATATGTGTTGTCCAATTTTTTTGAATTTTCTATTTTTCTCATTTTTATGATATTTTTACTGGAGTCGATAGAATGGTCAGTGGACTAGTCGGATGCTTGTGGTACCTGTGGTGTATTTGTTTGAAAATTTTGCACTGACTGTGTATTGGGTTCGCTCTGTGTGGTTCTCACTTCTCCTTGGATTTTTATTAAGTCCTTTACTATTTGGATGACAATATCAAGTTGTTCTGTCAAAGCATCAACTCTCTGATTCGAGCTATGTAATGATTTGTCATCCTCTATTGTCTCATGACTCGGAGATGATTAATTGTTCTTGACATGTCGTGACTCCGGCATGTATTCACGAGCCAAGTAATAGTCATTCTCAATGGTGTTGGCTACGTCATGAGTCCTATTTCCTTGACTTTGGCTCTCATAGGTCTGTCAAAGGAAAATGGATTGTATGCAGAGAGAGTCATCTCTACTAGGGGATGTTTTCAACAGTGAATTCTTAATCATAAATGGGACTCGTTTTTCTCTATCAAATTCGGTTATGCTCATGTCCATCCGCAAATTCGCCCGCTCCATTGTTTCTTCATAATACTCATTTGGTTCTGCGAGCGGTTCATGTCGTGAATATTCAATCAAAGGAGTGTGGTGGAATGAGTGTGAAGTGTATGATAGCTGGGGGAGAACCGAGATAAAGGGAGGATTCTCCTGATGTGAAAATGAAGATGAAGATGGTCAGGATTCGGTCATATAAGTGTGACCAATGGAGTCTACGTATGGATGACAAATTTTGACATCTTCGAAAAGGATAGTGAAGATGATTAGAAAAACCTTGATCTATGTGTGCAAGTGCACTGTCTTTGAAATTCAATACACAATGCAATCCCCAAAATTCACCAACTCACACAGTGAAGGTCGTGAAAGTTCTGCAGTTTATCTGTTCGGTTTAAATTGGCGATAATTCCAATATTGTGTTCTTAAGAGAGTTGTTAGGTGTCGGAAATTCTTCTAAAGATGAGCATGAATTCAACGGCTAGTTGCATCCACATTCAACCAGTATGGGTGTAAGTACGGACCGTAAAACGGCTACCCGTGCTACTTGAGGACGGTGCAATCACGTTGTCATTTAACTACCCACTCTGCTAAGGGAGACCATAGTTTCCACATTGAGAAGTATCTAGTCGTTTTTAGAATTAGTAGTCAAATTGAAGATTTCAAAGCTTGGCTCTATTCTAAGTGTGTGTCCCTCACTCACTCAGAAAAATAAATGAATATAAGGATGGGGTTGCTCTCCCATAAACAACGATATTCAATTTTATCCGCTTTTAATTAGTCAATAATGTTAGCAGACCCCTTGTTTTAATTTGGTTATCACATTGAATTTGAGAAGATCAATACTCGTCTACACGAGGATTCCAATTTCCTTTAATTCCTATGTGAATGAAAATCGAGGGAGAATCGAAAAAGATGTGCAGCAGCATACGTGATGGTGATTGCTGAGTCTGGGATACTTACAATGCTTCCTCACAATCCTCGTGCAATATGCTAAACAGAAATGAAATTTCCATAGAAAAATATATCTATTGCATGCACAAGAAATTGCACCTAGAACAGGAATTTTTATTAGCGAGTGATAGAATAATTTAATTTGGCTAGATGAAAATCGATCTAGTGTGTATAATTAAGTGCATTATGGTCTTAATCCTACAAGCTCAAAAATTCCTAGTACCTTTAATAGCCGCAGTACAATCCTAGGACTACGAACCACTCAAGTTGGGCCCCACCCTCAAGGGAGAGTGAAACAAGTCCGACACACCACAGGAAAATGTCCAGTCTCTTTATACACGCAAGAACTCGATTGGGAACCCGCTGGAAATGAGCAACACTCTCTCTCCAAAAATAAGAAAATAAATTCTTCATGTGTCCAGTCGCTTTGAGTTGCATCAGCTTCCAAGAAAGCCGCTCCAAGTCCAACAGGTACCTCACACAAACAATAAAGTTCAAATATTAAAGAGATGTTCACAGAAAAATATACAAAATAATAACAATAATAATGCTGGAAAAATAAATGGAGAAATAAACACAAGAAAATAGGGGGTCAGACTACTCGGGGGTGGAAAACCTAAAATTAAATTACTTAAAAATTAATCCTAAACCGTATACCTCCTCGACAACGACACCATTTGATAAGTGCAGAAATCCCTACATCAATTTTGTGGAATTAACGAATAAAATGTCTGAGTTGTTGTAGTTGGGAAATTCAGCGATTCGTCAACAGTGATCGCATCGAGAAATGATATGGAACATCAAGTCTCAATGTGATCGAATTATTTATTTTACTTGGGTAAGTCCCAAGGTCAAACTCAAGGAGGTAATGTGAGGGTTCAAAATTAATCTCTAAATAATTCAACAAGTTAGGTGAAAATATGCATATGAATATGGATGCATACATGGATGCTAATTTATGTAAATTAATTATGAGAGCATGAAAGTTAATTTTATGAAGTTAAGATGTAAACGATCCTTAATTCTCAAAACGAAGCTTTATTTTTAGCTAAATAGAGTGATGAATCACAGATTCATCAACCCCGGATCAAGGGAGGAACTCCTAGGAGCACCAGTGCACTCACGTGACATGGATCCATCTTTCTGACCTAGCCAATAGGAGAGAGCGACAAAGGAGGAGTTAGAGGATTTTTAAGACAGAGCCTTTTTTATATCATTTTATTTCATTTTATTTTGTAATTTAAGTGGGAGAGAGACATATATATTTGTAATAATTTGGATTCTCCTGGACACTACCACATCATGAGGCCCATTACCCGATTGATTGTTCACTTGGGGCCTCATTGGTTTTTGTTGTGTTTTGTTCACTTTTCTTTTTATTTATTTCATGATTTTATTTTTATTTATTTTATGTGATTGAGCCCTAGTTCTATGATTTTCTTGTCGATAGATTATGATACAAAGGCCTAATTATATTTGCATGTACCTATAGAATTGTGCTTGGACTTAGTCAAATCTAATCTGGCTATTTTAGACTTGAGATCGTGCACCGAGAGAAGCTCTACACAGCTCTTGCAGGACCCGTTGTAGCGGGCACCGACGAGCTTCCGAGACCAGAATTTAGGTCTCATATCTAGATAGTTAACATCTGGTGCTTCACGCTAATAGCATATTTTATTCTAGGACGATTTCATCAGCTTTGCATTTCATATCGATAGGTTTTAATTCTGCTTAGCATCCTTGCGCGAAGAGAGTTGGAGGTAAGGTTTCTACTTAGCGTTCATCATTGTCATTACCTCGTATTGCTTTTTCGACTCTCTCTCCCTCTGATTTTGACCACCTAGGATCTAAAGGAATTGACTCCGAATTAGGATCATGCATTTCTATTAAAAATACAAAAAAAGTGATAAATAATAAAATTGAGACTGCTAAGATTACTCGACCCTAAAATCAAAAAGAAAAAATCCTTGTCTTGGGGAGAGTATCCCCCTTACTGTATTCGCATTTTATTTGCCATGTACACACTAAGGATTAGTGCCCCAATCTCAAGCCTACCTACGTGCTTGTACAACTTTGTGAAACTCACCTAACTCTAAAATAGAAAAGATAAAAAGATCAAACTTTCACGGTCGTCACTGAATTGAGTTGGTGAATTGAGGGGTTTGTTTTGTGTTATTTGTTTGTAATTGTTTGTGTGTATACTCGATCTTCTATGTGCATTTATGCCTTTTTCTTGCATATATTGATCTGACTACCATGTCCTCTTGATCACATTCTTCTGTTTCGGATATGGTCGACTGGATTGATTTTTATCCGAACATAGCAGATCCCTCGTACCCTCCAGCTGATCCACCTTCATTTTATCAGAAGGACTTTGCTCCTGATTTCTCTTTTTGTTCATATCCCCTCAGCCACAGTTTCGGGCATCAGACTTTTACCCACGACCACCCTCACATTTTCCTCCATCTCACCCACTCGAGACCGAGCAGTTGGAGTTACCTCTCATGGAGTCCACTCTTGAGTACTTAAACCAGATGATGGAGCATATGAAGTAGAGGATTGATGATCTCACTAGTATAAATAAGAACCACCATGCACCTTCACCATCTGATGATATGTGTTCATTTAAGGATACTTATGAGAGATTACAATCACCCAAAATACAAAAAATTGAGAAAAAAATAAAATCCAAAAAGAATTTGAGAGACACCTAGCCAAGTCAACTTGTGAGAAGAGGGCACCCATGCCATATCCTTTGCCCACGCACACATTCACCATAGTTCCCACCTTTGACACCAAGGATGACATTGTATAGACTAATTTTAGTCATCCATGTGTAGATGATGATTCTGATCTCCTCCCTTGTATGGAGGATATCTAAAATCATAGAAAAATGTTTGTTGAACTAGAAGTGATGGTAGCTATTCATGAGATTATTGAGGCCCCACTTTTCCAGGCCATTACCCAATTATCTGCACCTAAACCCAAGAAAAGAAAGCAAAGGAGCAGATCTAATCATCACATTTTGACCATGGCCACTGTCTACGCCATCACTCACCGTACACACATTAGGAAAGGAACATTGTCACACCTCTTGTGAGTTGCACCATCTCTGACCATTCATGTGATCAGACTCTCCTTGATGACGATGCTTCGATTAGTATAATACTCTTCTTAGTGGTATAGTGTCTTCACTTAGGGCTTCCCTAGAAAATCAGGATGATTTGTCAATTTGTTGATGGATCAATAAAGAGGCCGATGGGTATTCTAGAAAATGCGGTCATTCAGATTCAAGGCATGAGGTCCATTGTTGACTTCGTCATAATACCCATGGAGGCATCCACCCATGTGAAGCGTCCTCCAATCATCATGTGACAGCCTTTCCTCACCTCTGCGAGAGCCGTTATTGATTATGGATCTAGAGAGATGTGCTTCCGTTCTGATGCTGGGATTGATGTGTTGATCAGTGCACCTACTATTGATCAGAGACACGCGTTTCATGAGAGTGTACCTATGTTAGCCGTTCTCGAGGACTATGACCTTGATGCTGATATCAGAGAGTTTTGTTTTTGATGGATGATACTGAGACCATAGGATTCCTCTTTGGGGAGAAAGACTCAAAAAGCATAGACCTTGGAGTCCCCCCTTTCGATGAGTGGCGATGCATTGATGAAATCCGCAGTATTTACATCATAGACACCTTAGAGCAGAGGGCAGACTTAGTAGAGACTGCAAAGGCCAAATTTGACCTTACTTCTTTCATCAAGGAATTCAGGCCTTTTGATTGTGGCCTAGCGGAGACTTCCCAGGCCAAGCATGACCACACTACCTCCATTGACCAGTTCGTGCCTTTTCACTTTAATACCATTGAGGATCTTTATCAGGTCGATCTTGGTCAGTTTGTGTTTGTTGATGACCCCGATATTGACCTACACCTTGTGAGATCTATTCCTCAGTGGTCACATAAGAAGGTCTGCTTTATACCTTCTTGATCTCTATATATTCATCTCTTTGTATATATACTTTCATTTTATTTCCTTCCATCTACCATTTTTGCTCATCCATCTCATTCTGTGTGTTTTCCCTTGCTTAGGGTGTACTTTGTCTTAAGTATAGGGGAGGTGGATAAGTTGAGTAATCTTTCTTCTTTTCTTCTTTTCATTTTCATTTTTCTTTTTGTTGCAAAAAGGTATTACCTCTCCTTTATTGCTATACTTAGGATGCACTTTGTCCTAAGTATAGGGGGTGTACACCCGGAGTTGTTCATTTTCTAATCCCTTACATGTCCCCTCAACTCTTGACACTTTGTCTATACTTAGGGATATTTTACCCTAAGTATAGGGGGGGGCATGTTGAGCCATTGAATTTGTACATTCCCACACGTGACCCTCCATGCCTTGTGTACAGTCTGTTATACTTAGGATTATTTCATCCTAAGTATAGGGGGGACGGTCAACGTCTCATTGGTTCATTCTTCTGTCATTGTAGTATATAATTTTCTATACTCAGTACGAGTTATGCCATATTTTTTCTCTCTGATCTATGAGAACATAGCTCAAGCTAGGTATGGGGGGTCATAAATACTTCGTATCTACTTTAGCCATAACTCATACTTTTGTATTTTTTTAATATGGATAATTAATAAAAATTAATACACATGCATACCCAATTCTTTGTACATAATGATTAATAAATCAAGTTAAAAAAAGTTAGCAAAATATCTGAAAAATAGTTTGAAAAACCTTTTCGAAAAATCTTTTGAAAACTCTCGAGAAATATTTTGTTAAATATTATCAACCTTTGTAAAATTGTTTTGTTTGTAAAAAATTCTCTTCTTTGCTTAAAATAAAATCTTTTGAAAATCTATTTACAAATGATTTTGAAAATTGGTTGCAAAAATATTTTGAAAAATCTATATATACTATTTGAAAAATCTTCGCAAAATGACTTTCAAAATTTTGTAAAATATTTGTAAAAATTATTTGTCAAAATTAGTTTCCAAAAAATGTTTTCAAAATACTTGTAAAAAATTTTTCAAAGTATTTTCAGAATTTGGTACCTAATAAAAATCCTTTATAAACATTGTATGAATCTGTAAATCCATAAAAATCCAACTCTTGTAAATAACAAAAAGCACTTCCATGTAAATATATGTATATACTCCCTTTGTGTTCCAAAACTCTTTTTTATTTTGAAAAAATCCCTAAAATTTTGCAAAATTAAAAATCCCAAAAACATTTGCAAAATCTTTTCAAAATTTGCATAAAAATTTGCAAACATTTTCAAAAATACATAAAAAGTTCAAAATTAGAAAATTACGTCACAAAAATATTTTATGTATTGTGCGTAGCGTATGCGTTTTTTGGATTGACATTAATATTCAACTAGTCTAAGTAAAATTCGAAGATTGGAGCTTGGTTGGACCTTAAATCTACTTAATTACAGGAACCTTATAGGAACTAGAATTGAGGTGCTTCATGTCTACTTGACTTAATTCTTTGAGATCACAAGACTTAGTTTAGTGTCGTCTTGACTACCTAAGTAGAGTATTTCAAAGCACATGCACGACTCTTGTTGATAATGACCTAGCTTGCACACATGCACCTTTCAATGTGCTCATCTCAGTAGAAGTGGTAGAGGGTTGGATTTGCTGGCATGAGACACAAGCCAATGGAAACATCGGTAGTCACTCTTTTGTGGCCATTGTACCCCAACCCGATCTAGTAGTCATGAGGTCAAAAGATAGAATTTTGGGTTGTAATAATGCTTCAAAAGAGGGATAGTCTACTGGCTCAAGAGGAAAAAGTCCATATGTACATGTTGTTGTATATAGTATTCAAAAAAATGCAAAACCAAAAACTCCAAAAAAGTGGGTAGGCCTGATTGAAAACAAAATGCATGCCAGAGTGTATATTTTTGTATAATCAATAAGCAATCTTGAGCTTCAAAGTCAGATATTTGTCAGCCCGATCAGATGACTTAGCTATACTGGTCAAGCATCTTAAGATAGGTAGCTATACTGGCTACCGTCCATTCCTCTCTCCGCCTCCTCTTCTTGAGCTGGTTGTACTTGAACTTAGAAGGGAATACCCTGCTTCTCAAGGAAAGTGTTGTTGGATTGGGGAATTAGGGACACCATGTTGGAGAAGATTGACTTTTACTGCTTCAACTGAGGAGAGATAGATATCACACCCACTATCCAAGATAGATTCATAGGTATAAGGGTTTGCGTATGACTTGACTTATTCTGACATGGCTATTGAGAAGACTTGAGGAGAGTTTTGTGAGTCTCGAAGGATGTTGTATTTCAAATCCATTTCCCAATAAGCTTCCGACCGCACCTAAAAACCAAAGGTCCGACTTAAGTTCCAAACTTTGATTTTATGAAAATAACTAAGAATGAAAATCAATCCAATTTCTTTCTTTTTCTTTTCTTTTATTTTATTTTCTGCACTTATTGCATAAGTGTTTGCTAGAGACTAGCAAAGTCAAGTAGAGGGGTGATGAATCTCCATTTCATCACCTTTGTTCTTTCTTTTTGGCCTTTAAACCCTAGCTAAATGCATGAAAATAGAATTATTTTGTACAAAATAACATTCATTATTTATTGTATAAATAGTGTATAAAATACATTTTTAAAAGCCAAAATAAAAGAATAATTATAATAAAAGAAAAATAAATAAAATTCCAAAGATATTTTATGATTCTAAACCCCGAGACCTAGGCATCTTGATGACTGGGCCGACAAGGAATAAAGTAGGGGGAGATAAGGGTCAAAAACACAATAAAAACCCTAATTTTTACCCTTCAATATTGCATTTTTGGGACCCTTTTTATTCTTTCTTATTTACACATCAAATAAAAAAAATTATACATGAAAGTTGTAGATAAAAATACATAAAAAAATACAAAATTGAGGTTACACAAAAATAATATTACAGTGTGTACTTTATACTCAGAATAAAATTCCAAAACTCAAACTTCCAAGACCCATATCTTATCCATATGAACTCAAAATGTATCAAAATTAATTGTAAATAACTTTTAATAAGCTATAAAATGAAGTTGGTTTCATCCAATTTGGAGTTAAGATGCAAAAGTTAGGTTTTGGACCCATAGTGTACAATATACATGTATATAAATAAAAGGAGAAATTATTATGTTTCTTCTATTCTTTTTTCATTTTATATTTGTATACCCTTGTAAATATTATTTATATTCTACTAGAAATATAAAAATAAACTAAAATCATAGAAAATACAATAAAATAAAATAGATATAAAAAATACATAGATGAATATACTATACGTATACATATATAATAAGTATAAATATTTATTTAAGTGTACATATTATATCAAAAAAATATAACAAGAATATATTTATGTATATAAAAATAAGTTATAAATATATAAATAAGTGTATAAAATAATAAAAAATTAAAATATCAAAATAAAAATAAAATGTACATAACATATAAATATATCCGTAAAAAGCAACTTATAAAAAACTAAGTTAAAAAGATAAATAAAAATCACTATAAAATACTAAATAAATTAGTAAAAAATTTTCATGTTTTAACCAAAAATTAATAAAATCATTTACTAACTTATTTTTATTTATTTTGTTAATTCTTTTTCTGATTTGTCTTTTTATAGGTGATGTGGCCCAATCAAATCATGTCATCTGTTGACCTAGGTCAATTGTCTGACACATGCCCTAGAACTGTCAGAATAGCTCGTTCCCCCTTTTTCTCAAAATTTTGCTCCATGATACATGGCTCGAGGAGGATCGTTTTCTTCATAGGATTTGACTACTATTCATCTATGATTTTTGTTAAGGCCTTCCTTAGGGTTGAATCGCTTCGACACACCTGTGATCCTCTCTCGAACTCTTCCCATCATTACATGTACATAATTGAGCTCCTCGCCTTCCTTCACTTTTCCCCTTAGCGCCAAGTTTTCCCCTCAGATCTTGCCATTGGTCTTGATCTCGGTGACAGCAAGCTCGACCGACCGTTCTTGCAACTTGGGAGACGGTATAGAAGTGGTTCCCACCATCTCTAGAAAAGCTCTCCATCGTGGTCTATTCTCATGGCTTTCAGCCATTTAAGGTTTTATTTTCTTAGCCTTTTAGATAGATTTAGTTATTAGGTTTATTTTTAGGCATTTTATTTCACCATTTAATTACTACATTAGCCTAGATTAGGATTTTTCCCCCACTGGAGCTCTAGAGCTCTAGCGACCTTTGTCTCACTATCCCATCTTGTTTCGAGCCACCAAACCACCACCCACACATTCCCCCTCACCTTCTCCATCTACCCGACCGCCCACCCACCTTCGATTATATCTGAATCGAAGAACCCATGCTTTCTCCGTCGCCACCTCGTCGGAACACTAAATTTCACCCCATTTTGCCTCGCATCCACTCCAATAATAGCCAAGATCCTTCGTCTTCATTTTGTGTGTGTTAAATGTTTTTGTAGGTCTCTAAAGGGGCATTTGAGTCCCGTCTCGATCCAAAAAATAGCTACCATGTGCCTTGTGTTCCCTCAAGCTACAGAGTTGCCATCACTCGGATCTGGGTTATTTTGAAGGTACCCTCAAATGCGGAAGACCTCCCCGAGCTTGTGGAGCAGCTCAACATTGAATAAGGAGCTCGGGAGGAGAGGATTTGAAGAACGAAGTTCAGGGAAGACCAGTTCTTCCATGTTCTTCATAATGAGAAGCAACCATTCAATCTGGGGACGAGCCCAAGATTCGCTGACCATCATCGAATCTACAGTGCCATCATTGTCTAATCCCATCTAGGGAACCAATAAGCCGTCGGTGCCTGAGGCGGCATCGTGCACTCCCAGCTTGCCACGTGGATAAGTGACATGCTCCCCGTCGTTCATCCACGCCTTAGTGGGGGTAATTTGCAAATCTAGCCCCCAACTTTTGTAGCATTTTGTTTTAGTCTTGTAGTTTATTTAATTAGTTAGAAACTTTTGTAAAAATACTGCATTAGAACCCTTTCCATTTCGGCTTACTTCATTAGGAATATAGAGGATGGTATTGGATACCTACTTTATGACCTCGAGATTCTTAAAAAAATTCATCTGTGAGAATGTGATTCTTAGATGATGACTTTCTTGAGAATCAAGATGAAAATGAAGTAAAGGAACTCATTGAATCTTGAGAAGATAATGAGGCTCTTGAATCAAAAACTAAAAGGACAATTATAGGTGAAACACACATACCTCTTCAAATTAGTTGAGGGTGGTGAGACCACCTAAAGGGTATGAATTCCATATGTTAGTTAAGTTTGACAATGATTTGACTTCATATGATGAAGCTTATAAGGATCATGACATGGAGAGATGGATATTAGCAAAAATGTCTAAAGTAGACTTCATATACAAGTGTTCTATATGGACCCTCGAGGATCCATCTATAAGGGTAAAACCAGTTAGGTTTAAATGTATCTTCAAGAGAAAGAAAGAAACTGATGAGAAGGTAGAGACCTTCATAGTACGGCTCATATCCACAAGATACACACGAAGAGAAGTCATCACATGCAATGAGACTTGTTATCCAGTGACATTTCTTAAACCCATTAGAATACTGCTAACTATAGCAACACATCTTGATTATAACATCTACAAGATGGAAGTCAAGATTGCACTCCTCTATGAATACCTCTCTAAGGATATTCATATGAAGTAACCCCATGGCTTCATAGTTGAGGAAGGAAAGATGTGCAAGATAAAGGAACTTCATCTATGGACTCAAATAAGCTTCTTGTAGTTAGAACACTTGATTTGATGAAATCAAAATTATTATGATTTCAGATAGAATCTTAAAGAACTATGTGAAGCATAGTGGGAGAGCCATTGTGTTCATCATGCTAAATGTAGATAAAATTCTAATCATTCAGAATGATATAAGGATGATAATAAGTGTTTTATAATCTGATTGTTCAATACCCTGAAATATGAACTCAAGGATACCTCTTAGATCTTAGTTCTGAAGCTGCTCATAAATAAAAAGAAGAGGGCATTGGAACCGTCACATTAGTGATACACCTTGGACATGTTCCACTTTTGGGAAAAACACAAGGAAGGATTCCTTCCCTTAACATATGGTAACCAATCTGAAGGGATAGCATATCAAGCGTGGATGATGCTAAAACATCTTATCTCACAACCCAACCCACTATTCAAGATGGACGAGACAAAAATCCAGTCATTCTCTTCTTATATCATAACAGAGCGAGCATAAATTTCTAAAATAAATTCCTTTACGAAACTTGAATTCAGTCAACAAAATATACTCTTCATCAGTGCCAAAAAAACATCTTTGTCATAAAACAACTGCTTTATTTACAACTACTACTTATAAGAAGTATCCGACACTCCTATTATACAGCATGATTCTTCTAAGATTCATGACTCGATCTTAAACTACAAAAGTTATAAAATGATCCAAAAATGTTACCACCTCTCGCTACATTGGAGTATCCTTGTTCCTTCTAAGATTCTTGCTCGGGTATGTATGTAAATAATAATAGATAAAGGAGGGTTGAGTCTAAACTCAACATGAGCGTAGACCTAGTGAATGGGTCTCAAGCATTTTAGAAAAAAAATAAGGGCTATTTCAGAAACAACTTTGCATAAAATATAGAAACAGTTGATGAAATTGCTTGAAGAAACCAAAACTTAATACTTTTCCAAACTTTCATTCTGGTAAAACATTAAACTTCCAACAAGGAATATCTACACATAATTTAATTCAAAAAAATACACTTAATAGTAACTATTCATAATCCTTTCTTAAAAATATATCAACACCACTGTAGCTAACTGCACTAAGTCCATGAACGCTGAAACAATCTGTGTCATACATGTAGGCAGCCCCAAAGGCCAAAGAACATCATGCATATGGCCCAAAACCTTTATGCATACAGAATGCAGACCCAAAGTCCTCAAAAACCATATCTAATGGTCGCCATATATAATGGCTTTGTGATATCTAATCACGTGTCTCAGGGTCATATCTACTTACATCACCATATCTAATGTCTAGTTCATGACTTCTTTGAGAGCAACTATGGTGTTTACTTATACCATGTTTCATTCTAATTCACAAATCGTAGTTCTAAGAAGAAAAGTGAATGATATCTAGTCATATCAATACATAAACTTGTTGTCCACATGTAAACTTAGGTTGTAAACTACTTGAATACAAGAAATCCTCAGCATATATCATCATCTTTACGATATTTTAAAGTACAAACTAGGATTCTTATAGCATAGATAAAACTCATAGCATCAAAATCTCTTCATTCCAGATCTGAATCAAAGAATTTCGTGTACCATAGCTAAACAATTCTGATCTCAAAACTAAATGTAACGTAAATTCGTAAGTAATTAAAAAATAGAGACGGAACTTCAACAACCAATTAAAGTGACAAAATAAGGGTAACATTGAAAATAGTGCTTAAGAGACCATTCACCTTGAATTTTGATGTTTTCTCTTCAATAAAAATATCTCGATCTACCAATGAAATTGGATTCACCTCCTATTTAATAGAAAGAAAATTAATGAAATCTAATAACACACATTTATGAATACTTGTGATGGCATATCTAAAGATACATTCTCCCCTTTCCTAAAAGTTAGAATCTTAAGAATATTTCAGCAGAGTTTCCCCTTGTAAGAGTAATATTTCTTAAGAGAATTTTGATAGAGTTTCCCCTTAAGAGGTGTTGTTTTCTAAGAAAATTTTGGCAAGGGTTCCCCTTAAAAGGTCCTATTTCTAAAGGAAATTTTGGTATAGATACCTCTTATATGCTAAGAAAATGAGAAAGAATGGCCTGGATTTACTCACCTTCCTCTTGAAATCTGCAATACGCCATGCTCGCACTTTTATCCTTCCTCTATTTGTTGGCAGGGCTTCGCAATGGGCTTCCCAATTACACTCACCAAAATTTTGGAGGAGCTTGGTTGTGGAGTGGATGCTTGAGAATGAGTGGGTTGGGGGTATATATAGGCCTCGAAAAGTGGGAAACCATGGTTTAAGCACACATGGATACCATGATTTTCAACCTATACCATGGTTTCTCCTAATACCATGGTTTTTATACCCATGGTTTTGCCATGGTTTTTGCTCCTTTAAACCATGCTTTTTCTTATAACACTTAATTTGCACTAATTTCGATTAATTAGTACTAATCAAGATTGATTATGTTCAGTCTACATTAATCCATAATTAAGCTCCTTAAGCATCATTAATCTCCTTAATCATGATTAACTTTTCCTAATGATAATGATTAAGGATTGATTTTGAGCATAGTAAACATCATATATTATGAATTCAAAAATTCATAAGAATTAATAACGACATCCGATTGATATGATTCAAAATCCATTGGAATCATCTCATTAAGATGGATATTATAAGAATCTCTAAGTTGGGATCTATAGAACTTTAATGTGGTACAACGTAACTGAGAATTACGGTTCTATTGGTGATCGAACTATCATAGCTCTAAAGTAAAAGAATGTCACAATACTCCCCTACTTAGAATAAATTTTGTCCTCGAAATTTACGTACCTCAATAAGCATGGAATAAGTGTGGGTATTGAGATCAAATTTCATCTTCTCTTTCCCAAATGGCTTCTTCTACTACATGGCTTTTTCTTGGGACTTTTACAAAAGGTATCCTTTTTGTTCGTAGTTCCTGAACTTTGGTATCTAAAATGTGTACTGGAACTTCTTCATAAGTAAGGTCTTCCTTCAATTGTACTTCTTGCGGCTTGATAACATGAGATGGATCTGGGATGTATTTTTGAAGGGTAGAAACATGAAAGACATCATGTATCCTTATTAATTTAGGTCGAAGCTGAAGGCGATATGTCACGTTGCCAATTCTTTCAATAATCACATATGGACCAATGTATCTTGGACCCAACTTCCCACGTTTACCGAATCTGATCAAACCCTTCCATGGAGATACTCGTAGGAATACTTGCTCCCCTACTTGAAACTCGAGATCTCTTCTTCTCTTATCTTGTCCGATCTTCAAATGCTTCCTTATTTCTTCAATCTTTTCTATTGAGTTTTGTATCAATTATGGTGCGACTAACTTACGTTTGCCTACTTCATTCCAACAAACGGGAGTTCTGCATGGTCGACCATATAATGCTTCATATGGGGTCATTCCAATGCTAGCATGATAACTATTATTATAAGAGAATTCTATGAGTGATAGATGTTTATCCCATCTATCCTTGAAACTCAATACACATGCCCGTAGCATGTCCTCTAGAGTTTGAATAGTACGTTCAGATTGGCCATCTGTTTGTGGGTGAAAAGATGTGCTGAATGCTAATTTTGTACCCATAGATTTTTGCAAACTAGGCCAAAATCGAGATGTAAAGCGAGGATCTCTATCTGATACAATCGACACTAGAGCTCCATGTAATCTTACTATTTCGTCTACAGAAATTTTTGCCAAATGATCTAGTGTGTACGCCATGTGTACTGCTATGAAATGGGAGGATTTTGTTAACCTATCAATAATTACCCAGATGGCATCATGACCTCAACGGGTCTTAGTTAATCCAGTAACAAAGTCCATGGTGATATTTTCCATTTCCACTCAGGTATTGGAAGTAGATGTAATGCACCAGCTAGTCTCATGTGTTGTGGTTTAATTTGCTGACAAATTAGGCATCTAGAGACATATTCTGCTATATCCCTTTTCATTCTAGACCACCAATATGATGTCTTCAATGTTTCATACATGTTTGTGCTTCCTGGGTGCATTGCATACATCGAATTATGTGCTTCTTCTAAAATTTCATCTTTAATTTCTGGAATTTTTGGAACACACAATCTCTTCTTGAAAAATAATACCCCATGCTCATTAGTGGTAAAATCAGATGGTTCTCCTTCCTTTACTTTGTTTGTTGTTCTTCTAATATCGGAATCATGTGTTTGAGCTTCCCTTATTATATCATATAGTATAGGTTTGACTTGCAAAATGGCTAATAAATTTCCACAATCATCTATGGACAAACTTGCACATATTCCCCTATGTTGTGCCAATAAGGAATTTCTTCCAGCTTTTATGTATGACACTCCATTACCCGTCATTCTGCTAAGAGCCTCTGCTACTACATTTGCCTTTCCTGGATGGTACTCGATGGTGCAATCATAATATTTGATCAATTCCAACCATCTTCTTTGTCTCATATTCAGCTCCTTCTAAGAGAAAATATATTTTAGACTCTTATGGTCTGTGAAAATTTGACAAGTCTCACCATATAGGTAGTGTCTCTAAATTTTCAAGGCAGAAACTACAACAGCTATATCCAATTCATGGGTAGGGTAATTCAGCTCATGTGATTTTAGTTATATAGAGGCATATGCAATCACTTTTCCATTCTGCATCAAGACACATCCTAACCCTTGACGTGATTGATGAATCTGTGATTCATCACTCTAAAAGTTAAAAATAGAGCCTTGTTCCTGAGTAAATAGAGGCATATTTCCCTTTATAATGCATAAATAGCATTCAGACATGCATACATAAAACATGCATTTTAGCATTCCATCTGCATGTAAATAAGAAGCCAAAATCACTTGTAAAATATCCACTCATTAAATAAGCTCTCCCTTATACTATGTGCACCTTAGTTAATAATATAAGGAATAAAGCCAGAAATGTCCTTTGTAAAATAGCCAATAAAGCCCTAAAGCCCTTGGACCATAAAATGCCCATAGATCCCTCATACCAACTCCAAAATAGGTCTACTTACTTTCAGATTAATACACATTAAAAGACCTTCAAAATGAGACTAGTTTCATCCAATTTGGAGCTCGTATGAAAAAGTTGGGTTTTGGGCCTCTTTTGTATACTACATATATGTATACTTGTATTCTTGTATTTTTGTATCATATTTGACCTCATCTCCATCTTTGGTCAACATGAAACTTGTAGATCTCATCGAGATCTACAACTTTCATGTTTTGAGTTTTTCCAAATTCGCCCCCCTCTTCTCTCTACACTTATTTCTTTGTCCAACCAATCACAGCTGGCCACGTGGCGCCATCTGGTTGTGCCACGCGGCCCGCTCCCCTTGCCCTAGCCGCCGGCGACCACAACCGTTGGATCTCCATCCAGATCCAACGGCCACAACTCCTCCGCGTATGTCTTAAAAGACCACCGTCTGATCAAGTCCCCCGCCTTATCAAAACCGCCCGTCCGCGCCTCTCCTACAGCGCGCCACGTGGCGCATTATGCGCCATCAGATCACACCTCAGCCCTTCGATCTGCACCGTCCACTGACATTCTAATCTTAACCACCCAATCGAATCCCTTCATCCCATCTTAGCCGCCCGCTCGAACCTCGCCCCCGTTGCGCCACGTGGTCGCTCCACGACCCTCATATCGCTTCACCCCAGATCTCATCCTACCGCTCCATCCCGCCTCGATCTCGGTCGTTGGATCAAGGGATCACTCCGTCCCCTACCTCTGGCACCCCTCTTTCCCACGATCTCCGCCTTGCGGAGGGGCAGCCCCTTTCTATTCTTGGGCGCGCTCCCTCCACCGTCGACGACCACCATCTATCCCACGATCACCCCCACTCATACCTCATCCTCGCCAGCCACCTTACTACCAACGTCAGCCGCCAGCGACGTCCCACGAACTCCATGAACCTCGCCTCCTCACCAGACCGGCCGTCTACTCCAACCTCCAGCCGATTTACAACCCATCTGCCACCCCTGAGAGATTCCCCGAGCTCGGAGCGTCCGATTAGTGACAGTGATTGAACGAATCCTTGAGCGAAGATGGTTGTCTTCTCCGGCGAGATCCTCGGTGCACCGCCGTGTCGCAGCCACTCCTCCGAGCCGCTGCTTGAGCTCAGGGACTTACTGCCCCTTCGAGCGACGACCTGGACCTCGAGCTCCAAACCACAGGTAAACTCCTCCATCTCTGTTTAATTCTCCTTCTGATTTTTTCTTTATTTCTCCGATTTTATTCGAGCTCCATCTTCATCTTCTTGCCTCGCTTCCACTTCGCCGAGCTCCGTGACGGAGCTCTCATCCTTGCAGTACCCTTCACGCCCTCAGACACTTCACTTTGCTCTCCACCATCTCCAGCTCCGCCACTTGGCCGGAGCACCATCGCCAGACCATCTCTGATCCGCCTTAGGCCTCGCCAACCGTCCCTACGTCTCCACAAGTGCACCCCTTGCTTTGGCTACTCTTCTAACGCCTGTAGGTACCACTTTCGTGCATTGGCTGGAACATCACCGGAGAGCCTTTTGAGCTTCGTCGCCACGGAGCTCCGACGGCCCTCTCCAGCTCCTGAGACCACCAGACGCCTCACCGCATCACCGCGCTTCTTCTGGGATAGCTCCGGACCGCCGGAGAGCTTCACCGACGTCTGGAAGGACGGGCGGAGCCAAGGCCTCATCGCCGGAGCCCCGCCATCCCCTCCGCAGGCGGCGGAGGACCGTTGAGGGAGAAGGTCAAGCGGTTGTTCGATCATCCTAATCGAACGGTTTAGCGTCCGCTACGTCGCGATCCGACCGGAGCAGCAGACGACCGTAGGATCATCCTTGATTCTACGCTCAGGAGTTCGCCACATCATCGACATCTAGAGCATCACATCAGCCGTAGGATCATCTATGATCCCACGGACAGGAGCGAGCCACGTCGCCACGACCGGAGCAGCACGCTGCCGTTGGATCTCTCTTTGATCCTACGGTCCATAGACGGCCACGTTATTACACTCAGTCATCGTTGGATCACTCCAGATCCGACGGTCCTTGCTTCACCACGTCGTCATCAACAGCAGCCGTTGGACACTTTAGATCCAACCGTCCAGAGCACGCCACGTATCCCTGGTCTGAGCCTCTTCCCCGACCCTAGGCTCGGACCACCCGAGGCTAGCCGAGCCTCACTCCAGACCTCCAGGAGCACCCGAGCCAAGCCCCGAGCCTCCGAAGTCGCCCGAGCCTAAGATGACCACGTGAGGAGCACGTGCGGCCTGGGTATTTTGCACGAAGGCCCTGGGGACTTTTTGAAATTACAAAAAGGTCCCTGTGAAGCAGCCCCCATGTGAGGAGCACATGCCTGTGGAGTAATTGCATATCAGTCCCCTGCATTATAGGTAATTGCATTTAAGTCCCTGTCAGCATATTTCATTTTGTGTAATTTTATTTTCTGTATTGCAAATACACCCATGTCTTTGCACGCATCCCTAGGTGTCATTTTGCATCATTTTTAAATTCTAAAAAGTGCATATTGTTGAGTAACTTGTCCTCTATCTATTGTGTCGTTTGTCACATTTTTGTAATTGCAGTAGAATTTTAAATGAATTAATTGGTCTATTTGTGTGATATTTTTCCAGTTGAACCTTTTAATTCATAATTAATTTTATGTAGCCCCAAACTCTCAAAAATTCACAGTAGCTCTAGGATAGTGAACTCAACCTTGCATAAAAATTTCATGTCATTTGCACACATATCGAGGCCTGAATAAATTCTTTAGTGATTTTCTTATTTTAATTTAGTAGGTTCATTTCACATTGAAATTAAGGTTTGTCAATTTTCCTAGATTCCATATCATTAGATCTATCTAGGATAATTTTTGTTCTTGAAAAAGATGTGATTTGATATTTATTAAAAATAAATTAGTGAAAATCACCCTGCCTGCATGTTTAATTCACAGTAAATTCATTTAATGTCTAAAAATTCCAAAATAAAATAGGGTAGTTCATTTTCATCATAATCCATCATCTGGCCATTTTTCATAATTTTTGGACTTAATTTGATATCTCAAACTGATTCAACTTTAAATTGGCTTGATATTGCATGTGTCTGCATAGAAAATGAAAAAAAGAACAAAAAAAATATACTCCTCGAAAATCTAACACTTGGACTTCACTAAAATTCACCTAAGGAGACAGATGCCTCCTTGAGTTCGACCTTGGACTACACCAAGTAAAAAAATTTTGCCGCTTGAAATTAACTCAAATCTAATTAAAGTAGTTTTTGATATTCCCTCTCGTATCCGACTGCAACAAACACTTTAAATTAATTTGGACATTAATCTGACCGAATTAACCAAGGGTGCGGGGAGGTTATCAAAATGGCATCGTTGCCGGGGGAGGCACAGCTTAGGTTAATTTTTAGTGAAATATTGATTGTTTGATTTTCTCTCCCCGGGTAGTCTGACCCCTGATTTTCTTGTAATTATTTTCTCTCTTTTATTTCTTTGCATTATTTTTCTGTGTCACTCTCTGACCTCAATATTTTTTTTTTGCGAGGAACGTGAGGAGTTGAAGATGCTTCAAGGATCTAGCATTTAGATTTATTGAGTGAACAGAGAGGCTTTGTAATTTTATTTCATTTTATTTCTTTTTCGCATTATTTCCAGCGGTTCCCATTTGGGTTCTTGCGCGTGTAAGTATAGTAAAACTGTGTCCCCATGTGCTATGTGGATGAATGTAATTTAGCTTGCACTAGCGGATCCCCGAGCCAATCTAGGAATTGCTTGTGCTCGTAATCATTAAGACCACACAAATCACTTAAAAGACGCACTTAGACCGCAGAACTTAGCCAAAATAACCTGTTCTTCACGCTAATAGAACTGCTTGTCTAGGAGCGGCTTTTATCGTTGCATTTGCATTTAGATAAAGTTTTCAATTCTGTTTTGCATCCTGCATAAAAAAGTGAAGGGATCACTGTAAGTCTCCTAAACTCAGCATCGCATCATTGTTTTATTTTGCATCAGCTTTTTCTCGATTGCCCCCTCTGATTTTCACATTTAATTAAACGGAAATTGGGACTGTTCGATAGGTGTGCTGTGTGGTTGGACTTAATCAGTGAAAACCTAACTTAAAACCAGGACTGCTAAACATTATTGACCAAAAGAAGGGAATAAAATTTGAAAATTGTTTGCGGGAGATTAATCCCCAACCTTGTTTTCAGGCTGAGTGAGGGTACTTGAGCGTGTGTGAACACCTTAAGGCAGAGCCCAAATCCCCGCCTTCCATATCATGTTCTGACTGATCCTAGCAAATATCACAAGTCGAATAATTTCATATTCATTGACTAGTACCAAGTAGCCTCCGCCTGTCTCAGGTAGATAGGGGCGAAATTACGGTACTTTGCGACAAGTTGCCAGTAACCCCCCGGGGTGAAGCTCCGGCCTTGTCAGCATCCGCCTGCTTGCAGGTAGATAGGGGTGTGGTCATTGAATCCATCGACTTGGGATAGGAGCGAAGAAAGGAAGGACCGTCAGTATCTTAGGCGACATGTTAAACAGGGAAGACGCATCCGGCTCTAAGCCGACTTCCCTATAAGCCGCGTAATCCTTGCTATTTTTGCTTGAAAATCATACTTAAAAACTACAGATTAATTGGACTCGAATTCGAGTCCTTCACTGTGTTGAGTGTGAACCCAGGGTCTTGGATTGATTTGTTTGCTTCAGGTAGGAGTAAAATCCTATCTTCTTCTCTCCATATAGAGATGAGCGACTGGGGAGATCTCGACTCTTTATTCACCGATCTCTCTATGAGTCCCCCACGTAACTCATCTTCATCGGCCCAAGCGCACCTTGGACCACCCAGGACTCATGACCCTCTTGAGTCTTGGTTCCCTCATACTCAAGGTGGTTACTCTCAAACCAACCCTTTCATCTCCTCTGAGCTTACCGAGGAAGACCATCGCCTTGGTAAGAACCCCTTCCTTGATTTGTCCTCTGACACCGATCTTAATTCATACCCACGACTAGAGGACAAGATGCCACCAAAGCAGCCACCACCGGATGAGGACCAACTATGTCAAATTCTCAATCGCCTTGCTGAAGCCGAACAAAGAAATGCAGATCTCACAGCTCAGATGGGACAGATAATAGTGGCAGGAGGAATCGACCGACCAATGGTCGATGCCTACAACCTGGCAGAGAACGAGATTCAAAATTGGTTAGCACCAGCGGTTCCCGCCGAGGCATTTGAGCTGAAGCCCCACTTCCTCAGTCTGCTTCCGAAGTTCAATGGAAACACAAATGAAGAACCGTACACTTTCCTCCATGACTTTGAGCTGGTTTGCAACAATCTTAGCCGTCCCAATGTTGGCCAAGATTACATTCGACTGAAGGCCACCCCTTTTGACTTAGGTGATAAGGCAGCACATTGGCTGAAGAACCTAGGGGTGATATGTACTACCTGGATGCAGTTCAAGGGCCTCTTCCTGAAAAAGTTCTACCCTCTCAGTAGGACTAACCAAATCAGAACGATGATCACCAGCTTCTCCCAAGAACCTAGTAAACCCTTCCACGATGCATGGGATAGGTTCAATGACTTAGTGTAGAAATGCCCTTGCCACGGCATTTCTAAGGCGATCTTAGTCCAGACCTTGTTCTATGGTCTAACCCCGGAGATGCAGGGGTTAGTCAGTGCCGCCTATGGAGGAAGCTATCTGAACAAGAATGAGCACGTCGTATGGATGATCCTGGAGCAGATGGCGGAAACCGGTAGGTCGCAGGCCACCAGGGCCTACCAGTTGTCTCCCTCAATCCTATCCAACGAGACAACCCGAAGGACTGTAGCGGATCTGACCAAGGACCTCATCTCCAGCATGGGGATGATTGCCGACAAGCTAACCATGGTCGAGCAGATCCACAAGAGGGTCACTGACCTTGAGTCTCTCTCACGTCTACCAAAAGAAGTGGAGGAACTCACTGAGAAGGTAGCTAAGATAAAGCTACCTGCCCCTTCTGCACCACCTTCACCTGTACATCGATTCCATCTTGTACAGGAACAGGCACCGGGGCCTCACAGTGGCTGGGTGGAGGATCAGACTTACACCCAGTAGGACCAACATGCACCCCCACAAGTGGAGACTGGATATGAGGAGCCTCCGCAGGTATTCGAGATCAACGGGCTGTGGTACAGCCATGACCCTGTCAGTAGACAGTCGGGGATGGGGAATGGTCAGCCTCACCGACCTTCCCCAGCTTACCAAGCAACCAGCTCCGTCCCCGCACCGCACTTTCAGTCCAGGCCAGAACAAGTGTACCAGCCTTAGCAGCACCAGCAGCACATATCAGCAGGGCCCAGCACCGTCCCACCAGCAGCAGCAGTATCGGCATGGCCAGCAGGGCCAATACAGAACCTCGTCCACACATCAGCCAGCTCAGCCCACCGAATTGGAGTCTCTCACCTTGGCGATCCAGATCTTGTCTGATAGGGTCCAACAGATGCAGAATGACTACCTAGACATGAGAATTGATATCAATCGGGTCTCTCGTACCCAGGACCAGCAGATGGCGCTAAAGACCCAAATTCCCGCATATGTTCAGGCCAACCCGAACAGCTTACACCATGGCCAGAACCGAACTCGAGATCAGGTATATTATTCAGATAATTATTTATCTGAACATGAGATCCTTTCGTACGATAATGTAAATCATATGTCCCTCATGAGCGGAAGGACCGTGACCATACCTGATCGGGCACGGGCACAGAAGGAAGGAGCCTCCGAGACTCTACATGAGGAGAACTTGGAGGAAGAGGAGGAGCAGCACCATCACCACCATCGCCGGCAAAGAAGAGGACATATGAGTCCTCGAAGCAGCAGTCCCGCATCCGCATAGAGTCCGACGAAACCGATGAAGAGTCCGCACCTCCATCTGAGGAGGATCGTCTAGAAGTTGCGGAAGAAGCATCACCGGTTTTGCCTCAGCATTTTCATTTCAGTCAGAGTCAGAGTTCGAGTCTGTCCAAATGTCAGAGTTCGAGTCCTCTAAAGAACTCAGTTCCCGAAATTAATGAAAATCCTTCAGTTTCCGAACATGAGTTGGAGTCAATAATCCCTTTCCCCCAAGCTCTCAACGGTGGAAAGAAGAAAACCAAAAAAATCCAAAAAGATGACCCTGAGATGGCAGAGTTCTGCAATAAACACATCAAGGTCATAATCCCATTTGACAAGTACATGGAGATGACCCCTGCATTCCAAAAATACCTTAAGGTGCGATGCACACCTACTAGGGTTATCAGGAAGACCAAAAGCCGTGTTGAGAAACACGTTTTATCAGTAGCCACGACTTGTGCAATAAAGAACTCGTTTCCAAGGAAACGAAGAGACATGGGTGCACATTATGTAGTGAGTCATGTTGATGACATCGCGTTTGCACGCACTCTCCTAGACAATGGTTCCTCAATCAATCTGATGCCTACAGCGCTCTATGAGCGGCTTAATATCGGACCTCTTAGGAAATCTAGAGCCCTTCTACAGTTTGCTGATAAATCAACCAAGAGGTCCCAAGGAGAATTGAGGAACATTGTGATCAAAGTCGAGGAGCAAGAATACATGGTGGACTTCACTGTCCTGGATATGGAAACCCCTCGTAATTGCAGAGACTCCCAGATCATTCTAGGTAGGCCCTTCCTCAGAACAGCAGGGGATTTATTTGATTATAAGATCGCGAAGATTCAGTTCCAAACTCCAGGCGGAGATGAGGAACTCGAAATGAAGCAGACAAGATGGCAGAGACCGAATTCAGAATCCAGCACCGAGTACTCTTCTACCGGAACAGACTGCGATCATATAGACACAGTTGGGCCATGGAGACAGAACCCAGCCAGCACCGATGAGTCCCTCCCCACCAGAGATGATCCAATGCATGATTCAGTTTGCGAGGTCCTCAGAGACGAGTACAACTCAGATGTTGCATCGCCCTACATATTCGATGACTTAGTGGCCCAGTTGGGCCTGTCTGTCCTTACATTTTTAGGACAATCGGAAGATGAGGATGACGAGTCAGACGAGGTGTTTGTCGATTGTATGGAGACCTTTGACGATCCGACTCCAGAGCCGAACTTGGTGGTAGCTATCACAGAGAAAGAATCAGCCACTTCCAACACTGAACCAGATCAGATTGAGCCAGTCTTCTTAGACGATCACATTATTCCTGAGCTCAAACCCTTACCCACAACCTTAAAATACGCCTTCCTTGCGGGTCAGGACAAGAAATTTTCGGTCATCATCAGTTTGCAATTGACCGAGGAGCAGAAATCTCGCTTGCTAGAGATCCTGGAGAAAAACCGCAAGGCGATAGGCTGGAGCATTTCCTATCTCCACGGGATAAATCCCGCTCTGTGTTCGCACCATATTTACTTGGAGAACGACGCCAAACCCTCTCGTGAATTACAACGCCGGTTGAATCCAAATTTACGAGAAGTTGTGAAGAAGGAGATAGAGAAATGGTGCGACGCGGGTTTCATTTACCCAATCTCTGACTCTAAGTGGGTGGCCCCAGTCCATGTTGTCCCGAAAAAGTCGGGAATTTAGACGACCACCAATGAGGACGGAGAGGAGATCGTGACGCGAGTACCCACGTCGTGGCGCGTCTATGTGGATTACAGACGCCTGAATGCCGCGACGAAGAAGGATCATTTCCCCCTACTGTTCATTGATCAGATCTTAGAGAGACTAGCGGGGAAAGAGTTCTTCGGCTTCTTAGATGGGTTCTCAGGCTACAATCAAGTAGCCATAGCTCTAGAGGATCAGGAAAAGACCACATTCACATGCCCCTTTGGTACCTATGCTTTCAGGCGCATGCCTTTTGGGTTATGCAATGCTCCAGATACTTTCCAAAGGTGCATGATTGCTGTATTCGCTGAAATGGTCGACGAATTCCTGGAAGTCTTCATGGATGACTTCTCGGTCCACGGTGATTCCTTCGATTCCTGTCTTAGGAATCTGGACCGAGTCCTCAAAAGATGTTGTGAGGTTAATCTGGTGCTCTCCTGGGAGAAAATACACTTCATGGTGACGGAGGACATAGTGTTGGGGCATGTCATCTCCAAGAGAGGAATGGAGGTTGACCCTGCCAAGGTGGATGTGATCAGACGACTCCAGCCACCAACCAACGTAAAACAGTTGCGGTCGTTCCTCGGGCATGTTGGATTTTATCGGAGATTCATTAAGGATTTTTCTAAGATTGCCCGACCGCTAACTGAGCTTTTAGGCAAAGACATGGAGTTTATTGTTGATCACAAATGTCTTGAGGCCTTTAAGCTTTTGCAAGGAATGATTATGGACGCACCCATCCTACAAGCCCCAGATTGGTCTCTACCTTTTGAGATCATGACGGACGCCTCAGACTATGTTGTTGGGGCTGTGTTAGGACAAAGAAGAGATGGCGTCCCGTTCACAATTCACTACGCCAGCAAAGTGCTCGACACCGCTCAGTGTAACTATACAGTTATGGAAAAAGGAAATGCTTGCGGTAGTGTTTGCCTTGGACAAATTCAGATCTCATTTAATTGGATCCATGGTAATCGTGTTCACTGACCACACGGCACTACGATATTTGATGGAGAAGGACGCGAAGGCGCGTCTTCTTTGGTGGATTTTACTTATCCAGGAGTTTGATTTGGACATCCGTGATAAACCTAGAAAGAAGAACGTAGTGGCCAATCATCTATCTCGTCTCGAAGATCTTAATACTTCTGAGGATTCACCAATTCGAGACTCCTTCCCTGACGAGTCGATTTTTGTTATCGACTCACTCCCATGGTACGCCAATATCGTGAATTATCTTGTCTCCAAGAAAGTTCCCAAAGATTGGCCAAAGATCCAAATTGACCAACTGAAGTCGGACGCAAGACACTACCATTGGGAGGATCCGATCCTTTTCTTCGAAGGACCGGATTGTGTCTGGAGACAGTGTATTCCTCAGGAGGAATACTAGAGTGTCCTTTCTTTATGCCACAACATAGAGGCAGGAGGGCACCACTCCGGGAAGAGGACCGCATGGAAGGTACTTCAGTGTGGCTTTTACTGGCCGACTCTGTTTTGCGATTCCACCGCCTTCGCGAAGTCGTGCCCAGTATGCTAGAGAATGGGAGGAATCGTCGGTTCCAAGGATGAGATGCCAATGCAGCCGGTCATTATTTGTGATGTCTTTGATGCCTGGGGCATCGATTTCATGGGCCCATTTCCTGTTAGCCACGGGTTCGAATATATCCTTCTTGTGGTCGATTATTTATCCAGATGGGTGGAGGCTATCCCGACCCGAGCCGCAGACAGCAGGACTGTCTGTAAATTCATCAGAGAGCACATCATCTCTAGGTTCGGGATCCCCAAAATGATGATATCAGACGGGGGTAGCCACTTTGTGAATCAGGAGGTGAAGAAACTCCTGAAGGACTATGGCATCGAACATCGTGTCGCGAGTCCTTACCACCCAAAAACCAATGGTATGGCTGAGGTGTCAAATAGGGAGGTGAAAACCATATAGCAAAAGCTTGTCCGCCCGGACTGGAAGGACTGGTCTCAGATTTTGGATCAAGTCCTCTGGGCGTATAGGACGGCTTACAAGACACCGTTACGAACCTCCCCATTCCGAATGGTATTCGGAAAGCCGTGCCATTTGCCCGCATAATTAGTGCACAAATCAGAACGGGCAATCAAGAAAATCAACTAGAACACGCACCATGGGCAGAAACAGAGAGACATGGATCTGAATGAGCTTGTGGAAGTCAGAAACCGTGCATATGACAACAGTTTGGTGTACAAGGACAAGGTGAAGCATTGGCATGATAGATATATCAGACGAAAGACCTTTGTTCCTGGACAGAAGGTATGGTTGTTCAATGCTAGGCTAAAGATTTTCCAAGGCAAGTTGATGTCCAAGTGGACAGGCCCGATTGTCGTTCGTACGTGCATGATAGTGGATGTGTCGAGATCTCAGATCTCGCAGATGACGCACCGACATTCCTAGTGAATGGACAGCTGTTGAAGCATTTCGTCGATTCCAATGAGCAGTAAGTCCATGTTGAGGAGATTGTATTCATGCACGAGACATATACAGCAGATACACCTCGAGCCACGTATGAGACCTTGCAGCAGTGAGCCCTAGCCATCTGCAGCATCTTGAAAGATTCAGACCGACTCATCTGTATATATCATCATTCTTGTACATCCTATCCTTTCTCCCGCGACTCCGGTAAACCCCCCCGCTTCATAACATCATTATCTTGGACTATACTTAGGATAACCATATCCTAAGTATAGGGGGGAGGAGCCACTTGAGTCAGTTCTTTGTACATTCTCCAGATCACATTGGTCCTCATACTCAATTCCATCCTATACTTAGGCTGACCTGAGCCTAAGTATAGGGGGGACCGATGCCCGCATTGTATATTCATCCACTTCTCTTCTTGACCTCGACCGCCCCACTTTTTTACTTTCTTCTACACTTAGGCTGCCAGAGCCTAAGTATAGGGGGCAGGTCGATTTTTATACATTTTCATTTCTCTTTAGCTCTCTTACGCTTAGCACGAACTATGTCTTTTTCCTCGCTCTCCGTGCTCTGAGGACATAGCACACGCTATGTATAGGGGGGCGTGAATATATTACATATATACTTTACCCATAGCTCGTACTTTCGCGTATTTTTGTATATATTTTATAATAATTACGGGTGGGTAAAAACTGAAAAAAAAACAAAAAAACAAAAACAAAAACAACAGAAAAAAATTGGCTTCTTATTTAAACTTGCATATCATCCTTGCATTCAAGAAAATCGAAAAAAAAAGTCTTGCATTTTCATTCATCTTCATAGCATGACATCTACATCTCATCTACATATCTTGCATATGCAGGTGGAAAGCTAGTGGGTTCTGAACCAAGTTATGAGTAGATATTGAGGATGGACTTGATTTGACTTTAATCCACCTAATTTCAGAGGAACCTTATAGGAACTGGAGTTAAGATTTCTCAGGTCAAGTAACTTAATTCTTTGAGTCTGCAAGTCTATGTTCACATGTCATCTTGATTAGTCTAAGTAGAATATCTCGTACACATGCATGATTCTTATAGACAGTGATCTAACTTGGATAAACACAATGCACGTAGCTCTTTATTGATGAGGTGGTGAGGAAGTAGAATCCTTTAGCTTGGAGTAGCACACGGGTGGAAACATCCGTCCTCCTCTAGGGAGGGTAGTGCATCTCAACCTAGTCTGGTGGTGTTGACATCTAAGGACGGGATGTTGTGGGTTGCAATAATGCTTCAAAAGAGGGATAGTCTACTGACTCGAGAGGAAAAACTCCTGATGTACATGCTGCACCTTGTATGAGTTTGAAAAAAAATGCAAAAACTCCAAAAAAATCAGACAGATCGAAGTAAAATAATAATAATACCTGTCGGAGTATGTATATTAGCAAAGAAAATGCAGCTGGATGACTTGGCTACACTGGTCAGGCATCCCGGGATAGGTAGCTACACTGGCTACCGTCCATTCTTTTCTCTACCCCCCCCCCCCTCTTGAGTTGGTCGCACTTGAACTTAGAAGGGAATACCCCGCTCCTCGAGGATAGAGTTACTGGACCGGGTTATTGAGTTACCTTATTAGAGGAGGCTGGTTCCGAGTCATTTCTGATGTAGAGAGCTATATCTCACTTACACAGTACAAGTAAGAATCATAGTCATCAGAAATTTGCGTTTGAGGATTTGTTCTGACCTGACTATTGAGGTGTCTTGAATAGAAGACTTGTGGAACTTGAAGTCTGTTAGGTCTTAAGTTCATGTCCCAATAAGGTTCCGCCACACAATTAATCCAAAGGTTGAGTCAAGCACCATTTTTAACTTTTGTTCATGACCTTGGTATGGAACCCAAAATCATTTCACTCTTGCATTTCATTTAGTTGCTCGGGGACGAGCAAGGTTTAAGTATAGGGGGTTGATGAATCTGTGATTCATCACTCTAAAAGTTAAAAATAGAGCCTTGTTCCTGAGTAAATAGAGGCATATTTCCCTTTATAATGCATAAATAGCATTCAGACATGCATACATAAAACATGCATTTTAGCATTCCATCTGCATGTAAATAAGAAGCCAAATTCACTTGTAAAATATCCACTCATTAAATAAGCTCTCCCTTATACTATGTGCACCTTAGTTAATAATATAAGGAAGAAAGCCAGAAATGTCCTTTGTAAAATAGCCAATAAAGCCCTAAAGCCCTTGGACCATAAAATGCCCATAGATCCCTCATACCAACTCCAAAATAGGCCTACTTACTTTCAGATTAATACACATTAAAAGACCTTCAAAATGAGACTAGTTTCATCAAATTTGGAGCTCGTATGAAAAAGTTGGGTTTTTGGGCCTCTTTTGTATACTACATAAATGTATACTTGTATTCTTGTATTTTTGTATCATATTTGACCTCATCTTCGTCTTTGGTCAACATTAAACTTGTAACTTTTATGTTTTGAGTTTTTCCAAATTCGGCCCCATCTTCTCTCTAAACTTATTTCTTTGTCCAGCCAATCACAGCTGGCCACGTGGAGCCATATGGTTGCGCCACGCGGCCCGCTCCCCTTGCCCTAGCCGTCCGCGACCACAACCGTTGGATCTCCATCCAGATCCAACGGCCACAACTCCTCCACGTACGCCTTAAAAGACCACCGTCTGATCAAGTCCCCCGCCTTATCTAAACCGCCCGTCCGCGCCTCTCCTACAGCGCGCCACATGGCGCATTATGCGCCATCAGATCACACCTCAGCCCTTCGATCTGCACCGTCCACTGACATTCTAATCTTAACCACCCGATCGAATCCCTTCATCCCATCTCAGCCGCCCGCTCGAACTCCATGAACTCCATGAACCTCCGTCCACTGACACTCATCCCTCATCCTCGCCAGCCACCTTAATACCCACGTCAACCGCCAGCGACATCCCACGAACTCCATGAACCTCGCCTCCTCACCAGACCGGCCGTCTACTCTAACCTATAAATAATCGCCCTCCGGCCGATTTCCAACCCATCCGCCACCCCTGAGAGATTCCCCGAGCTCAGAGCGTCCGATTAGTGACAGTGATTGAACGAATCCTTGAGCGAAGACGGTTGTCTTCTCCGGCGAGATCCTCGGCACACCGTCGTGTCGCAGCCACTCCTCTGAGCCGCTGCTTGAGCTCAGGGACTTACCACCCCTTCGAGCGACGACCTGGACCTCGATCTCGAGCTCCAAACCACAGGTAAACTCCTCCATCTCTGTTTAATTCTCGTTCTGATTTTTTCTTTATTTCTCCGATTTTATTCGAGCTCCATCTTCATCTTCTCGCCTCGCTTCCACTTCGCCGAGCTCCGCGACGGAGCTCTCATCCTCGCGGTACCCTTCACGCCCTCAGACACTTCACTTCGCTCTCCACCATCTCCAGCTCCGCCCCTTGGCCGGAGCACCATCGCCAGACCATCTCCGATCCGCCTTAGGCCTCGCCAACCATCCCTACGTCTCCACAAGTGCACCCCTTGCTTCGGCTACTCTTCTAATGCCTGCAGGTACCACTTTCGTGCATTGGCCGGAACATCACCGGAGAGCCTTTTGAGCTTCGTCGCCACGGAGCTCCGACGACCCTCTCCAGCTCCTGAGACCACCAGATGCCTCGCCGTATCACCGCGCTTCTTCTAGGATAGCTCCGGACCGCCGGAGAGCTTCACCGACGTCTGGAAGGACGGGCGGAGCCAAGGCATCGTCGCCGGAGCCCCGCCATCTCCTCCACAGGCAGCGGAGGACTGTTGAGGGAGAAGGTCCAGCGGCTGTTCGATCATCCTAATCGAACGTTCTAGTGTTCGCCACGTCGCCATCCGACCGGAGCAGCAGACGACCGTAGGATCATCCTTGATCCTACGCTCAGGAGTTCGCCACATCATCGACATCTGGAGCATCACATCAGCCGTAGGATCATCTGTGATCCCACGGACAAGAGCGAGCCACGTCGCCATGACCGGAGCAGCACACCGCCGTTGGATCTCTCTTTGATCCTACGGTCCATAGACGGCCAAGTTGTTACACTCAGCCATCGTCGGATCACTCTAGATCCGACGGTCCTTGCTTCACCACGTCGTCATCAACAACAGCCGTTGGATCACTTTAGATCCAACCGTCCAGAGCACGCCACGTATCCCTGGTCCGAGCCTCTTCCCCGACCCTAGGCTCGGACCACCCGAGGCTAGCCGAGCCTCACTCCAAACCTCCAGGAGCACCCGAGCCAAGCCCCGAGCCTCCAAAGCCGCCCGAGCCTAGGCCGACCACGTGAGGAGCACATGCGGCCTGGGTATTTTGCATGAAGGCCCTGGAGACTTTTTGAAATTACAAAAAGGTCCCTGTGAAGCAGCCCTCACGTGAGGAGCACGTGCTTGTGAGAAATTGCATATCAATCCCCTGCATTATAGGTAATTGCATTTAAGTCCTTGTCGGCATGTTTCATTTTATGTAATTTTATTTTCTGTATTGCAAATACACCTCTGTCTTTACATGCATCCCTAGGTGTCATTTTGCATCATTTTTAAATTCTAAAAATTGCATATTGTTGAGTAACTTGTCCTCTATCTATTGTGCCACTTGTCACATTTTTGTAATTGCAGTAGAATTTTAAATGAATTAATTGGTCTATTTGTGTGATATTTTGCCCAGTTGAACCTTTTAGTTCATAATTAATTTTTTGTAGCTCCAAAAACTCTCAAAAATTCATAATAGCTCTAGGATAGCGAACTCAACCTTCCATAAAAATTTCATGTCATTTATACATATCGAGGCCTGAATAAATTCTTTAGTTATTTTCTTATTTTAATTTTAATAGGTTCATTTCACATTGAAATTAAGGTTTGTCAATTTTCCTAGATTCCTTATCATTAGATCTATCTAGGATAATTTTTGTTCTTGAAAAAGATGTGATTTGATATTAACTAAAAAAATTAGTGAAAATCACCCTGCCTTAATGTTTAATTCACAATAAATTCATTTAGTGTCTAAAAATTCCAAGAACATTAGGGTAGTTCATTTTCATCATAATCCATCATCTGGCCAATGTTCATAATTTTTGGACTTAATTTGATATCTCAAACTGATTTAACTTTAAATTGGCTTGATATTGCATGTGTCTGCATAGAAAATAAAAAAAAAGAACAAAAACAATACTCCTCAAAAATTTAACACTTGGACTTCGCTAAAATTCACCTAAGGAGACAGATACCTCCCTGAGTTTGACCTTGGACTACACCAAGTAAAAAATTTTTTGCCGCTTGAAATTAACTCAAATCTAATTAAAGTAGTTTTTGATATTCCCTCTCGTATCCGACTGCAACGAACACTTTAAATTAATTTAGACATTAATCTGACCGAATTTACCAAGGGTGCGGGGAGGTTATCAGTGATGCATCACTATAGACCACAAATGCACCTTTTCCAGATGGAAGGATAAGAATCGGTGCAGAGGTTAGTCGATTCTTAAGTTCTTGAAAACTCTTTTCGCATTCCTCATCCCAGACAAACTTCACCTCCTTTTCAGTCAATTTTTTCAATGGAGCTGCGATCTTAGAGAAGTTCTCAACAAATCTTCTATAATATCCTGCTAAACCCAGAAAACGTTAGATTTCTGTAACACTAGTCGGTTGCGTCCAATTTAGAATTGCCTCTATTTTGCTTGGGTCTACGGAAATACCCTCTCCTGAAATGGCATGCTCAAGGAATGCAACCTCTGTTAGCCAAAATTCACATTTGTCAAACTTTGCAAATAGTTGTTGATACTTCAAAGTTTGCAGTATAACTCTCAAATGTTCTTTATGCTCTTCCTTTGACCAGGAGTATACCAGAATATCATTGACAAACACAATCACAAATTTGTCTAGGAAAGGACGAAATAACCAATTCATCAAATCCATAAAAGCGGCAGGGGCATTTGTTAATCTGAAAGGCATCATCAAGAATTCATAATGCCCATATCGGGTTTGGAATGTAGTTTTAGGGGCATCTTCTGCTCTAATCATCAATTGATGATAGTCGGATCTCAAATCAATCTTGGAGAATATAGAGGCCCCTTGCAATTGGTCAAATAAATCATCTATTCGAGGAAGAGGATAGTTATTGCGTATTGTCACCCGATTCAACCTTCGATAATCAATAAAAAGCCTCAAAGACCCATCTTTCTTCTTGACAAAAAGAATTGGAGCCCCACAAGGAGAAATACTAGACTGAATAAACCCCTTATCTATCAATTCTTGCAATTGTATCTTGAGCTCTCTAAGCTCATATGGAGCCATTCGATACGGTTCTAATGCAATAGGAGTGGTACCAGGTACTAGATCAATAGCAAATTCAATCTCTCTATCTGGTGGAAGTCCAGGTAGCTCCTTCAGAAATACTTCAGAAAATTCTTTCGCTATAGGGATATTCTCTAGACTAACCATTTCTGATTTTGTATTATATGAAATTGCAACAAAAGATAAACATCCCTTTCTAAGAAATTTCTGTTCTAGTATGCTAGAAATGACCTGGGTCAGGTACACTCTCCTATCCCCATAGAATACAAACTCAATATCATCGGGTCTTCGAAAGATGACTTCCTTCTTATAACAATCTATTAAGGCATGATAAGTAGTTAAGGAGTCCATTCCTATAATTGCATCAAATTCTTTGATGTCCATAGGTATCAGATTCACAAAAATTTGGCATCCTCCTATCCCTACTAAGCAATCTCTAAAGACATTGCATACAATTTCATGTTCCCCTTTTGGTGAGGAGATGGATATGGCATGCTCAAGAGTTACCCATTTCGATATCAGCATATGCATAACATCTTCTAGATATAAAAGAATGGCTAGCTCCAGAATCAATAAGTGTATGCGTATTTTTACCAAAAATGGCAGTGGTACCTGATACTACATCATCAGCAGCGATGGCTTTTTATAAAGTCATGCCAAAAGCTTTCCCTGCATTTTGTTCCTTCTTGTTTCTCCTTCCTTGAATGTTCTTTCTTTTATCTATTTTCATGGCTGGGTTTTTATGAGATACGACATTACTTGATGCATTATTTAGAGCTCGGCCTCATGCATTTCCATGATTTGAAGGGCAATTTCTTTGCTAACAGCCTGCTTGGCCATAATAATAGCATCCAGAAGTCCCTCTGTGTCATTCTCCTTGATGATGTTTACCACAAGTGTTACATTGTGGAAAAGAAGGTGATAAGTTTCTAGAAGTCCTTGCAGCAAATCCTCTAGTATTTTATTGTATGTATCTTTGGGAAGACAAATTATATTGCCTTGATTTTCAAAATTTATCCTAATTTTGTTCTCTGGACCTCTTCATTGTGGTTTGTCCCCAAATATCTTCTTACCTTGGTCATTACATCTTTTCTTTTCTTGTACTACCCGTTCGGCTCTACGGGTTGCTTCCACCAACTAACAATAGTCAGTGTACCCATAGGATGAAACCATCGACTTAATATCAACATGAAGTCCATCCTCAAAGCGCATGCACTTCTCATCTTCAGTAATTACTAAAGATGCTGCAAACTTTAATAATTCAGTAAAATGCTTCTCATATCCATCGTAGTCATACTCCCCTGAGTAAGGAACAAAAACTCCTTACGACGGTCTTCTTGATAGACCCTTGGAAAGTATTTTTCATCAAATTCCTTTTCAAAGATCTCCCATGCAATCTGAGATGGGTTTGTATATTTCATCTTCACCGATGTCCACTAATCATGAGTGATATCTTTCAGCAGAAATATTGCATATTTCAACTTCTATTTCTCCGTACAATCTATCAAAGCAAATATTTTCTCCATATGCTTGAACCATTCTCTAGCCTTCTTTGGATCAGTGCCTCCTACAAATGGTTCTACTCCCAACTTCTTTACATGTTCAAATGGAAATTGGTGCTCAAATTCATGTCTTTTAACAGACTAGACAACCATGTCTCCTAATGTTTGAGCTATCAAGTCAACGTGTCATACACGTTGTTGTTGTTATCATTCTCATGACTAGGGCTTGGTGTGGTCATAGGTGGCTGCTCTTCTGCCATTGTTTCCTATAAAAAAAACCTCAATTAGTTCATGCATCAACATAAATCCTCTAATAGCAAGTCTAATTATCCTCAAGACTAACACTTCAATTCTCTTCTAAGTTTAAATCAAATTATGATAACTAAATCAAATTTCCGAACTACTAAATAAACTCCTAATATCAATCTTGTTCAAGATCCAAAACCTTTCTATTATACCACAAGATGTCACAACCCGCCCCGCTATTCAAAAAGGACGTGACAAAAATCCAATCATTATCTGATTATATCATAACAGAGCGAGTATAAATTCCTAAAATAAATTCCTTTACGAAACTTGAATTCAATCAACAAAATATACTCTTCATCAGTGCCAAAAAAACACCTTTCTCATAAAAAACTGCTTTGTTTAAAACTACTACTTACAAGAAGTATCCGATACTCCTATTACACAGCATGATTCTTCTAAGATTCATAACTCGGTCTTAAAGTACAAAAGTTATCAAAAGTTCCAAAAATGTTACCACCTCCCGCTACTTTGGAGTATCCTTGTTCCTTCTAAGATTCTTGCTCGAGTATGTTTGTAAATAATAATAGACAAAGGAGGGCTGAGTCTAAACTCAACATGAGCGTAGACCCAGTGATTGGGTCTTAAGCATTTTAGAAAAAAATAAGGGCTATTTCAGAAACAACTTTGCATAAAACATAGAAACAATTGATGAAATTGCTTGAAGAAACCAAAACTTAATTCTTTTCCAAACTTTTATTCTGGTAAAACATTCAACTTCCAACAAGGAATAACTGCACATAATTTAATTCTGGTTTAAAAAAATACTTTATAGTAACTAGTCATAATCCTTGCTTAAACACATATTAACACCACTGTAGCTAACTGTACGAAGACCATAAACGTTGAAACAATCTGAGTCATACGTGTAGGCAACCCCAAAGTCAAAAGAACATCCTGCAAACAGCCCAAAACCTTTATGCATATAGAATGCAGACACAAAGTCCTCAAAAACTATATCTAATGGTCCCCATATGTAATGACTTCATTATATTTAATGATGTGTTTAAGGGTCATATCTAATGACATCATCATATCTAATGGCTAGTTCATGACTTCTTTGAGAGCAACTGTGATGTTTACTTATATGATGTTTCATTCTGATTCACAAATCATAGTCCTAAGAAGAAAAGTGAATGATATCTAGTCATATCACTACATAAACTTTTTGTTCACATGTAAACTTAGGTTGTAAACTACTTGAATACAGGAAATCCTCAGCATATATCATCATCTTTACAAAATTTTAAAGTGCAAACTAGGATTCGTATAGCATAGATAAAACTCGTAGCATCAAAATCTCTTCATTTCAGATCCGAATCTAAGAATTTTGTGTACCATAACTAAACAAATCTGATCTTAAAATTAAACGTAATATGAATTCGTAAGTAATTAAAAAATATATAGTCGGAACTTAAACAACTAATTTTAGTGACAAAATAGGGGTAATATTGAAAATAGTGCTTGAGAGACCACTCACCTTGAATTTTGATATTTTTGATTCAACAAAAATATCTCGATCTACCAAAGAAATTGGATTCACCTCCTATTTAGTAGATAGAAAATTAATGAAATCTAACCCACGTTTACGCATACTTGTGATGGCTTATCTAAAGATACGCTCTCGCCTTTCCTAAAAGTAAGAATCTTAAGAATATTTCAGTAGAGTTTCCCCTTGTAAGAGTGATATTTCTTAAGAGAATTTTGATAGAGTTTCCCCTTAAGAGGTGTTGTTTTCTAAGAAAATTTTGGCAGGGGTTTTCCTTAAAAGGTCCTATTTCTAAAGGAAATTTTGGTATAGATCCCTCTTATATGCTAAGAAATGAGAAAGAATGGCCTGGATTTACTAACCTTCCTCCTGAAATTTGCAATATACCCTACTCGCACTCTGATCCTTCCTCTTTTTACTGGCAGGGCTTCGCTATGGGCTTCCCAACCACTCTCACCAAAATTCTGGAGAAGCTTGGTTGTGGAGTGGACGCTTGAGAATGAGGGGATTGGGGGGTATATATATGCCTCCAAAAGGGGGAATCCATGGTTTAAGCACACATGGTTTCAGCCCATGGTTTGATGAATACCATGGTTTTCTCCCTATACCATGGTTTCTCATAATACCATGGTTTTTATACCCATGGTTTTGCCTATAGTTTTTTCTCCTTTTAACCATGGTTTTTCTAATGACACTTAATTTGCACTAATTTCAATTAATTAGTACTAATCAAATTTGGTTATGTTTAGCCTACATTAATCCATGGTTAAGCTGCTTAATCATCGTTAATCTCCTTAATCATGATTAACTTTTCCTAATGATAATGATTAAAGGATTGATTTTGAGCTTAATAAACATCATCTATTATGAATTCAAAAAATCATAGGAATTCATAACGACATCCGACTGATATGATTCAACATCCATTAGAATCATCCCGTCAAGATGGATATTATAACAATCTCTAAGTTGGGTCTATAGAACTTTAATGTGGTACACCGTAACTGAGAATTACGGTTCTATTGGTGATCCAACTATCATAGTTCTAATGTAAAAGAATATCACATCTTACCCTTGTGCATCAGTTTCGAGAATCCCAGTGTATGCTAGATGTTTACAAAAGCCAGATGTCTTTCATGCAGTAGCAGTAGAAAACTGTTACTAATCCTACTATGGAGATAAGATGATTGATTGCAGTAATAATAATATTTTCAAAGAATATAAGACTTTCGAGATAGTAATCTCAAAGTCTTATCTTCAAGAACTTAAGACTTTATCGATAGTGATCTAAAAGGTCTTAACTGCAGATGTCTTATGAGACTTAACACTGGGTCTTAGTCCTAGGAGATAGAGATCCCCAGGAATAAGGGTATTCTAATAAGGATAATTGAAATTACATACTTGTTATAATGATTATTGAATTGTAGTTTTAAAGACACTATAAGTGTTTAACAAAATTGAGTATTGGTTGCATAAAATGCAACATTCACATTGGATGCGAGCACTGTTACTGGGAAATATGCAGGTACCGTAAAAGGACTTGGCGTAGTCTCTCAAAAATAGAGTGACTAGTCAGCTTACCTAGTTATTTCTAAATATCTTATGATTAGCACATGAGTGTGTATTTAAAGATTAGCCCATTAATTGCTCTTTGGGCTAGTGGGATATTGTTGGACATGCGAGTCCACAATGAGCCATTATGCAATAAATGTTATTACAAATATCATTCTATGATCTGAAATGAAGAATAATTAATTTGCATAATAGGTCCTTTTGATACAATTAGGGTTATGTACCATGTCCATCTTAATAATCATACATCTATTGATTCAAATGTTGAATCGTAGATGTTGGTGCCTGGATGAATATATAAAGAGTTAGATTGAGGACTCGTCAAGTACCATCAAATGATTATTAAGAGATGATATCCAGCCTAAGTAGGAGATGGCAATCCTTTCTCTTTTGGTTTATAGCTGACCAACCTCTTGATGCAGGTCCTCTGCATGGGAATAGAGATTCGGAGGTGTTAGATAAGTTAGGTCAAAGTTGACTTAATGAGATCGAGATAACCAAGTCTTATGTCGTATACTATCATTATATAAGAACGCATCCTCTGACTAAAGACAGATGTGTTAATGTATGTTTGAGTATGTACATTTGGTAGACCGATAGGTTGATGATCTAATAAAGGTCTATACACTAGCGAGCTGGTGTGCATACAAGGGCATATGAGTAATACGATCTCTCAAGGGGATTATACAGGTTCATTACTGAACCAGAAGACATGCTCATTCATGAGATATTGGGAATCAAATTCCTTGTACAGTTATCTTGCTTTGGAAGCTTGGCTGAATTTGTAGGTTCGATATATGCTTCTAGAAAGTATATGATTAATACCTGTGTATGGTATATGCTTTTGGAAAGTATATGATCGATACCAACTCCCAATGATCAAATGAGAAACTTAATGATAAAACCATTAAGGAGACAGTCTAAATAAGATCTAAAACTTCAGGTTTATTCAAGGTGTTCCAGTATGCAGGATGTACGGGTATTGGGAATACTTGAGGGTGATGTGATCAAAAATGATTATATAACCATGACGCTTCCATTCTGAGGGAGTGATGAAACATGTTTAGATTTTAGTGACTCCTCTCAATAAAGAAGTGATCTAATCTTTGTCCAAATGTTGTACATTGATCTGATACGATTCAGATGCAATGAGAAGATTAGATTTACTATTTTGATTTAAATCAACATCTATGGGAGGTCACCAAGATCTGGATTAGGAGATATGATCTCAATCCAAGTCACTATACAGGGAACGTACAATCGCCCTGTCCTTATTTCCAAGTATCCGCGGAGAAAGAGCATTGTTCTTGAAAGAGTTCAAGAATTTCCATTATTGATAATGCATTTGAACATTGAGATTGTTTGGTAACTAAATATGATTTAATTATCATAAATAATTTGAATATGATTCATATTATTTGAGCAAATAAGAAGAGTTATTTTAGATAGTTAAATGTGATTTAATTATCAAAGATATGATTAATGTGGATATCATTATCCATAATAATCATGGATAAAATATGATTTATAATATGCTGGAGAGATTTTGTTGTAAATAGAATTTACAAGTTAAATGTTATTGTGAATTGGATTCACACTAGACAATTAATTGTAAATTCAATTTACGTATTATGTTGCATGTATGAATATGATTCATATTAGTCAATGGTATTAATAATTTTTTTTACAAGATTAATTTTGGAAATTATTTTGTGAATTTTTTGATGTAATAATTGTTATTGCATATTAATTTATATATATATATATATATATAAAGGAACACTAAATCCCCTTTATGGTGGCCGTCCACCTTGACTTGTTCAAGAGGGGGGGCGGCCACCTTATTTTTAGTAAAGGGACTTGGTCCTCCACATTATCTATGTATATTGATTAATTTCAAAATGAATAAATTATTATCTTAAAAAGGTAATAGTTAGTTTTCTTTAAATTAATTGTTGTTTTTTAGCAACAAATCATAACCATTGATTAATAAACTTTTAATCTACATCATAGGTTAAGAGAGCACATGGAGTGAGATACATGTGCATCCAACTAGTATAAAAGGAAGGGTAGCCCTAGCCTTTTCTACACATAATTTCAAGAGGAGTTAAACTCTCTCCATCTCTCTCTCTCTCTATAGTCTTCATCCCTCTCTATATCAATATAGTGGTCATCCACTTATTGACTTATAGAATCTCGTAGTCTCTGTGACATTGTTGTGCTGTCGGATTGACTACTCGTGGATCTCCATCTTCTTCAGTGCACTTGGCTCATGAAGAAGATGTTGGATTTCGTGAGATGAAATCAAGAGGCTCACCACTCAGATCATCGACTTGGATTGTGAGAAGCATGCATTTCATCAACATACTCGCAAGCGTCTCCTCCGTTGGATCGGACTTGAGACATGAGGTCTCTTCGTTTAGAGACTATGATTACAACCATGCTTCAAGAGGTAACCCTAATACCCCTTTGTGGTTTAGATGAAACGATATGAGAAGTGTTCTTGGATCATGTGGTTTTATCGCTTTAAAGTTTCTTATTTTTTAAATTCTGCAGCCCCAAGTAACTAGTACGACTAGTCATTCTCGATCGCATATGATGTAATCATCACGCTTCTGTGATGTGCTTAAGGTTCTCCCCATAACCTTTGGTTGCCACCCCTAGTTCCAGAACACCATCCAATGTAGTACAACACATGACCCTCGCATGCGTACTAGGAATTGTGTGCTCTAAGCCCTGGATTCATAGTCAATTCCATTAAAGTCCCTGCCATTTGAAGTCGCATGCCCATGCACGCCCTCGCTTGACTTTTTACAGAAATATCCTCTAGGTATTGGTAATTTCATATTAGCCCATGTGCACATTTATTTTAGTATTTGATTTGTAATTTGCATCTAGACCCCTATCTTTGAGCATATTTTTGAGCCATAATTTGTCAACATTTTTTTATCTAAAAATCGCATTGTGTAAATAATTATTTCTAAATCTTATGAGTATTTAATAGAATTTTTGTCAGTTGTGGTTAATTTAGTAAAATTGTTTTGGTGATGACTTACATAGTTTACCCATTTCAAGATCTGAAAATTGTATTAAATTAATCAATTTTCTAAAAAATACGAAAAAACACATTTGATAGAATTGATCGTTCTCCACATTGTGCCCAAAAATCGCATCATTTGCATTCAGATTTGATCTGAATAAATAAATTTGCGATTAGACTAATTAATTTTTAATTAAGTGTAAACTTAAGATTTTTAGGGTTTAGAATTTTTCCTGGATAGATTGTCCTTAGATGTGTCTAAGATAATTTTTTATTCCTCGAAATAACTAGGTTCACTATTTATTAAAATTAATTTACTGAAAATCATAATCTTTGCATTCATTAAGTCATAATTAGTTCATATTGCATCAGAAAATTCTAAAAAATATAAATATTAGTTTCATTACATTTTACCTTCTGGCCAATCTTGAGGATTTTTAGACTTGATTTGATTAAAAAATGCTTTTTAGTCCCTAAACTAGCTCGAATTTGCATGCCATTTTTAATTGCATAAAAAATTACAAAAAATGCTTCTTTGAAAACCCAAATTCTAGATCGCCTATTAACAAATCTAAGGAGACAATTTCCACCCTGAGTTCAACCTTGGGATTGCCCATGTAAAATATAAATTGATTGCTTGCTTTAATTGATCAAATTAATTAGTGGTCTTTTTAATAAATCATGATTGCCTGAATATTACAACAATTTGACATAATTAACATAGGGTATTTAGGGCTCGTCAATAGGACAATGAAATCCACTAGGAATTTCATATATTGCGCTATTATGATAACATCTTACAATACACCTCGAGGTCGCTTAATAAATCGACCATTATACTAAAGGATCACCCTGATTGATTTCAGTAAATCAAGCTCGAATTACTTGAGGAAAGGAATGGGCGTGAGGTTTATGAAAGAGTCACTATCAAGTAGAGTTCATTTGAGAAATTGATTGACGATCTCACATCTAGTCAAAGGTACTCCCTTGTCTTTCTTCTTTGTTACGAGATACATTGACAATAGCCATGGTTAAAATATGCTTTTAAACTCGATTGCGTCGGCTCTCGTGTGGTTGATGCTTTGATATACATGCCTCTTTAAGTCCTTTCTTCATGCTAGGCGTGTATTCCATGGCTTTCAAGAAAGGCATTTCCGAAAGATATTTTGAATATTTCAACAACACCAGGATCAGACAAATTTGTTTTCAAATTTTTTATTGTTTCGTTTAATTGCTTCTGGAAAAGGAATATGTACTTCATCAAGAACAAAATGTTTATGAGAACCAGATTTTACAAATGGATGATTAAAAGGGATACAATCATCCACTAAAGGGGGGGAACTAAAAATTGGAAAATCAGTTATGTCAGTGGGCGCGGGATCAGCTGTTGGTGTTGGTGTTTAATTGGTTGGAATGATTTGGTCTTGGCATTATTGTATTTTTAGTCTTTTAATTTTTCTTCATTTTTTTGTATTTTCTCATCCAGTGTTGCTAATCCTTCTTCCCCAAACTTGATGCGTGATCAGCTGAAGCAGGAGATGATGATTGGTCATCTGAAGCCTTATTCTTTCCCTTCATAGTGGTAGTTGGTTGCAGTATCATACCACTCCTTAGAGTCACAAAGTTAGATGACATAAATGAATCATTCATACCTTACTCGGTAGGATGATCATTACAGAATACCTGCTTCTCGTGACGAAAGTTATTTGGGTTGGCCTCGACCTGTGTTGGGATGATGGTCTTTGCAGTAGTGAGATCGTCCAGCTTTTTGTTCATCTCAGACGTGTTCTTTATCAACTAGGCAAGGCAATCAAGTGCAGGATTGACGGGCACTGCCTCTAATTGTTCAACGTACTGAGATCGTTGAGTTTGATAATAGTGTGGAGGAGGCTGCTGATAGTTCTAAAAATACGGATGAGGAGCAAACTATTGATAATACAGAGGAGGGAATTTGTTATGATAGTGAGCAACTGGTTATTGATGGTAAAACTGATGTTGATGGTATGACGGCTACTAGTAATTATGTCTTCATGTGTCTGCTTGTTGTGGAGAGACTGATGCAGATGCAAGTTCTGGACATTTCTTCCACCTTAAGAGTGGTCGAATGGTCGGATAGCTGAGGTATGACCCTGATGTTGTCCTCAAGGATGGGTCAATTACTACCCATTGTCCCATGTGCCATTCACCTTCTGAATCTGTGGTGTAGTGGAAAGAATGGATCTGCATAAGCTGGGGCCTCTGGATGGTATATGATCATCTGTGTCTATTGTGATGACTGGCCCTAGTTAGGTTCCTGCACATAGTATATGCGTTGGATGGACTAGGGCTTCCCCAAACTCTACTATGACGGTTGTTCTTTCAGCTCAACTGTAAAAGCTTTGATTGTCACACTCGTGCGACTAACATGAGTTGGCGGTGCTGACTAGAATCTCCAATTGCTTCATTATATGCTCGAGATTGTCTAGATGCTTGGTCCTTTATTTGACCACATTTAGTTTTTTAAGGTCTTGTGATCGCTTTTCGATGATATCGACTTGAGATAGGTGGTTCATGATGATATTGAGATTGGAACTCTCATTCCTATCCTCTCCATGAGACGTTGCCATATTTACGGGCTTGGGAAGGACATGTGGAATCTTTTAAAATGCTCGGGATGAAGATAAGGAGATTGATCCTTCGGTCATCTCCTCAAAAATTTTCCAGACAACGTCTTCATCCTTGTTGAAGTAGGACGATCCACATGCAATATCTACCAACCTCTGACTCTCATGATGCAGGCCCCTAAAGAAATTTTAGACCAAACTAGTCTTAGTTATCTCATGGTGAGGGAACTTCTTCTGAAGATCTTTGAATATTTCCCAAGCCTCATGAAACAACTCGTGGAAAATTTGGGAGAAGTTGGGAATTAGAACTCGCATGATTCAAACAACATAGGGGATAGTATTTTGTGAAGGAACGTTGACTTCAACTCTTCCCAGGTCATGATTACCTTCCCCAAATGATTGATCCAATATAAAGCCTTATCTTGAAGGCTAAAGGGGAAGGAATTCATTTTAACAACCTCCAAGGAAATGTTGGGGTAGTGCATTGTATCGCACATGCAATTGAACTATTGCATATGGATATAAGGTTCATCATTGGTGTTCCCATAAAAATTAAGTAAAAGAGGGAGTAGATGATTCTTCAACTTAAAGTCTATGAATCTGAGGTATCCTGATTCACTCTGCTATCTGACTGGTGCCAAAGTTATATATCTTTGAGAGCAAATTATGTACCTCTCTCCTCTACTTATCCCCTCCATGGTTTCCAGATGCTTGATCTTCAGCTCCTCTATTTCCTCATGCATGTTGATATTCACCTCCTCTTCAGTTTCCTCTTTCTCTCCTCATCTCCATTAACATCTCGTGGAAGGCATCTTGGGCATTCACCTGCTCAGTTAATTGTTGTTGAATAGATTGGATGGAGGCTAGCATCTAATTGTTAACCTCATTCTGATATGGTTGTTGTCCCTTTCCTCTTTGAGGAGACATCTGATGAATCTCCATTTCATCACCTTTATTCTATCATTTTGACCTTAAAAACCCCAGCAAATGCATGTAAATAGCATTTATTTGTACATTATAGCATTCATTGTTTATTGTATTTATTATACATAAAATAAGGTTTTTAATGCCAAAATTATAGAATAAAGAAAAGAAAAGAAAAAGGAATAAAATATTGAAGATATTTTATGACCCAAACCCCGAGACCAAGGCCAGCATGGAATTGGTCGACAAGGAATAAAGTAGGGGGAGATAAGGGCCAGTATACAATAAATACCTCATTTATTAATTCATTTATTAATGCATTTTTGACACCTATTATGTATGTAATCATTGATTCATCAAATAAAGAAACTTTGTTCAAGAAAGTTGTAGACAATATTGTAAATAAAAATACAAAATTGAGTTTGTGTAAAAATAATACTCAGTGTACATTTTATACACAAAATAAAAAGCAAAAATCTCAACTTCACAGACCCATATCTTGCAAATAAAAACTCCAAATCACCCAAACTCACCTTTAATTGTATATAGCATTCCAAGAACTATTTTATAAAATTAGTTTCATAATTTTTGGAGTTCATCTGTGGAAGTTAGGTTTTTGGCCCACCTTGTACATAATACCTGATTAAAATATTCATTTTATTCAATATTTATTATTTCTATAAATTCATATTTTTAGAATTTTGTAAATAATGTATATAATACATATACATATTAAAATTAAAAGAAAACTAAAAAGAATTTGTAAAATAAAATAAGCCTATGTAATACATAGGCAAAATACCTACGTTAAGAATATATACAAATAATAAGGGATTTTAATTCTTTTATTCTTTATTCATCTATATTTTTTTGATAATGTATATATTATATATAACTTACTAAAAATACAAATCCAAAATAAAAACAAATAAAATACATTAAATAAATAAAATGTATATAATATATAGGTGAAATACATATAAGTATACTTACATATACATAAACATATTTATTTAAAAATGTAAATAAACTCATAAAAATTAAATAAAAATATATTTATACTCATAAAAATAAGTTATAAATTTATAAAATAAAAAAAATAAAGTAATTAAAAAAAGATAAATAAAATAAAAATAAATATATATAAATATACTTATAAATACATTATTTTAATAAAACCGTAATAAAATACTTCAAAAAAATAAATAAAAATCATAAATAAATACTACATTAATTTATAAACATTTTTTATTTTATAAGTAAATTCTAATTAATTCATTTAACACGTGTAATAAATGGGTCAAAAATCGGCTGATGTGGGCCAATCAGGGGCTAGGGAGTGTTGACCTTCGGTCAACTCCACCTGCGCCTCTGACTCCCGTCAGACATGTCTTTTCCCCCAATTTCTTGCATTTTTCCCGCTCGCCTCAGTGCTCAGTCACCGTCGATCTCTTCACGTATTTTTCGCTCCGATCTTCCATGATTCTCGTCGTCTACTTAGATCGCTTGTACATACCACCGATTACGTGATTTTAGCCGGTTAATAAGGGTGCTTCCTTCGTTTATAAATAAAGAACCATCTCCTCCTCTGCAAAATTTGGTCAGCCCAAACCCATTTTCTTCCTCGCATTCAGTCCCAGGTGTGCTCCTCGTGACAGGAGGATGCCGCTGGCACTTTGAATCGGCTGGAGATGGAGGTGGTTGCACCCACGGCGGCGATCCGGCAGCCGCCCTGCTCCCTGGAGTTCCTTCAGGTATAAGAGCTGCGCCTTTAAATTTCTTAGGTAGTTTTTCATGTCTGTATTTCATTTCTGTCTTTTATTTCGCATTTAGATTAGTAGATTAGTGTAATTTAGGTAATTCGAAGTTCGCCGGAGCTCAGCTCCGGCGACTTCTCCACAGTACCCTCGTTGTTTTCCCGATTCGCTTTCACCTTCATTCTGTTCCCCACCATCTTCTCCACCTTCCAGCCACCTTGTCCAACCGGATTCACTTCTGGATCCGCGAATCGAAGCTCCTCCACCGCCTTCCGCTGGAGCTTCATCGCCCATCGTCATCCCCTCGCTTCCAGCTTCAAACCCCGGGTCGAGGAGCATCGCCCCGAGCCCCTCTACCTTTCTGTGCAGGTTAGGCGAGCTAAAAAAGGCCCGGAGACGAATCACAAGCGGGCGGAGGTACCTGGAGCTCCGTTTCTTCTTCGATCTCGTGGCGGCGCTCCAGTACCCCTCCGTCCAATCAGACACCTCCAACAGCTAAAGGACCCTGCCAGGAAGCTTTTTGGACCTTCAGGAGCCGCAAAGATCGGCCGGAGAGCGAGATCGAGGAGGAAGAAGCTCGCCCCGGCGAGCGTTCTTCCCTGTTCTTCCAAGCCAGCTCTCCGCCATTGGATGAAGACGAAGGCCCCAGGCCATAGCTCAGTCGTCCGATCCTCCCGCACGCAGACCGTCAGATCATCTAGATGATCTAATCCAAGCCGTGGATCGTGAACCGTCATCGTCTCACCAGGAAGCGACGCGTGTCAAGTGGACGAAGCCCAACCGTTGGATAGCGCACCTATTGGGGGTAATTTGCATACTTAGCCCCCGCACTTTTTATATTTAATTTTTATTATTGTAAAATAAATTGCACGTTGTAAATAAATTGTATAATTTGCAGAAAGGACCCCGAGTTTATTAGAATTGCATTTAGGTCCTTCCGCGCCTCACGTGCAGTCCCACGTGAGGCGCGTGAAAATTGCATGTAACCCCTGGCGGATTTTGTTTATTGTAAAATAGTTCTAAAAATTAAAATAAATGTTTAATTCTGTTGTAATTTTTGCACTGATACCCCTGGAAATTATTTTATTTGCAAAAATGCTTCTGCCAGGCTGTTTGAATTTTGTTGCTTTTATCTATTTATTAAAAATACCTACGATGCTTCTAAAATTCCACAAAAATTAGGTTAAATGCTTCATGCCCTGTATTTTCACGCCCATATTTTATTTCGCATTTTTTTGCATTTTTCCTAATTATTAAAAATGAAAAAGAAGCCCATTTTGTACTATCTAATTTAAAAAATACAAAAAAATATAAAATGTTTTTGAAAAATTCCAAAAAAATTATATATAGTATATCAATATATAAATGGAGTCCAGAAATTGAAAAACCCTAAAAATATGAAAAACAAAAAATAAAAAAATCAGAAAGCTCCAAAATATAACAAATAAATAGAAAAATCCTTAAAAAATACCAAAAATACATTTTTCTCTTTTATAATTATCTATATATTATTATTAATATATTAAAATTAATTTGGGTAATTTTGGAGTTTCTTTTATATTTTTAAAACCCAAATTATATTCGGGTATGTAATTAGTCCTATATTGTGGACATTTTTGAAATTAAAAAAAATAATACATAAAAATTAGAAATATTCCAGAAAAATAACAAAAAATTAGAAAAAATATTAAAAAGCTAAAAAAACTTATATCTATATATAATTTAAGTATTTATGTCTATATATCTATATATACTATATTATCCCTCTCTCTCTCTCTCTTCTTATAGATATATATATATATATCTTTGCATATATACATATCTTATATATATACATATCTATATATCAAATAATTAAAAATATAAAAAGAAAATAAAAAATTATAAAATATAAAAACCAGACAAAAATTATAAAAATAATAATAAAAATATATATAAAATCCAAAACCCACAAAAACAATAAATGGACATGAACAATGGATTGAATAATTACACAGCACATACAATCATTCGCCTCCCAGTGTTCGACCTCTACCTGTACTTACACCTATACACATTTACATGTAGAGTTATAATAAATTTTAACTCCACATTTTTGAATATTCATTGCATATATTTATCGTGGGTTAATTGTTGATCGATTTGGGATCTGTTGAGCGGTCGCCTCAGCGACATTGTGATCCCGCCTTGTGCGGATTACTCTAAACCCTCGTCAGATCCCCTGTCATCAAATGGCGCCGTTGCCGGGGAGGCAACGGATTTTGTATGATTTTGTGGGCTTATTGGTTCATTTATTCAATTATTTGCTCATGTCCATGATTCAGTATTTGTTCAGTTTGTATTTCTATTTGATATCATTTGATTGACTACTCTGACCATTTCTTTCTTTTATCTTTTATGCGAGGGACCGCCAAGCGAAGGAGGACCTCTTAGGAGGACCTATGCACCCAAGCAAGGTGGAGTTGGTTTTTCTATGCCAAGCCAACAGGAGAGAGCATCCAGGACAGAAGAAGGAGAAGTGTTGAAGACATTCTCTATTTTTATGCATTTTATTTCATTTTATGTATATTCATGTGAGAGAGTGACACTTGGATTGTATTAAAACAAGACTCTCACAGGTACACTTCGGCTCCCGAGGTCCACTGCCCGAGGGATTGTTCCCTTGGGGGCCTCGATGATTTTGACGCTTTTCTTTTTCTTTATTTTATTTCCATTATTTTGTGTGAATGAGCCTTAGCTTAGGAGTTGCTTGCTCGTAGAGTTAGGTCCAAACACCCTAATATTTGCATGTACCTATAGTTCGCTTTGGACCTAGATCAAATTCTAAACAGCCGCTCATTTATCTTTTAGCCTTTGTGCCACAGCGAGCCCCGCAAAGTGCTTTCTCCTAAGCTCAAGTGTGTTGAGCACAGAGGAGGTGTGAGCCAAGACCGGACTTTTTGAGGCTAAAAATGAATGAGCGACTTGTGGTACTTCACGATAATAGCAATTTCTGAACCTAGGGCGATTTCTTCGGTTTGCATTTGCATATAGCATAGCTTTCAAATTCTGTTTTGCATCCCGCATAGAGAGAGCTGGGAGGCACTGTAAGTCTTCTTACTTAGCATGCATCATCGTTTTCCGACTTGTATGGCTTTTCCGATCTTCTCCCTCTGATTTTGCCAACCTAGGATGCTTAATGGAAATTGGAACCTCGATAGGCACGTGCATTGAAAATACCCAAAAAAGTGATAACTTAAATAAAATCGGGACTGCTAACTCTATTGGACTTAAAGATAAAATATAATGAATTCCTTGTCTTGGGGAGAGCAACCCCCTCATTGCATGTGTTTTAAATTGCTCACGTACACACTAAGGAGTAGAGCCCAAATCCTATCAAGCCTCCTATGTGATTGTACAATTTTTGTGGTTCTCACCTAACTCTAAAATTGAAAAGATAAATGACCGTCACCTGATGGTCTTCACTGTGTTGAGTAGGTGAATTGGGGGTTGGCCTTGTGTCTTGATTGTGACTTGGAGTCCATTGTGTTTTTCTTTCATTCCTAGAGTAGTCGGTCCCACCGTGTGAGTCATGCATTTTTATCTTTGAGTCTCTCTATCTCTCTTATACATATATCTCTTCATTTTTGCATCGAGTCGTGATATTGGTGCTTGATCTCAATCATTCTTCGCCAAGTCCTTCGTTTCCCCTCTTCTTCACCATCTTCCTCGTATTCTCTGTATCATCCCCATCTTCTCTGGTTCGGGGAGAACACTCCCTTCAGACCACCATTTTGACGGTGTTCTCGCCCTGTGTGGAACACCCAATTTTGTCTGTGTCTCGACCTTCTCGCTCGCCCTCCTCGTACCCTCTGTATCACTCTTCTACCACCCATGATATTGGCACGCCCGCTCAATCATCTTCTCCACTTCCCTTTGTGTACCCTTCTTATCCATCTTCCTCGTGTCCCCCGTATCATCTCTCCCTTTACCCGGGAATGCTGTGCATAATGATGAAGCCCGCATCAGGATTATTTGTACATATTACCGGTGTAAACGGGGCCAATGATGTTGAGGATGCTGAGATTGATGTGATGGATTTGTATTTGATACATACATATGGGCTTCTTGAGGATTTTTGATGATGCATAGAGCAGAGCTGTGATGCATTATTGAGGATTTTTAGTTCTCGCACACCGGATTAAGGATGTAATATGATGCGATTATTCGATGAAGAGTTCATGAGTATTGATTGATCTATCTATCTTGAGGTTCCACCCATCTTGATTTTGAGGATTGAATGATTATTCTGATTTGGACTTCCTGATATAGGTGTGCGGATCTTGTATGATCTCTCATCTTCCTGATTAAAACCATCCTTGATCTCCTGACTCTCTAATCCAACTTGGCACGTAAAGGATTCCTGACTATTTTCTGTGCCATCTCAGCTGACTAGATTGACCCAAGGGATGTTTGGTGAATGACATGATTATTTGCTCCCTTCCTGATCTTATGCCCTTCAAATGATTGAGTGATTTATCTCTTTTGAGGACCTGAGATGACTTGCCAGCATTCCCATGACCCGCATTGATATAGCTCGCATTCCTCCCCGAGGACTATCTGTGGGAGAATGCGATAATTTCTAGGACTGCGGTTTCATTCACTGCTTGGGTCGCCATTGTGGGGGGACCCGAAACCGAGTCATATGATATGCATGATTGGCCTCCCCCTGTGATTGTGTGCCTGACCTGTCGGTACACGAGGCCAATGTATTAGACTCATCTGAGTCTGCTCTCCTTGACGGTCCTCGCAAGGTAGAGCTCCACTTTTCTGATTATTCCATGCCTAGCTCATAGCTCCCTGAGGGTCATCTGCGGGAGACTATGACATATTTCTGATCTGATTGGTCTCTTCTGTTGGTAGCCGCCTTGTCGACTACTGAGACCACTATGCGGGCCCGTCTGATGGATCCGGCTCCTTTGAGCCATTCTCTAACCTTGACAGCCCTCGCAAGGTAGAGACACTTTCTGACTATTCTTTGCTTAGTTCGTAGTACTCTCCGAGGACTATCTGCGAGAGACTGCGACACTCTCTTTACGCTCGGTTCCCACTGCTGACTGTGTCTCCGATCTGCGGAGCACGGAATCGAGTCATCTGATATCCTTGATTTTTGGTTCCATCTTGAGCTGCTTATCCGATCTATGGACCATGGGACCCATCTGATTAGACTCCTTTGAGTCTGCTCGCCTTGACGGTCCTCGCAAGGTGGAGCTTCTGGTATCTGCTATTCCCATGACTAGTTGGCAGCCCGCTCCCCGAGGGTTATTTGCGGGACGCTGCCACACTTTCTTGATTTGACGGTCTCTTCTGCTGGTAGCCGATCTGTCGCCTACCGAGACCGTTTCTATGATCTGTATGATGGATCAGGCTCCTTTGAGCCCGCTCTCCTTGACGACCCTCGGAAGGGTGAGCTTCTGTTCTGATTATTCATTGACTAGTATGTACCATTCCCCGAGGGTTATCTGCGGGAGGGTACATCACCTTGTAGGTACTCGGTTTCACTTCTGGTGTCTCCTATCTGAGGGAGCACGAAGCCGAGTCTTCTGAGCTTTTTACCTAGTCTCCTCCCTGGTTGTGTCTCCTATCTGATGGAGCACGGAGCCGAGTACTCTGATTATTTTCTGATTTTTCTCACCTTGAGGACCCTCGCAGGAGTGAGCCACATAGTGTGTTGCCCAGTGTATTCTTGTGACTTTCAGATTATATCACCACCGTGCATCACACAGTCTCGTAAGCTTTATTTCCGATCTATCCGAGACTCTGATCGACTGGAGGAGTTGATATTGTTCCTTCTTCCTCCCGGTCTTACAGTATCGGCTATATTCCCTCATGATGACCATATGAGCCGATCATCTGCTTCATGCTACCGGACCCGATATCCAACTTTCTGATCGGTGTGTCCCCGGTAACAGACACCCACCTCACTGCATATCAGGGTGTCTTTTCACCTTCTGATTGCGTCCTCAGTCTCACAGGGAGACGACGACGAGAGTACGGTATTCACTTGCCAGATACCGTCCTGTACTTCACCAGGTTCTCCACCAGTTGTATATATGTGTTTTGTCTATTCCTTCTTTCTCCCGTATGTTATGTGTGCCCCAGATCTATCGCCACATCTTTATGTCTACACTTAGGACGTACCTTGTCCTAAGTATAGGGGCTACACACCGCGTTGTTCTTTTGTTGTTCAGTTTTGTCACTCATGTCGTTGCCTATACTAAGGGATATCTCACCCTAAGTATAGGGGGAGTGATGCGTATATTCTCCATAATCGTTTCATCTATCTGTATATATCTCTCTTTTCTTCTTTTCTTCTATTCTTCTTTTCCTTTTCTATATTTTGTATCTAAATAAAAGGTGTCGCCCCTTTGTGTGAGTTTTCTGTACTAAGGACGTCCTTTGTCCTACGTATAGGGGGGTGCACCCCTGAGTTGTTCATCTGTTTATTCCCACCCTTGACCCTCCCTGATTTGTGTACAGTCTGCTATACTTAGGATTACTTGATCCTAAGTATAGGGGGGAGCGGTCAACTTCTATTTCCTTCATCTCTTATTCATATATTCTTTAGACTTGTCTATACTCAGTACGAGTTATGTCTTCTCTTTTCTCTCTGATCTATGAGGACATAGCTCAAGCTAAGTATAGGGGGGTCGTATATGCTATGTATATACTTGGGCCATAACTCGTACTTTCGTATTCTCTTTAAATTCATTAAAAACCCTTAATAAAAAGAGATGTGAGTATTCCTCAAATTCTTTTTGTATATACTGATTAATAAATCAGGTGAAAATGTTTTTTGCAAAATGTTTGAAAAATAGTGTGAAAATCTTTGTGAACATTTATTGAAAACTATTTTGAAAATGTTATGTTACATGTTTTCAACCTGTGTAAAAATGTGTGGTTTGTAAAAATTTCTTTTCTTTGTGTGAAATAAAATGTTTGAAAAATGATTTGCAAATGGTTTGAAAAATGGTTGCAAAAATATCCTGAAAAACCTATATATACTGTTTTAAAAAATCTTTGCAAAAATGATTTTCAAATATGTGTACATGTTTGTAAAAATACTTGTAAAAATTATTTTGGACTATGGTTTTCAAAAAATGTTTGAAAAATTTGTGTCAAATAAGTTTGAGGAATAGTCACATATAATAAATAACTACAATACTATATTATTATAAAAATAAAAATAAACAAAATTCTTTAACAAGTGTACATATATACCTTTAAATAAAAACTAGATTATAAATTCTTTAAAAATCATTAAAATAAAGCGGCACGCCCGTGTAAATAGTAGTACATATTTTATACTTTGAGTGCCAAAATTATTTGCAAAAATTCTTTGTGTAAAAATTTATCTCTTTGACTTCAAAATTCTTTGAAAAAATGCATTATTCTTTTCATATTTGTAAAATGCATTTGCATAGCATTTATATTCTTTGATTGAGCTTGATGTTTGAACTAGTCCAATAAAGTCGAAGATTGGAGCTTGGTTGGACCTTACTGCACCTAACTACACTGGAACCTTATGGGAACTAGGTTTAAGGTACTTCAGGTCTATTCAGACGTAATTCTTTGAGAAATCAGGGCTAGGTTCAAGTCACCTCAGTGGACTAACTAGAACTTTCCGAAACACACGTATGACTCTTGCCGACCGTGACCTAACTTGGACACTTGCACCTTTCACTTGGCTCAACTCAGTTGGAGTGGTGAGGGGGTGGATTTGCCAGTCTGAGACGCACACAGGTGGAAACATTCGTCCTCGTCTAGGGAGGGAAGTGCACCCCAACCTGGTCCAATCGCCATGAGGTCTAACGACAGGAGATTGTGGGTTGCGATAAAGCTTCAAATGAGGGATAGTCTTCTGGCTCAAGAGGAAAAAGTCCTTATGTAAATGCTACTGTAAATAGTCTATTTGAAAAAAAAATGGTCAGGCCTGTAAAAAAATAAAAATGCCTGCAAAGTATGTATATAGAAAATAAGCAAGCTTGAGCATCAAAGTTATACCATATGAGCCTGCGGCTGGATGACTTGACTACATTGGTCTTGCATCCCAGGATAGGTAGCTACACTGGCTACCGTCCATTCTTTTCTCTACCTCCTCCTCTTGAGTTGGATGCCACTTGAACTTAGAAGGGAATACCCCGCTCCTCGAGGAAAGAGTTGTTGGATTAGGGAATCATTGGGTTGTCATTCTGGAGAAGTCAGTCTCTTTGTCATTTCAGTTGGGGAGAGCCCCCATCACTTACACTGTACAAGTCAGCTTCATAGTCATAAGGGTTTGCGTATGATGTAGGCTAGTTCTGACCTGGCTATTGAGGTGATTTGAACCGAGTTCTGTGACTCTTAGAGGCTGTTGTGTTTTAAATTTGGTTCCCGACTAGGTTCCACACACATTCTCACACCAAGGTCTAACCTGAGCTCCAAACTATGATTTTGTACAGATGAGTTTAATAATCATGATCAATTCAATTTATTCTTTAAATTCTTTATTTTTGCTTTTTCTTTTCTTCTTATTCTTTGTTCTTTTGTACTTATTGCATAAGTATTTGCTAGGGACTAGCAAAGGCAAGTATAGGGGGGTGATGAATCTCCATTTCATCACCTTTATTCTATCATTTTGGCCTTAAAAACCCCAGCAAATGCATTTACATAGCATTTATTTGTACATTATAGCATTCATTATTTATTGTATTTATTATACATAAAATAAGGTTTTTAATGCCAAAATTATAGAATAAAGAAAAGAAAAGAAAAAGAAATAATATATTGAAGATATTTTATGACCCAAACCCCGAGACCAAGGCCAGCATGGAATTGGTCGACAAGGAATAAAGTAGGGGGAGATAAGGGCCAGTATACAATAAATACCTCATTTATTAATGCATTTATTCATGCATTTTTGACACCTATTTTATACATAATCATTGATTCATCAAATAAATAAACTTTGTTCATGAAAGTTGTAGACAATATTGTAAATAAAAATACAAAATTGAGTTTGTGTAAAAATAATACTCAGTGTACATTTTATACACAAAATAAAAAGCAAAAATCTCAACTTCACAGACCCATATCTTGCAAATAAAAACTCCAAATCACCCAAACTTACCTTTAATTGTATATAGCATTCCAAGAACTATATTATAAAATTAGTTTCATAATTTTTGGAGTTCATCTGTGGAAGTTAGGTTTTTGGCCCACCTTGTGCATAATACCTGATTAAAATATTCATTTTATTCAATGTTTATTATTTCTATAAATTCATATTTTTAGAATTTTGTAAATAATGTATATAATACATGTACATATTAAAATTAAAAGAAAACTAAAAAGAATTTGTAAAATAAAATAAACCTATGTAATACATAGGCAAAATACCTATGTTAAGAATATATACAAATAAAAAGGGATTTTAATTTATTTATTCTTTATTCATCTATATTTTTATAATAATGTATATATTATATATAACTTATTAAAAATACAAATCCAAAATAAAAACAAATAAAATACATTAAATAAATAAAATAAATATAATATATAGTTGAAATACCTATAAGTAAACTTACATATACATAAACACATTTATTTAAAAATGTAAATAAACTCATAAAAAATAAATAAAAATATATTTATACTCATAAAAATAAGTTATAAATTTATAAAATAAAAAAATAAAGTAATTAAATAAAGATAAATAAAATAAAAATAAATATATATAAATATACTTATAAATACATTATTTTAATAAAACCGTAATAAAATACTTCAAAAAAATAAATAAAAATCATAAATAAATACTACATTAATTTATAAACATTTTTTATTTTCTAAGTAAATTCTAATTAATTCATTTAACACGTGTAATAAATGGGTCAAGAATCGGCTGATGTGGGCCAATCAGGGGCCAGGGAGTGTTGACCTCCGGTCAACTACCTCTGCGCCTCTGACTCCCGTCAAACGTGTCTTTTCCCCCAATCTCGTGCATTTTTCCCGCTCGCCTCAGTGCTCAGTCACCGTCGATCTCTTCACAGATTTTTCGCTCTGATCTTCCATGATTCTCGTCGTCTACTTAGATCGCTTGTACATACCACCGATTACGTGATTTTAACCGGTTAATAAGGGTGCTTCCTTTGTTTATAAATAAAGAACCATCTCCTCCTCCGCAAAATTTGGTCAGCCCCAACCCATTTTCTTCCTCGCATTCAGTCCCAGGTGTGCTCCTCGTGACAGGAGGATGCCGCCGGCACTTTGAATCGGCTGGAGATGGAGGTGGTTGCAAACACGGCGGCGCTCCGGCAGCCGCCCTGCTCCCTGGAGTTCCCTCAGGTATAAGAGCTGCGCCTTTATATTTCTTAAGTAGTTTTTCATGTCTGCATTTCATTTCCGTCTTTTATTTCGCATTTAGATTAGTAGATTAGTGTAATTTAGGTAATTCGAAGTTCGCCGGAGCTCAACTCCGACGACTTCTCCATAGTACCCTCGTTGTTTTCCCGACTCGCTTTCACCTTCATTCTGTTCCCCACCATCTTCTCCACCTTCCAGCCACCTTGTCCAACCGGATTCCCTTCTGGATCCGCGAATCGAAGCTCCTCCACCGCCTTCCGCTGGAGCTTCGCCGCCCATCGTCATCCCCTCGCTTCCAACTTCAAACCCTGGGTGGAGGAGCATCGCCTCGAGCCCCTCTACCTTTCTGTGCAGGTTAGGCGAGCTAAAACAGGCCCGGAGACGAATCACAAGCGGGCGGAGGTACCTGGAGCTCCGTTTCTTCTTCGAGCTCGTGGCGGCGCTCCAGTGCCCCTCCGTCCGATCAGACACCTCCAGCAACTAAAGGACCCTGCCAGGAAGCTTTTTGGACCTTCAGGAGCCGCAAAGATCGGCCGGAGAGCGAGATCGAGGAGGAAGAAGCTCGCCCTGGCGAGCGTTCTTCCCTGTTCTTCTAAGTCAGCTCTCCGCCGTTGGATGAAGACGAAGGCCCCAAGTCATAGCTCAGCCGTCCGATCCTCCCGCACGCAGACCGTCAGATCATCTAGATGATCTAATCCAAGACGTGGATCGCACACCGTCATCATCTCACCAGGAAGCGACGCGTGTCAAGTGGACGAAGCCCAACCATTGGATAGCGCGCCTATTATGGGTAATTTGCATACTTAGCCCTCGCACTTTTTGTGATTAATTTTTAATATTGTAAAATAAATTGCACGTTGTAAATAAATTGTATAATTTGCAGAAAGGACCCCGAGTTTATTAGAATTGCATTTAGGTCCTTCCGCGCCTCACGTGCAGTCACACGTGAGGCGCGTAAAAGTTGCATGTAACCCCTGACGGATTTTGTTTATTGTAAAATAGTTCTAAAAATTAAAAGAAATGTTTAATTCTGTTGTATTTTTTGCACCGATACCCCTGGAAATTATTTTATTTGCAAAAATGCCCCTACCAGGCTGTTTGAATTTTGTTGCTTTTATCTATTTATTAAAAATACCTAGGATGCTTCTAAAATTCCACAAAAATTAGGTTAAATGCGGCATGCCCTGTATTTTCATGCCCATATTTTATTTCGCATTTTTTCGCATTTTTCCTAATTATTAAAAATGAAAAAGAAGCCCATTTTGTACTGTCTAATTTAAAAAATACAAAAAAAATTATAAAATGTTTTTGAAAAATTCCAAAAAATTATATATAGTATATCAATATATAAATAGAGTCCAGAAATTGAAAAACCCTAAAAATATGAAAAAGAAAAATAAAAAAAGCAGAAAGCTCCAAAATCCAACAAAAAATAGAAAAATCCTTATAAATACCAAAAATACATTTTTCTCTTTTATAATTATCTATATATTATTATTAATATATTAAAATTAATTTGGGTAATTTTGGAGTTTCTTTTATATTTTTAAAACCCAAATTATATTCGGGTATGTAATTAGTCCTATATTGTGGACATTTTTGAAATTAAAAAAAATAATACATAAAAATTAGAAATATTCCAGAAAAATAACAAAAAAATTAGAAAAAATATTAAAAAGCTAAAAAAACTTATATCTATATATAATTTATGTATTTATGTCTATATATCTATATATACTATATTATCCCTCTCTCTCTCTCTTCTTATAGATATATATATCTCTTTACATATATACATATCTTATATATATACATATCTATATATCATATAATTTTGAAATATAAAAAGAAAATAAAAAATTATTAAATATAAAAACCAAACAAAAATTGTAAAAAAATAATATTAAATTATATAAAATCCAAAACCCACAAAAACAATAAATGGACATGAACAATGGATTGAATAATTACACAGCACATACAACCATTTGCCTCCCAGTGTTCGACCTCTACCTGTACTTACACCTATACACATTTACATGTAGAGTTATAATAAATTTTAACTCCACATTTTTGAATATTCATTGCATATATTTATCGTGGGTTAATTGTTGATCGATCTTGGGATCTGTTGAGCGGTCGCCTCAGCGACAGTGTGATCCCGCCTTGTGTGGATTACTCTAGGCCCTCACCAAATCCCTGTCATCAACATCTAAGAGTCAAAAGTTGTTTACTGAATTATGATTGGGAGTTGGATCTCCAATGGTAAATACATATCTATCAGTCTTGAAATACTCACCAAATGAAGAGAAATATCCAAGATTAGGGTCAACCTTGAACTTTATTAGAGTGTGGGTCGTAAATGGAGATTGGTCTATCTCCATTCCAAAGGAAGATAACTTGGGATCATCTTGAGCTCTTGGTGGAGAAACGATCAGGAAGTCCAGAAAGAGGTTCACAAAGGTTGAATTTAGCTCTGTAAAATCACTCCGAATTATTGGAAATATTGGCATCAGGGAGTCGATGCGGGTTTGTGGAGTCTGAACTAAATCCTCCTTGATTTGACATCTTGAGAACCAAAAGAAATGAAATGATGATGAAATGGAACGTAAAAATGAAGAAGAAATAAAATGAAGAGGAAGAGAAGGTGGAAGCTCGAAACGAGCGAGATAAAAGAAGTGAAGAAGAGAAGTGTGGAGGAAAGGGAGCAAGTGCACGATATTTTTTATTTTTTTCTGCTTAAAATTAATCAAACAAATCTCAAAATAGATGAATTCAGCAACTCGACCCATGAAGCCATGAGAGTTCAACGATTATCTTGGTAGTTTTTATTGGTGTTTTCAAGCAATCTTACCAGATTAGCTAAGTGTTACCCCTATAGGAGAGAGAGTACTACAAGACAAGTGTCCTTAAGTTCCCACTTCCTTTGTAACCAGTAGCTTGTACTTTTTGAATGATCCGTGATATTGTATACGGGCCCACTACTCAACCAAAAAAGTGGGGGAAAGGAAGTTGATAGAGAACCAAATACTTTCCCCGAAGGGTACTCAGATATGGAATGATGAGACATGGTCCCACCATCTGATTCCAACCCAAGAGAGCATCTTCACGCCAAGCAGGGTCAACTATGTCCGCCCAGTCTTCTTCGATGCATCCCTCTCCCGTCCCAACACCTCAGTACTTTAGACCAAAACTACAAGCAGACTTGGTCCCACTCACCCACACACCAATAGAGCGCTAGTACTTCATAGACCTGGGAGATAATCAAGGCAGTATCCATGCTGGGATTTGGACTCTAGATCCTAGGGTGGTTCCTCACTCGATCTGGAAGGTACCTGATAATAACGAGGACTTATGAAGCCAATGCAATGAATTCCACTAATAAATTTTAATTAGGTCAAAGTATTCTTAACAATCCCCTTTTTTGTTTTCACTTTTTCGAGTATTTTTCATGTAAAGCCTAATGAATTTTTTTATTTTATTTTATCCTAAATCCAATAAAAATGAGGGAGGAATTCAGAAAAGTTGATGTGTGAGAACACTATGAATGCATAAAAAGGTAGAAATGTTTACCTTGCTCCAGCACTCTACAAGCAATGTGATTCGTGCATAAATTGAAACTAATCTATATGCAATACAGTCGATGAAATCGCCCTAATTAGGAATTGTTATTAGCATGAAGAATGTTTTTTTTGATTTAGATCCAAGCATAAGGAAGATTATTGGAACATGATATAGATTAAGCTTTAGACCTAAGTATCGAGCAATCAACCTAAAGCTAAGGGCTCGATCAACAAGGATGTGAAATGAAAAATAAATGTGAAAAGCATAAATCATGAGAAAGAAAGTCAAATACGTAGAAAAATAGTGAGGAATAAAAGAAGAGATCGATAAAACACGAAAAACTGGCGAGGTCCCCCAAATGGACCAGCACTTGGCGAAACAGACCTCGAAAATAGTCTAAGTGCCAAGTCTGAGTCTACTTATTACAATTCAAACAATCTAACTCTCTTTCTCTCTCATTTACTAAATGAAATGCAATATAAGTAAACTAAAGCCGATGTACGACTCTCGATCATTCTTTACGATTGATGAAGAGGATCTAGATGGGGGTATCTAATGTTTGGTCTTGGAGAGCTTGTAGTGTTTGACAAGTCAGATCTGGCAATCGTTGTATCGGTCTCTCTCACAGCACTCGGTACACGAACCAAATCTCCTCAGTCAACAATTAACTCACAATGATAATCAACCAATATAAATGAGTGAGCCAAAATTTATTATAAACTCTGCACAATATGTACAATGACAAGCAGTAGAGGTCAAACAACAAAGAGCATGCAAAGTAGAGTAAAGATGAATAGGCTACCTAGGAAATTTTTATGATTTTTGATCTTGAAATGTATTTTTGGTTTTAATTATATATATATATATTATGTTTTTAGTTTTGCAATTTTTTATTTTTTGATTTTTAAGAAATAATATCTAGAGATAGAGTTAATAATTAGATATATATAAGTAGTATATAGAAAATGGTTGTTTTGGGACTTTTAAAAAATGATAATGAAACCAAAATTACTAAAATCAAAAAAATTAGGATTATACATTTTTCTCTCTTTTTTTGGTGATTTTTGGGTAATTTTTGAGGATTTTTATCTATTTTTAAAAAATAAGATATATAAAATAAAATAAACACAAAATCCAGAAACTTGAAAGACTTAATAAATATCTATCAATTTAGATTAAGTATAAAATTATTTTCTTAGATACTAGATAATACAAAGAAAATTCAAGAACTTAAAATATATTTTTATTATTTTTCTAAGATTTTATAGAAGTTTTATGAGATTTTCTATGTTTTGCAAATTTTAGGAGTTTTACTCAATATTTTTAATATTACTTCTATAGAAAAAACAAAATAAACCTATAGGGATTTTTTTGGAATTTTTCAAAACATTTTTTTAATTTTTATGGAGTTTTAAATGCTAAATAAGGAAAAAATTTAATGTTTTTAAATTTTTTAAATAAGAAAATAATTTTAATTGGCTTACGAAAAATATATGCAATAAAATATGATTCTAAGCACTCAATATAATTTGCCTATAATTGTTAGATGCAAGATGGTATTTTTAATAATTAAAATACAATCACAAAATTAAATAACAATACATAGACCTATTTGTAATTTCTAAGAAGATTCATGGCATTTAATAACACATTCAAAAAATCCCAGAGCATCCATGCAATATTCATGTATTTAAATATAATATACACCTGGAAGGGGTATAAATGCAAATAACAAACTCTACAAGTCCAAGTATGCAATTTATCCAAAATATTTTATACCGATATTAAATTTTAGGACCAAATCAAATTACACACAACTCGGAGGGGGTCCATACAAAATACCACCAACTCACGCGCACAGGCATGTGAGCTGACCTAGCACTAGACTAAAGTGCAATAAAATGAAATCTTGATGTCTAATTTACAAATATAACAAAAATACTACATGTATTTTAGAATATTTAGGTACAAATACAAAATCAAACATACGGAGGTGTGACAGTGAAATATAGCCATCCATACGCTAATCAACGATCCTCTGCACTTCACTTAAGATGATCGATGGCCCACATCTGCTAATAACAGTTCGTTGACGTGTGGCCCTTATTAGATCCTCAGATGGATCCAGCAGCTAACAGAGGACTTGATCCAACGGTGCTGATGAAAACTAGCGAGCGTTCTCCATCCTAAGGTAGAGGAGGGTCTTGGTAAAATAGATGAAGAACAACTCCTAGACGAGCTTTGATATGGCCTCCTACATGACTCCAACCACCTCCCTTGTTGCTGAGATGTTCTACTACTTCCTATGTGTGTTATGTAGCTGAAGGAGGGCTTAATAAGGTCCAGGTCCCATTGATGGGGACCTTGAAGCTCGTGTAAGTGTTGACCTCAAGTTGGGTCTCCTCAAGTTGATTCACACCCATATGGGGTCTTTAGAGCTCAATATATGAACAGTTAGAAAGAGGGGACCAAGGCGAAGCTTCCAGGTCGCTTGATTGGAAGAAACAGGGGGAATGAGGTGGTGCGGAATGACATCTGGTGAAGCAGTGGAGGGAGATTGGTGAACCTCGATCTTTGCGTGGTTGAGGAGGAAAATATGGTCTTAATGTGGAGAAGGCATTAGGGAAGATGATGAGGTGGTCGGTGAGGTCTAAATAGGAGTTTTGACTGAGGAACAGAGGGTCGGAGTCTAGAGCTCCCATAATCTATTTTTTGGACTTTATGATTACTTGGATGAAATCAAACATGACTAAATGCAGGAGTATACTATTGCCTACACTAGGGATAGAAAAGACACAAGATAGCAAGCTCACCAAACCTGCAATATCCGGGAGAGGAACCACCTGGAGCTCTAACTCCGACAATGGTGAACCACCTCCTCCTTCTTTCTCCACAATGCAAATTGAAGAGTGAATGCTCCCTGTCGTGAAGGGTTGGACAGGGCAAGATATTCTTGGGGAAATGTATAGGTAAAAAGGATTCAAATTTCAAAAATTAGCGAAGGTGATGTTAAGTAGTAGGTGACTTAGGCTAGGGTTTGCACTTGAATCAAAAAATCCATAATCATGAAATCACTTGGCGTGAAAGTTCAAGGATCGATGAGAGGATTTTATGAAGAAATTGTTCCATTTTTTCATTGCATCGACTGAGAAGAATCGAGGACAACTTTCTGATAAGACGAGTACTAGGCGTAGATACAGTTGACTGGTGGTCCAACTAATGCCCGCCCTCCATTAGTCCATGTCAAGCAAATAAAGACAACATAGTAATGAAATGAAATGAAAATAGAAAATAAATTTAGAAATGATTTTTATAAATAAAACTTAAATATGAAAGATGTTTCTTATTTTATGTACTATTTTAGGTGATTTTTATTTATTTTTTCATCTTATTTATTATATGTTACTTTTCACAAGTGTAATTATGGGTATATGTACCTATGTATTGTGTATTTTATTTTATTTTGAATTTTTAATATCTAAAATCCTATTTACATTAATTTATTTTTAGTATAATTAAATAAATATTTATATATTTTTATTTGATTTTTATGATATTATTTATATGCATAAATTATTATATATATGTTCTTTATATGTGTAGTATGCCTATGTACTTTAATATGCTATTTATTTGAAGTTAGTTTTAATAGGTTTATTTTGACTTCATATTTTTATTATACTTATAATAATATGTATAAACATATAAGAGGAGTAAAAATATAAGAATCAACTATATGAATAAAATATATTGGTATATAGTACAATGGGATCCTAGAAAGCTAGCTTTTGTATATTAAATCCATTTTCAATGAAAATACCTTCATTAGATAGATAATTAGTTAAGAATACAATGGAGGTGAGTTGAAGAGCTTTGAGTTCATATGGAGAATATATTGATTGGTGAAGTTCGATTTATGGCTTTTTTATCTGTGTGTCCTGGTTGCACAATGTGTTATTTTTATTTGCATTTATTTTTGTATTTTTTATTACTTATTGTGTACATAGTTTTGTTGAAAATATCTTTATTTGAAGTGTGTACGAATGTGTGTAAATTAGTCTAAGTTCTGGCTATATACAGAGTATTGAGCACTTAGGGTTTCTAGGTGTCTATATCTTTTTTGTATGTATTACCTTGCCCTTATCAACCATACTATATTCCTTGTCGACCAAGTCAATATTGACTTCGTCTCAAGGTTTAGGGCCAGTCAGTATTTACAATATTTCCTTTATTTTTTTCTTTTCTTTTATTCATTTATTTGGATTTAAATACATGTATTAATATACTATTTACAGACACAATTAGTGTGTTTATTTATAGAAGTTACATGTATCTAAATGCATTTATCTAGGGATTAAAGACAAAATAAAGGAACAATGATGAATGAATGGGTATTCATCAATGGCTCTCTCTTACTAGCTATGCTAAATAGAAGGCCTTTGCCTCGCTCGAGTGTAGTGGACCTCTTAAGACGCCCTCCCTTGCACCACGGGCTCTTGCAATAAAGTCAAACATGAGAGATGTAAGAGCAAGTTATGCAAATGTAAACAAAAATAAAATATAGTTGAAAATAAAATAAATCATGTAAGGTAGATAAATAACTAGGTAAAACATAATCTACCAATCTGTTGCACCTCGGGAACGGTGTTATTTGTTCAGGCAAGGGATCGGTCAGGTATACTAAAGAAGATAGGACATTCAGTCATTGAGGTGACCGATCCTCGATCGAACAACAATCAACCAGCAAATAGATATGTAAAATGTTTGTGAGTCAAAATTTATTATACTCTTCAAAACTTGTGTATAGTTGCAAGTATGGAAGACCGCCAAAAACTATGAGCAAACAGGTAGATTTGTTATTTATATTAATTATTGCTAATTAACAAGAATTTTTGTTTTAGTTTTACTTATTTTTATGCCTTCTTAATTGATTTTTTATTTTTTATGGTTTTTAATTATATTTAATTTTTTTATGATTTTTAAATATGTTATACTTTTAAATGTTTTCTGATTTTTAATTTTTTGTTTTTAATTTTAAAATAAAGTAAGTAAAGTAAGCACTAGTATAGATAACATAGAGATGAAATGTATTTTTGGATTTTTCAAATAAGTCAAACAAAGTCAAAATAAAGAAAATAAAGTGTTTTTGAGTTTTTAATATTTTTCTATATTTTTAGTGATTTTGTGGCCATTTTATATTTTTTATGAACTTTTAAAGTTTTAAAAACATAAAATAGTGAGAATGATACAATCAAGAAGTTGTTTAAAATTTTAAAAATATATATCAATTCAAAATCAACCCTAAGTTAATTTTCAAAAAAAAACTAAATATAATAAAGAAATTAAGGCACTGAAATCAATATTTTTGGATATTGTAGAATATTGTATGATTTTTATAAGATTTTTAGGGTCTTTTATGTTTTGTAAGTTCTCTATTTTGTAGTTTTTAATGATTTTGAGATTATGTGATAAAGTAGGATATAAACAAGCTAATTATTTTTTGGGGTGAAGTTTTAGATAACTATTTTTTTGATTTTATAGGTCAACATGTGGAAAATGATAAGGTCTTTGTATTTTTAAAAAAAGTGGAATCAAGTTAAATCCCAAATCAAAATTATATGTGATACATTAAGGTTCTAGGCTCTTATCTTAATTTTCCTACAACTTTTTTGAAATAATGGAATCAATTAATAAAAATAAAACAAGCAAGATAATTGAAATCAGTAGAACAAGGACATATTTACAATATCTAGAAACTTTCATGCAGTTGCTAACATTTAAAGCAAGTTTATGGTAAAAAAATGCAATATATCTAATTTAAAATCCACTTAATAACGCCTGGTAGGGACTAAATTGAAAATAAATAAAACATTATATGCATTTAATAATAGTTCTAGATAACATAGGTCCAATCCTACAAAAATACAACAAAAAGCCTCACGTGGGGAAGCACGTGAGGTGACCTGTCAAGGACCTATATGCAAATAGTAGAAGGTGAGAGGTCCAACATGCAAAATATTAAAAATTTATAACCTGACATTTAATAGTTTGAGAACTAAATCAAAATAAATAAAGGCGGAGGGGATCGGTTGCAAGTTTCCCTCGACGAGTGGGTTCGAGTCACGTGCAAGGTGATCGACGGCTGGGACACTTCCACTTAAGCGATGAATGTTCTGGGTCAGAAGCACCCTTTTTCCAATCTGATGGTGGAGATCAAATCCCAGACAGATCTGATAGTTAAAGTACTTCTTGATCGGATAACGGTTGCTACATCTGCAGGTTCTCCATGATCGGACAAGTGGGAGCTTGCTTGGAAGAACAAGGAAGAATAAATCCCTAGAGTTGATTTGTCCAGCCTAATGTCCTCCTCAGATATACGTCAAGTGCTCGGAGATGGTTCAGAAGGTAGCTAGGAGCTTTCTGCTTTGGTTGATGGTGCTCAAATCGTTTGGACCTTGTTGAGGAGAGACATGGAGCTCCCAGAAGAACGGGCACCTAGGAAGCTTGGTCCTGAAGTCAAATCACCCAGGATGGGTCTTTGTGGCTCGATACCTATATCGTGAGAAAGGAGGTTCGAGAGCGAATCTCTCATCCCTTTTTTTCCAATGGAATATAGCTGATGGTGAGGTGAGAGGAGGTCTCTGGTGTTGGGCAAAGGAAGAGGACCTGGGAGCTCGTCCTTTGCAATGATAAGATGATCTGGGCGTGTGGAAACGATGAAGAAGTGAAGGGGAGAGAGGATGAGGTGGATGGCGTAACGAAACAAGGTTCAATGCACGGTAAACAATGCCAGATGCTATATGATGATTACATTATATATGGGTATAACATTCTTAAATTATATGAAATACAATATTAATATTCAATGTATAAACTCCAAATTCACACAATTTGCATCCTACACACATAACAGATAAAATCCTCATAAAATCAACAAATCAGCTGAAGAAGATATTCTCACAAATCTCTATGTACATTTAAAGATCATTTTCTAAACTGAGATTAAATTATCTTCTATAAAAATCATATGTGTTATTATCAGAGGGAATGAAGAATTTTTGGGTGTACTTATAACATTAAATCTATCAACACCCAACAAATTTCACTTTACATTTTTGTTGGAAAGAAATGGGAGGGGGATAGTGTAAAAGTCTCATTCTTTATTCTCATAAATAGAGCCATCAACATGTGCCCTCACATAGTTGGAGCCCGCATGTAACACAGTCCTTCCCCATGTCCATCCCTTCCCCATGCACATTCATTTAATTTTGTCTTTACTTGCATGGCAACTCTTTATGTATAGCCGCATATTGCATGTATAAAAGAGATCCCCTTGGCACTCACGCACAGCTCATACCTGCGGGCTCCCTCTTATTCCATACTCGACCTCTCTCTCTCTCTCGTTTTCTTTGGTTTCATGTAGGCGTAGGCGTCCCCAGCAGCTTCCATTCTTCAGCTCCTTCCTCGCGGACTTGCTCTTCTCCTTCCGCATGCACCGGCATCCGTCTCGTCGCAGCCCACAGCTACGCACCGCAGTTGCACACTCCAGCTTGCTTCCCTCTCTTCCAGTTCGTACGCGCCCTCTCCTGCGCACTGGCATGCACCTCCAGCCATTGTGTGCATCGCAATCACTGCCCTCCTCCTTGGCACACAACAGCCACTCCAGCCGCGCTGCTATGACGCATCTCCTCCTCGATGACCTTCTCTCTCTGGCTCCATACTCGTGTGTGCAATCAGCCCACGCGTCTTCCCACACACTCCCATGTCCGCCATCATCGTCGTCTTCACTTGGGAATCAAATAGAGAGCATTTCTTTCCCATCTTATTTGTCGCATTAATTTTTATTATCTTAGTGAATTTGGTTTAAGTTGAATTTGAAGGAACAACTCTTATGGTGTAAGCTACTCTCAAATCTAATTTCTCTTGAAAGTATGTGCTTTGCAAGTTTTATGATTCATTATTCTCTCTAAAAAATATTGCAAGTAAATCTCATCTTCCCATATTACATTACAACTCAACCCCCATTTCTCCTTACTTAGTACACTTACATCCATATTTGGTTAATCTAAGCTCTTGGAAATACTTTCTCCGTAGATCGCATTTTCTCATCATTTTTCTTCCATCGCAAAAGATCAAAATTTGCATCGAGTTTGAAAGAAGAACAAAAATTGCAAGTTTCCTTAGTCCCTGCGGGTACGAACCTCTACTTGCACTATACAACTCATATTATTCCATTATGCTTGTAGTTGTAATCTTATTTGTTTGATCGCGGTTTTTCGTGGAACAATAATGACATGGTAAAACCAACTTTTTAAACTGTGTAAAATCGCGTCAACATTTTGGCGTCGTTGCCGGAGACTAGGCAACATTTGCAGTTTTTTCTTCATTTCTACTTATTTTCAATTATCTAATCCGTGCATTTTTTTTGTTTTGCAGGTACTTAGGCTTCAAAAAGAGAAAAAAACTTGTCTTTTCATGCATTTTATTTTAGCAAACTTGTATTTGGTAGAAAATTTTATTGTAATCTTAATTTCCCCCTCTCTTCTCGGGAAAGCTCACCATCGGCAGGACAAAATATTATAGATTTGCGCCAAAAGTGCAGGTACTGTGAGCCCCTCTTTCTCTTAGGCATCTTAGGCTTTCAAAATATTTGCGTTTGTTTGTGCTCGAATTCAAACTAAAAAACTTAAAAAATACTTATTCTTTGCATCATCTCTGTGGTCTTCTCCCTCTGCTCACCTAAAAAAAAAGTAGACCACCAAAACGTGCTTTATCACGCTAAAAAGATAAGCTTGAAAGGCCATCGTAGTGGCCCGATCAGAAAGCGGGCAAAATTCCTGTATGCTTGTTTTGATGCACATGTATGACACAAAAATCACGAGCACATACAACCCTTGGATAGAGACAAAAATCCCTGGTGCTATGTGGGATTGCAGAGAGAAATCGTAACTCCTCGACGCGTTGGGCACAGGTTCTTATGGGAAGAAGCAGAACCTCGATCTGAGTACCGCACCCTGGATCCCCCAGCCGGATTAGGACACCGATTTCTCACAATCTTCCATACCCACCTCATCTTTAAGGACTCTAATTTCTCTGAAAACTTTGGTTGAATCACTAAACTAAAATTGAAAAGATAACCGCTCCCGCGGCAATTTTTGTGTGAGTTGGTGAATCAACAACTTGTCTGGTGTTTGTGCTGTGTATGCTAGGTTGTAGGTCTGAAAAATCCATTACAACAACCTCTAGATTACGACCCAGTTTATAAATCAAAATCCAACCCATCTCCTTCAACTGAGAAACCTGAGAATTCACATGACCTAAGAGACATGGGAGAAGAAAGACCGAACCCTATGGATCTCATCCTGCATCAACTGCAATTGCTGAGAGATGAAAATGCGACGATCCGTTAGACCATAGCACCTCCCATCCGACCACCGCTCATAAGCACGCATTATAACCCGGCTACAGAAGACTTAGTTCATTGGGTCCAAATCCCGCCTGAAGTAGGAGACTTCGAAATAAAGCCCACATCCCTCTCCTTAATCCCAAAGTACTATGGGAATGACTCTGAAGATCCCTTCCTCCACATCCATGATTTCTGATCTGCTTGTAACACAATAAGTGTCCCTGGGGTACAAAGAATACATCTACATGAAATCCTTCACCTACTCACTCAAAGAAAAAAGCACTTCAATGGATTCGGAATTACGGAACCCTCTCACTTCATGGGATGCCTTAAGGGAAGCCTTCATCAAGAAATATTTCCCCATAGGAAAAACTAATGCCTTGATACAAGCCATTTCATCTTTCACTCAGAAAAACAGAGAGCCAATTCATGAAGCCTGGGAACGGTTTAAGGAACTTCAAAGGAAATGCCCTCATCATGCCATCCCCAAATGGAAGTTAGCTCAGATATTTTATGAGGGCATAGATACATCATTTAAGAGAGTGATTGATGGCTCCTGCGATGGAAACTACATCAGTCGTGATGAGCATTTCGTTTGGACTTTGTTTGAAAATATGGCTGACAATTCGGTGAATAGCTCCTCAATTGAACAATACAAGGGGAACACGAGGACAGTCAATATCATTGACCATGAGAGATCTAGCAATGAGAATCCTGACAAATGGGAAACCCTCTCAAAACAAATGAACCTCATGACTCAAGACATGGAAAAAATGGCCAGGAATAATCCCACCAGCCATGAAGTTGACCTCACTACATTCACTCATAATCAAGACATAAATCTCGAGACTGTGAATTGGGTGTAGACAAATCAAGGAGGAGCATATTCAAATAACCACAACACATGGAGAGAACAATCAAATTCTGGGTGGAATGGACAAAACAACTATCATTTCCAGAATCACACCCAACCCAGACAACCAATAGCACAGCCCGTAGCCCAACCCTCCACTACTGTGGTTAACTTCGATGCCATAACTGAAGTAATACAACAACTGGCTATAGCACAGCAACAGGCCACTGAAGCTTAACAAAAAGCCAACTTTGAGAATGCCAGGTAGTTTGCCGAGATCAGATCATATATCCCAGCCTTGTCACCTCAACCTCTACCCAATCCCAACACCAACAAGGTTAGTTCATCTGAAGTACTTCAAACTCCACCACCAGTCGGATCTTTCACCTCACCACCTGGTTTTCAAAACCAGAATCAAGGATTTTTTACATCTTATAGGACAAATCAAGGGAACCGACAACAAGCACCTAGAAATCAAGTAAATTTCAAAACTCCATCCCGACCAAACCAATCTGCTAATGCAGTCACTCTGAGAAATGGGAAAACTACTTCTGCCTTCACCAGACCACTAGAGGATCAAATTGAAATTGAGGAGGTGATTAATGATGAAGAGATGCTAATTGAGACAACCATGCCCCTTCCTGCCTCCCCAACCATAACTATCCCCTTTCCCGGAGCTCTTCACCGAAGAAAGACTCGATCTTCCACCATCGATCCAGAGCTAGAAAAACTATTCTCTGACATTGTCATTGAAATCCCGCTCTTAAAAGCCCTCAAACAAGTCCCAGCCTTCTCCCGATTTTTGAAGGAAAAATGCACACCAAAACGGAAATCCAAAGGAAAAAGTAAAAAAGGACAATGAAGATATTGAAAGACATGTGCTCCCTCGAGCAACAACCAATGCCATCTCCCAATTCTTACCCACCAAAAAGAAGGATCCAGGAGCTCCTCTAGTTAGATGCACAATTGAAAATTTAACCTTCGACCACACGCTGCTAGATAATGGCGCTTCCATCAATCTTCTCCCGACTGCTATTTTGGAGCAATTTGACCTAGGAAAACTGAAACATGTCTCAATGATTTTGCAAATGGTTGATCGGTCTGTGAAAAGACCAAAATGACTACTTGAGGATGTAACAGTTGATGTTCAAGGCCAAAAATTCCCGGACGACTTTGTTGTGATGGATATGGATCAAGCAAATATATTGAGTGAGACACCAATCATACTGGGACGACCATTTTTGGCCACTGCTAAAGCTCATTTTGATTATGAGGATGGAAGAATTGAATTTAACATCAATGGCCAAGTCATACCTGTTGATCTGGTCACCCCTACTCCCACTGAATCTGAGACTGAAGACTGTGGTTGGATAGAAAGATGTGTTCCTCTCAATATTCAAAAAGACTTTTCCCCCATCCATCTCACCAAAGACCCCTTAGAGGTTAGTCTTACACCTCTAGATCCACTTACAAAAACACTTCTCATGAAATTGCCACATACAATCTGAATCTCGCACTAGAAGCTCCACCATGCTCTCTCACCGGACAAGAAATTGATGAGCTTGATAATGCATGGGACACATTAGACTCTTAACTCACATTGACCTCAACCATGATCATGCCCATGATGGAATCACCATTTGAGACTATTTCTGTAATAGACTCAGGAAACACTACAACTCTGACTCCACCGACAACCACTATTGAATTAAAACCACTACCTAAAGATCTGAAGTATTCTTTCTTGGATGATGCGCACACTCTACCAGTCATTATCAATGCCAACCTAAATCATATGCAAGAGAACCAACTCGTGGAAGTTTTGAAAAGGAATTCCCAATCCATGGGATGGAAGATAACAGATCTAAAAGGAATAAGCCCCACATTCTGCACTCATCACATATATCCGGAAAATTATAGTAAACTCTCTTGAGAAATGCAAAGACGGTTGAATCCCAATCTGTGAGAGGTTGTGAAGAATGAGATCTATAATGGGCAAGTGCGGGTATCATTTACCCTATCTCTGATAGCCTCTGGGTCAGTCCTCTCCAAGTTGTCCCCAAGAAAGCTGGATTAACAATTGTCAAAAATGAGAAAGGCGAGGACATACCCACCAGAGTAGAAACATCTTGGAGAGTCTGTGTCGATTATAGAAAACTCAATAAGGCTACACAAAAAGATCACTTTCCACTACCATTCATAGACCAAATCATTGAGAAACTACCCTGAAAAGAATTCTTGTGTTTCTTTGATGGATATTTTGACTATAACCAAGTGGTCATAGCACCCGAAGATCAAGATAAAACCACTTTCACTTGTCCATTTGGAACGTATGCCTTCCGTCGCATGCCTTTCGGACTATGTAATGCCCCGGCAACATTTCAAAGATGCATGATGGGAATTTTCACTGATATGATCGACGATTTTATGGAAGTATTTATGGATGATTTATCTATTTTTGGAGACTCCTTCGAGGAAACACTTGGATTTTTGGATAGAGTCCTCCAAAAATGCATTGAAGTAAACCTAATCCTATCTTGGGAGAAATCACATTTCATGGTGAAACACGGAATTGTGTTGGGACATATCGTATCAAAGAAAGGAATGGAGGTAGATCCCTCCAAAATTGAGACCATCACCCACTTGAATCCACCTGCCAATATAAAGGGTGTTCAGTCCTTCCTAGGTCATGTCGGCTTTTACCGCCGCTTCATCAAGGACTTTTCAAAAGTTTCCTGCCCTCTCACCAAATTGTTGGAAAAAGATCAAGACTTCACTTTCACTGAGGAAGCATTTGAATCCTTTAAAACCCTGAAGAAAATCATCACTGAAGCACCCATACTACAACCCCTTGATTGGAACTATGAATTTGAGATCATGTGCGATGCGTCTGATTATGTTGTGGGGGAAGTATTGGGTCAAAGGAAGGATGGGAAACCCTATGCCATTCACTTTGCCAACAAAACTCTGGATGATGCTCAAAAGAACTACACTATGACTGAGAAAGAACTTTTGGCTGTGATGTTTTCCTTAGAGAAATTCCGATCTTACATCCTAGGATCCCACATCATAATCCACACATACCACTCTGCTTTGAAATATCTCTTCACAAAGACCGATGCTAAGCCTAGACTCATTAGGTGTGTATTACTCCTCCAAGAATTTGATTTAGAAATTAGAGATAAAGCTGGAGCAAAGAATGTCGTGGCCAATCATCTTTCAAGACTCCCTTCATCAAATACAGATACAATCCCAATTTCTGATAACTTTCCAGACGAAAGTATAATGTTTACTTCTCAACTCCCCTGGTATGCCGACATCGTCAATTACATCGTCACCTCCACATTTCCTGATGATTGGCCAAAACATAAAAAGACAAAATTAAAGCCCAAGCCCGATACTATCACTGGGAAGACCCTTTGCTCTTCAAAGTGGGTACTGATTTAATATGGAGACAATGTATCCCTGGATCTGAAGTCAATGATGTCCTAACTCACTGCTACACTTCTGGGTGTGGAGGACACTACTCAGAGAAGCGCACAGCCATTAAAGTCTTACAATGTGGTTTCTATTGGCCTACACTCTTTAAGGATGCCCATCATTTTTCTCAATCTTGCCTTGCCTGTCAAACCAATGGAACAATGACCCCACGCAACATGATGCCCCTCCAACCCGTACATATAGTTGAGATCGTTGATACTTGGGGAATAGACTTCATGGGACCTTTCACCACCTCACAAGGCTATCAGCACATCCTACTCGTTGTTAACTATGTGTCCCGTTGGGTTGAATCCATTCCCACTCGTGTTGCTGATAGCACAACCATTGTCAAGTTCTTGAACGACCTATTCTCTCGATTTGGATTGCCTAAGGTGGTCTTTAGTGATGGAGGCACCCACTTTCTGAATGCTTCAGTTAAAATTTTACTTAAGAAAAATGGAGTCGAACACCGGGTCTCAACTGCCTATCACCCACAGACCAATGGAATGGCCAAGCTATCAAACCGGGAGATCAAGACCATCCTCCGGAAAATTGTCAGCTCTGATCGTAAAGACTGGTCTCAACACTTACATTCTGCTCTTTGGGCCTACCGCACAGCCTTCCGTACACCCTTAGGAATGAGCCCATATAGGTTGGTCTATGGAAAGCCTTGCCATCTACCTGTAGAGATCCACCACAAGTCACTCTAGGCGATCAAGAAATGCCATTTGGATTATGATGAGGCTGGAAAGAAAAGACTATTGGATTTATCTGAACTGGGAGAATTGAGATCACAAGCATATGACAACAACCTGATGTATAAGGAGAAAATCAAAATATGGCATGATGCAAACATTTCGAGGAAAACATTTCAAGAGAAACAAAAAAGTTTGGCTTTTCGATGCAAAACTAAAACTGTTTCAAGGAAAACTGAGATCGAAGTGGAAAGGATCATACATTGTAACCAAAGTCTTTGATAATGGTACAATAGAAATCTGTGACCCACACACAAAAGCTACTTTTAAAGTCAATGGTCAAAGACTGAAACATGTTGTTGAACCATCTGGTCATATGCCTGTCTGCACAACATACCTTTTACAGGAAAAGTAAACCACAAGCATCGCCAAGCTGAGGCGTTAAATCATGCAATTTCGTGAGCCTCTCCTCACAGGTATCTTTTCTCCTTACGACTAGCATGTTTATTTTCACTGCACTGCATTAGATAAGTATGGGGGTACCCCTCCACACTGCATCCAAAAAAAACAAAAAAACACAAAAATATTTTTCACTCACTCCTTTTGGTCTTCCTATTACACCTTGTCTTCACCATGGGGACATGGTCTCTGATAAGTATGGGGGTGTGTGTCTGCATAGTTTTTCAAAATTGCATACTCTTTCAAATATATATATATATATATCTTTTGCAAAAATTAACCTAAAAATATTTTCAAGAAAATCACCAAAATACATCCTTTCTAGTTTTATCCTATCTTTTTAAAAAATATCTCTTCATTGCATAGATCATAGACATAAGATGGGTTGACCCTAATCCACTTAATTCCATTAGAATTTCACTAGGCATGAGTTTTTAAGCTTTCTTCAGGCCCATATGGATTTTATTCTCTCAGTTCCACTAACTCTACTGGTGAACGAACTTCTGTATCGAATTAGATCACCTGAGCAACTAGTAGCACTCTTAAACTCTTCAGTGGATATTAAGCAACTACACATTGCACTTAGCTTAACTGAGTTTATTTTACGAGATACAATTACAATCTAGTTGAGGTGAGGAGTTGTCCTCTTGGTTGTGCCAATGCCTGAACCCTGTCTATAGTCAGTGAAGGAACTTGACTCAGGGGAAACATGATCTCTCTAGTCTAAGTATATCAACAAATAAGCCAGTATCGTGCCTCCAAAGTCAATATTAAGCCGATACTACCTTTGATGCCAAACCCAAGACAAAAACACAACAAAAAGGCTTATCACAATACAAATGCAAAAAAAACCACCAATCATGCAAAGATGTGCGAAGCAAAAGCAATGAAAGAAGACCACCAATTAACCCTTCTCCACCAAAAAGCCATGGTAGCAGCTCAATGATGCTACCTAAATTCTTAAAAGAGGCCCCAAGAGGCCTAGGGTTATGCTCTGCAAAAGGAAAGAAATGAGAGCAACGAACCAAAGCGGTCTATGGAAATCTCCAAAAGTTAGGTCTCATTTTCCAAAGAATTATGACCTGTTTTTTATGCTGACATACTTGGGTGAAAGGAGAATATGCCTGAATCCAAGTGAGGACTAAGGCTATATGTATAGGGAATCATTCGGTACCTCGATAGATTGTGTTGACAGCTCGTTCTCTTGACTCACGAAAGCTAAAACATCACTAACATTGTTTATATCCATTCAAAGTCAAAGAGAATACTTGTTGCATAGGGATGAGCTGACCTGATCGACCTTCTGAAACCATGTCTGATTTTGTTGGAACTGAGAGGCTGTTGAAACTACAAAACTCAAATCAAGTTGACTATTCGAAAAAATCATTAATCCATGGGTCAACTCTACTGAAGTCTGTGTAATTGTGTAGTTATGATCTGAAAACTCGAGACTTTGTGGGTATGTCTGCTGTAAACCCTCACCCAACCTGTCTTGGCTATTCTCCTTGTCCTTCATTATTTCTTATCTTACTCTTGCTCGGGACTAGCAAGACTTAGGTATGGGGGTGTGATGATTACATTATATATATGGGTATAACATTCTTAAATTATGTGAAATACAATATTAATCTTTGATGTAAAAACTCCAAATTCACACAATTTGCATCCTACACACATAGCAGATAAAATCCTCATAAAATCAACAAATCAGCTGAAGAAGATATTCTCACAAATCTCTATGTACATTTAAAGATCATTTTCTAAACTGAGATTAAATTATCATCTATGAAAATCAGATGTGTTATTATCAGAGGGAATGAAGAATTTTTGGGTGTACTTATAACATTAAATCTATCAACACCCAACACATTTCACTTTACATTTTTGTTGGAAAGAAATGGGGAGGGGGGATAGTGTAAAAGTCTCATTCTTTATTCTCATAAATAGAGCCACCAACATGTGCCCAACCCATGCATATATGGAGCCCCACGTAACACACCTTCCCCATGTCCATCCCTTCCCCATGCACATTCATTTAATTTTGTCTTTACTTGCATGGCAACTCTTTATGTATAGCCGTATATTGCATGTATAAAAGAGATCCCCTTGGCACTCATGCACAGCTCATACCCACGGGCTCCCTCTTATTCTATACTCGACCTCTCTCTCTCTCTCTCTCTCTCTCTCTCGTTTTCTTTGGTTTCATTCAGGCGTAGGCGTCCCCAGCAGCTTCCATTCTTCAGCTCCTTCCTCGCAACTTGCTCTTCTCCTTCCGCGTGCACCGGCGTCCGTCTCGTCGCAGCCCGCAGCTGCGCACCGTAGTTGCACACTCCAGCTTGCTTCCCTCTCTTCCAGTCTGTACACGCCCTCTCCTGTGCACCGACGTGCACCTCCAGCTGTTGCGTGTATCGCAATCACTGCCCTCCTCCTTGGCGTACAACAGCCACTCCAGTTGCGTTGCTGCGACGCATCTCCTCCTTAAGGACCTTCTCTCTCCGGCTCCATACTCGTGTGTGCAATCAGCCCACACGTCTTCCCACACACTCCCATCTCCGCCATCATCGTCGTCTTCACTCAGGAATCAAATAGAGAAGCATTTCTTTCCCATCTTATCTGTCGCATGAATTTTTATTATCTTAGTGAATTGGTTTAAATTGAATTTGAAGGAACAACTCTTATGGTGTAAGCTACTCTCAAATCTAATTCTCTTGAAAGTATGTACTTTGCAAGTTTTATGATTCATTATTCTCTCTAAAAAATATTGCAAGTAAATATCATCTTCCCATATTACATTACGACTCAACCCCCATTTCTTCTTACTTAGTTACACTCACATCCATATTTGGTTAATCTAAGCTCTTGGAGATGCTTTCTCCGTAGATCGCATTTTCTCATCGTTTTTCTTCCATCGCAAAAGATCAAAATTTGCATCGAGTTTGAAAGAAGAACAAAAATTGCAAGTATACTTAGTCCCTGCGGATACGAACCTCTACTTGCACTATACAACTCATATTTTTCCAACATGTTTGTAGTTGTAATCTTATTTGTTTGGTCGCGGTTTTCCGTGGAACAACAACGACATGGTAAAACCAACTTTTTAAACCGCGTAAAATCACGTCAACACTATATCTTTAACGTACTTAAGTTTTGGATTTTTTTAGTGAAATCAAAGCAAATGACAAGAAATAAAAAAACTATACTAATTGCGGAATGAAAATGCAAAGGAAAAGAGCGAAGTTACCTAAGCCTTGATAGATCTGGGACCTGGAAGCGATCCTTCATCGAAGTGAAGCTCCAACGATAGTGGATCATGCTCCAACAACCTTCTCCTCACCTCGAACCATGGGCAACACCTCCCTATCACGAAGGGATCACTTTTGTAAAGGATTCCAAGGGGTTACAATGCTCAAGAACTGATTGGATTCCAATAGAGGCGGCTGGAGATATTTTATAGCAAAGACCAAGAGGTGATTCAAATTAGGGTTTGTGGTCGAATCGAGGGATGTTAGGTGAAGCTAAGGAACCATGTGATTTCAGGAGTTCCTAGGAAGATATTTCTTGGAGGAGATGAGTCAAAAGGATTTGTGAATCGATCATCAAAAATCGACGAAGTTGGGCACCGGCAAGTTCTGACAGCATAAGAACATGGGGGTTGTTGATTAGGGTCGACGATCCCTCGCCCCTATTTTGGCCATTTCAGACAAAATAGGAAATAAAAAATAAAGAAAATACAAAATAAAATAGAAAATGATTTTATTTCTAAAGACTTAAAACATAAAAAAAATATTTCTTACTTTCTAAACTATATTCTAATGATTTATTTATTTTTATCAACTTATTTAAAAGGGTATATTATTTATATACTATTATTAATATGCATTTATACATATATTATGGCCACTTTTAAATAATTTTTTTATTTACAATATTGTATAATACATATTTACACATTTATTTGAGATTTTTATTATTTTATTTCTATGTACACAATAAATACATGTATATACAATATAAGTGTATTATACTGGTATATTAGGGTTTATTATTATTTTTTTGGGTATTTATGTGTGGTTTTGATTTTTATTTATATTTTTTATAGATGTTAAATAATATATACAATAATTAAAAATATAAGGGGACTAATAATTTATAAAATAAAATATATTAGCATTTTGTGCAGATGTATAAATACCACAATACCCCAATTAGCTGACTTTTGCATCTTAACTCCATTTTCAATGAAACCACCTTTATTTTATAGATAATTGAATTTGAAGCACAATGGAGGTGAGTTTGGTGTATTTTGAGTTCATATGCAGAAGGTATTTATCAATTAAGTTTTCTTTACGGCTTTTTAAATTGAGTGTACTGAGTGGCATGTGCATGATTTTTTTGCCAATAATTGTATTATTTTCTATACATTATTATGTACAAGTTTGGTGTTGAATACATCTTTATTTGGAGCGTTTAGGACGATAAATAATACACTACAAGTTTGAGTTATGTATACAGTACATTGTACTTATATTTTTCGGGTTTTCTTGATATTTTTGTACTTTATTTCACCCAATCTCCTCGTACTTCATTCATGCTTGAGCTAGTCAATACATGACTTGGTCTAGGGGTTCAGGGTCAGTCATTATCATAGATACCTTATTTACTTTTCTTTTCTTTCCTTTATTCTTTTTATTTGGGTTTAAATACAAGTATTTATACATTATTTATAGATTATGTGATGATGTTAATTCATGCAAGTTAGTGATATTTACATGTATTTACTAGGGATTTTGAGCCAATATGAAAGAATAAAGGTGAATGAATTAGAATTCATCAGCGAACTAATTGTCACCCTACATCGCATTTGTAGTGTAAACGCTTCTTATTAGCATTACCTATCCGACCTGGTTGGATCCATTTCAAGGAAGAGTAGCAAGAGAAGTCTCTGCATAGTTTAAACAACTAATTAAAATAATATAATTGTACTATGTGAGTGTGTATGCTATATATTACTATCGAGCAAATTAAATTGTTTGTTGCTTGCATTAAATTTATAATTAATTTAATATTATTAAATAAATTTACTCCAAATTAAAATAAATAATATGTTACTAATAGAATTGTAATTCTCTTAGAAGAATTGATCATAAGAATTTGATCAGAATGATTAATTAAAATTTGAACAGGTTAATATGACATCCATGGTCTTTAGTCAAGGTGAAGAGTTTTGTTGCCATGGATTGTATGATGGAGATGCATATGTGAAGTTATAGCTCTGACGTATAAGTGCACATGCTCTTTGCCTCTTGAAAGAGACATACCATATATTTAGTGACCCCAATATTGTTCCTCATATAATTGAGGTGTTGTTGGATTGCGCATAGTGAGTGTAATTCCTGTTGACAGTTGGTTTAATTAACAATGGGTCTACATTTCCTTAATCTCGGATATCAAATCCATGAACCCGCTCAGCAAGCTTTTGGAGGTCAACCAATTGGTCGAACCAAATTATTCAGACTGGCTCCGAAATTTGGAGCTTTTTCTCTATGTGAAGAGAGTCATCTATGTGCTCACCATGAATAGCATCCAAAGCCTATGCCATTGGAAGAACTAAAATGCAATGAAAAATGTGATGAAGATCATTCATTAGCTCGTTGTTATATTATAGGGTCTTTGTCCACTATGCTTCAGAAACAACATGTGAACATGGAAAATGCTCAGGATATATTGTTGAATCTTAAGGAGATGTTCAGTGACATGAACCATCCTCAACTTTATAACCTCTTGAAAGAACTAATTCGTTGCAAGATGCAGAAAGGGACATCTGGTACAAAGCATGTAATTAAAATATCCTTGGGGCACAGATTGATGCAGATATGCAGCTCGACTTCATTCAATTATCTTTGCCCAAATATTTCAATAATATTATGGTATCTGATGAATATGTATTTCATCACCTTTATTCTTTCATTTTGGCCTTCATTCCCTAGCTAAATGCATGTAAATATCATTATTTTGCCTAAATTAACATTTATTATTTATATATAAATATTGTATAAAATACATCGTTTAAAGCCAAAATAAAAGAATAAATAAAAGAAAAAAAGACAAATAAATAAAATGTTAAAGGTATTTTATGACCCTAAACACTAAGACCTAGGCATCATGTTGACTGGGACGACAAGGAATAGAGTAGGAGGAGATAAGGGTCAAAACACAATAAGACCCTCATTTTTTACTCTTCGATAATTTATTTTTGGGACCTATTTTATTCTTTATTATTTACACCTCAAATCAATAAACTTTATACACGAAATTTGTAGATAAAAATACAAAGAAAAATACAAAATTGATTTCACACAAAAATAATATACATTGTTCATTCTACACTCTGAATAAAAAGCCAAAACCCAAACTTCACATACCAATAACTTCTCCACAAAAACTCAAAATGCTTCAAAATCACTTTAATTATATAACTTTTAATTATCTAGTTAATGAAGGTGGTTTCATTTAATTTGGAGTTAAAATGCAAAAGTTAGGTTTTGGACCCCTATTGTAATATATATCAGAATAAAATATTCACTATATCTATTCTTTATATTTTACATTATTTTATGATTTTATAATTTTTTATATATTATTTATAGTATATTCCCATATTTATAATACAATAAAGCCATTAAAAATGGACTAAAATAAATAAGTGTATAGAATACATAGATCAATGCACTATACATATACTTATATATTAAATACATCTATTTATTTAACCATACATATTATATCAGAAAAATAAAATAAAATATATTTATGTATATTGAAATAAGTTATAAATAAATTAATTAAGTATAACAAATTATAAAATTTTAAATACAAAATAAAAATAAAATAAACAATATATAGATAAATATACCTATAACTATACATCAAAATACTAACTCATAATATATAGCTCCATATAAATAAATAAAAATAGTACTTAAATACTACATAAAATAACAATCAATTTTTATTTTATACCCAAAAATTACTTGATTCATTATCTATTTATTATTGATTTTACCAATAATTTCCCCTTGGAATTTTCTGGTTGGTCCACGTGGACCAACTTGAAGCAAACCCTAGTTGACCTGGGTCAACTCTCCTGCCTCCAGCCGCCTGGCGTGTCAGATGTCAAACAAGCCATCTTATCCCAATTTTCCCATTTGATCTATTGATTTTCTCATCTCAATCCCTTCATGAACAATCCTCTAAGTTCTACCCTCAATCACGCCAGAACTTTTTTGAAGTCAAATATTCATCGATTCAAGCAAAAACCGTAACCGAATAAGCCCTCCTCGCCATATTTATGAATAACCTCTTCCTCCTTCCTTCACAATTTTGATCCCTCTCCGAGCCCTATGACCCCAATCCTTGTGCATTAGTGTGTTCCTAGTGACAGAAGGAGTACCCTTGAGGTGTCGGCGAGGAGAGAGGAGGAGGGGAGGTGGTCCAAGGTGTCGCTCCTGTGAGGCCTCTACTCCATGGCTTCCATGTATGAGATGCGCATCTTTTATACATTTTTAGGAAGAATTAGTCTTAGTTATTCCATTCCTTTGTTTTATTCTGCATGTAGATCTTTAGTTTAGTGTAATTTTCGAATTTTGGACCGTTGGAGCTCAATGCTCCAGCCATGTTTCACGTTGACCCCGCCGAGTTATGACCCACCTTCCATGCTCATTTCCTCCCCCTTCGCTTGCTGCATCTTTTCCCCACTTCGAACCAACTTGGTCCCTCGTGGATCCGTGAATCGAATCTTCTCCATTGCCTATCACCAGAGCTACTCCATCTCTCTCATTTTCTTCGCACAACAGCTTCATTTTTGCTCGAGGCTACTTGCCTCGAGCCCCTGGGTCTTTTTCTGTAGATCTGCAACTCCGAAGACCCTTATAGGGTCAATTTCATAATAGAGAGAGGCTCCCAGGCACCTGATTCTTCCCCGAGCTCCAGGCCTCTCCCCAACGAGGCTCGGACCTTCTTGAAGGTGGAATTCGATTGGGGACCTCCCTAGGAAGCTCAGGCGACCGCTAGCAACTCCCAGGTGGCTAGGATGAGGAGAACTCCCTGATCATAGGAGGTACAGGGAGGAGTTCTTTCTTATTCCTCCTCCCCCATCTAGAGCCGTCAAATCCTCGGTGAGGCCTAGATCTAATCTTATTCATTCATTCCAGATGAAATGGTGTCATGTTCCTAGCCGTTGATCAAGTGGCGCCTACATGGTGCCACCACAGTCATCCATGGGTATGTGTTAATGGGCAAATTTCACACTTGCCCCTCATCATTTTGTATATTTTTATTTAATATTAAAAGTTATGTTTGAAGTGTAAATAATTGGGGATTTTTTGCATAAAACCCCATGCCTTTTTGTGTATTTACATCGATGTATGTGCTAGCTCACCTCACGTGTCTCCCCACATAAGGTGAGTATTTTGCAAATATTACCCTGCAAATTTTTATATTTATATGTAGTCCAAAAAATTGTATAATTAGTGTTAAGTTTTGTGGAAAAATCATACAGAGGACCTTCAACTTTTGTATATTACATTTTTGACCCGACAATGGAGCCATTTGTTGAAAGGGATTTTGCAAGGGTCTATTGTAGCCTACGCAAGATGAGGACTACATTGTAGCTGAGGAAAGATAGAGTGCCCTACGCCATTAACTATGCCAACAAAACATTATATGAAGCACAACATAACTACACTATCACATAGAAGGAGTTGTTGGTCGTGGTTTTCGCCCTCGAGAAGTTTAGATCCTATCTTCTTGGATCTATAGTCACTATCTATATTGACCATTCTACTATTTGATACTTACAATAGAAGAATGATGCAAAGCCCAAGCTGATCAGATGGATCCTTCTCCTCCAGGAGTTCGACATGGAAATCAAAGATAAACCTGCAGTTCAAAATGTGGTAGCAGACTACCTCTCCAGGATTTAGCATCAAGAACCTCCATTGAGCAATGCACCCATCACATACAACTTTCTTGACGAATCAATTCTTATTGTGGAGGCTCCCCCTTGGTTCACTAATATTGTAAACTACCTCGTCTCGGGTGTAGTCCCACAAGATTAGACGGAGATCAAGAAGGATAAGTTCTTGTCCACTATCCATTTCTACTAATGGGAAGACCCACTCTTATACAAGGAAAGAGATGATTGCTATTGGTGATGGTGTATACCGTAGGAGGTGCATCAGAGTGTCCTCAAGTACTATCATTCGCTCGAATCTAGTGGACACCACTCTGAGACAGAAAGGCAGCGAAAGTATTATAGTGCGGCCTCTGGTGGCCCATACTATTCAAGGATGTAGTAGCATATCTCAAAGGCTGCATTGATTGTCAGAAGATGGGAAGGACCCTCACAGCTAAAGACTTGATCCCCCGGAAATTCATTCAGATTTCATAAGTATTCGATGCTTGGGGCATTGATTTCATGGAGCTCTTTCCCAACAGTCATGGATTCGAACACATACTTCTTGTCGTTGATTATGTGATTCGTTGGGTTGAAGTTATCCCTGCCCGAGCTGCTGACAGTTGTACAGTTTGTCGGTCTAAAAGAGTATATCATTTAACAATTCGGGGTGCCAAAGATTCTGATATCAGACGGGGGTAGTCACTTCATATATAAAGAGTTCAAGAAATTAATGAAGGAGTACATCATCGAGAATCAAATTGCTTCTCCTTATCATCCTCAGACTAATGGCATGGTCGAGCTATCCAACAGAGAAATCAAGATAATCTTACAGAAACTTGTGAGGCCAGACAGAAAGAATCGGTCCCAGCTCTTAGACTCCGTCCTTTGGGCATACATAACTACCTACAAGTCTCCCTTGGGCATGTAATCCTATCATCTTGCGTATAGAAAATCGTGCCATCTTCATGCTAAATTAATTCATAAATCATTATGCGCATTGAACCATTGCAACTTGGACTCATGAAAAGGTGGTCGGCAGAGAAAAGTGGATCTTAACAGACTCTTGGAATTTTGAGACTATGTGCATGATAACATCTTGATGTACAAGGAGAAGGTTAAACGTTGGCACGATCGGCACATCAGACGAAAGACCTTTGAGACTTGTCAGAAAGTGTGGTTATTCAACGCAAAGTTGAAGTTATTCCCGGGTAAACTAAAAAGTAAATGGATAGGGCCATTCAGAGTGAAAGAAGTGTGCGACAATGGAAGCATCTTGATATCAGATTTATCGCCTGACGCACATCCATTCGTTGTCAATGGTTAGTTATGGAAGCTGTACCTTGTGCATGATACTTTCCTGGCTATTGTCGACTCAGTTCAAGTGATAATCATTGAAGATGCCTCCACAACCTCAGCAGCATCATTCAGATAATGCTCCTTAAAAACGTTTCTTTAGTTTTCTTCCTTTTTCCTTCTTTTCTTCTTTTCTTTTGTTATTTTCCCATGTTATATTCATCCATTCTTTCATTTCTCTCAATCACTACCGTTATACTTAGGATATGTTCTAGTCCTATTGATAATTCTTTGATCCCTCACATGTCTCCTCCCTTGTTGACATTCCGGTTTACACTTAGGGATATTTTACCCTAAGTATAGGGGGAGACAGGACGAGTCATTGAGCTGTTTATTCCCACCCTCAACCCTCCCTGCATGTCGATACAACCTGATATACTTAGGATTATTTCATCCTAAGTATAGGGGGGATAGTTGACTTCTCATTTATTGGTTCTTTATTCTTTAGTTGTTGTAGTATAGGCTCTTTCATACTTAATAAGAGTTATGTCTTCCCTTTTCTCTTCGATCTATGAGAACATAACACAAGCTAAGTGTATGGGGTCGTATATACATTGTATATAATTTATCCATAACTCGTAGCTTCATATTTTCGATAAGTATGGCTAAAATACAATTAATTAATTGTAAAGAGCATACTTATATAAAATTCATTAAAAATTCTTTGTATATATTGATTAATAAATCAAGTTAAAAATGCTTTTGCAAAATGTTTTAAAAATAGTTTGAAAATCTCTTTGAAAAATCTTTTGAAAATGTTTGGAAAAGTTTTGTAAAATGTTATCAACCTTTGAAAAATGTTTTGTTTGTAAAAAATTCTTTCGATATTTGAAATAAAATGTTTTGAAAATGTATTTACAAATGGTTTGGAAAATGCTTGCAAAAATATTTTGAAAAAACTATATATGCAGTTTGAAAAATCTTTGCAAAATGATTATCAAATTTTATAAAATGTTTGTAAAAATTATTTATCAAATTAGTTTTCAAAATAAAGTTCTCAAAATGTTTGTAAAAATGTTTCCGAAGTGTTTTGAGAACTATACATATACAACTCAAGAAAATAAAATGTTTTAAAATATATACATAAACTTGTGAATAATCAACTGGTGCAAATTCTTAAATCCCAATACAAAGAAGCACTCCCGTGTAAATATATGCACTTATTTGTTTTCTTAAAAACTTTTTATTTTGAGAAAAACTCTGAAATTTTGCAAAATTAAAAATCCCAAAAACATTTGCAAAATCTTTCCAAAATTTAAAAATTTGCAAAACTTTTCAAAAATCCGTAAAAACTTCAAAAATCAGAAAACTACATTACAAAAATATTTTCCTTGCATTTTACATAACATTTATATTTTTTTGAATTGATGATGATCAGTGAACTAGTCTAAGTAAAATCCTAAGACTGTATCTTGGTGAAGGATATGGTTAGTATCCTCAAGCACATCACGGAAGCGTGAGAGTCGTATCGAATACGACAGGGAGCGACTAGTCGCACTAGTTGCTCGATGCAGCGAAATTTAAAAAATTTTCAAGCGACGAAGCCACATGATCCAAGAACACTTCTTGAATCGTTTCGTCTAAAACACAAACACGTAATAGGAATACCTCTTGAAGAGTGGTTGCGATCGAGTCTCTAAACGAAGAGATCTCCTGTCTCAAGTCCGATCTGACGGAGGAGACGCTTGCGAGCGCGGGGATGAATCGCGTGCTTCTCGCAATCCATGTTGATGATCCAAGCGGCGGATCTCCTGATCTCGACACACGAGATCTGACGACTTCTTCACGAGCGAGGCGCACCGAAAGATATGGAGATCCACGAGTAGACGATCGGGTAGCATAACGACGGTGTTGCGGCGATGGAGAACCTCTCTAGGGCATCCATGGTGGACGGCCATGAGAGAGAGAGAGTAGGTGTGTAGAGAGAAAGAGAGAGAGAGAGAGAGAGAGAGAGAGAGACTTATGTTCTCTTGGTGTAAAGAAGAGCAAAGGGGTGCCTCTCCTTTTATAATATTTTGGGATCCATGGATATCAATCCATGGACAACACAAATCCAATGGCTCTCATTGATTTGTGTTTCTTTTAATGGCCAAGATTTGTGTTGTTAAAACCAACAACAATAGAATTAATTTATATGAAATATATATTGATAAATCAATATAACTCAATCACCAATTAAATCAACTAACATTGGAGATAATGGAAAGGAGGCTCCTCCCTTCCATAAAGGAAGAGTGGACGGCCACCCTTTCCTTTAGGGATTGGTGGCCGTCCCCCCTCTCCTATTAGGAAAGGGAGACTCCAATGCAATCTCCAAGATTGCATATATCTCCAATATTTACAACAACAATTGTTGTAAATTATTCTACAAAATAATTCATAATTATTTTTAGACATTGCAATATTGCCATTGAAAAATTTGTGAATCATATTCACGACCCAAAATAAAATGTAAATTACATTTTCAATTTAATGTCCAATGTGAATCCAATTCACATTAACATTTAATTAATGAGTGTAAATTACAAATAGCTCTCTCTTATATATTATAAATCACATTTATAATATATATGATTAATGTGGATAGTGCTATCCACATTATTCATATCCATGATAATTAAATCACATTTAATCATCATGGATCTCTATTCTCATGTGCCCAAATAATGTGAATCACATTCACATTATTTACATCTTTGATAATCAAATCACATTTAATTATCTAAGATAACTCTCTTTTTAATATGAATCAAATTCACATTATTCATGATAATTAAATCCCATTTAATTATCCATATTCTCAATGCTTGGATATATATATATATATATTATATCAACAATAGAATTATCCATGAACTCTTTCAAGGATAATGCGCTTTCTCCACGAATACATGGAGATGAGGATAGGGCGATTGTATTGTTCCACGTATAGTGACTTGGATATTAAGATTACATCTCAAATCCAGATATCGGGCCTCCCATAGATGCTTGATTAAATCAAGACCGCAAATCTAATCTTCTCATTGTATCTGAATCACATTCAGATCATTGTCCAACATTTGGATCAAGATCAGATTACTTCTAAACTGAGAGGAGTCACTAAAATCCAGACCCGTTTCGTCACTCCCTAATAATGGAAGCGTCATGGTTATACAATCGTTTATGATCGTCCTCAGGTATTCCCAATACAAGTACATCCTGCATACTGGAAGACTCAGAATAAACCTGAAGTATAAGATCAATTTTACACTGTCTACTTCAAAGTTTTATCATTAAGTTTCTCATTCGATCGTTGGGAGTTGGTATCGATCATATACTTTCCAAAAGAATATATCATACCCAGGTGTTGATGATATAATTTCCAAAAGTATATATCAAACCTACAAATTCAGTCAAGCTTACAAAGCGAGACGACCATGCATGGAATTTGATTCTTCCCAATATCTCATGAGTGAGCTCATGTCTTCCGGTTCAGTAATGAACATGTATGATCCCTTTCAGAGATCGTATTACTCATATGCCCTTATATGCACACCAGCGCGCCGGTGTATAGACCTTGATTAGGTCATCAACCTATTGGTCTGCCAAATGTCCATACTCAGATATATAGTAACACATATGTCTCCGGTCAGAGGATGTGTGACTATATCATGATAGCATACGATATAGAACTTTGGTTATCTCGATCTCGTTAAGTCAACTCTTTGACCTAACTAATCTGACACCTCTGAATCTCTATTCCTATGCAGAGGACCTGCATCAAGAGGTCGGCCAGATATCAGCTTAATTGAGAAAGGATTGCCATCTCCTACACAGGCTGGAGATCATCTCTTAACAATCATTTAATGGTGCTTGATGAGTCCTCAATCTAACTCTTTAGATCTTCATCCAAGCACCAGCCTCTATGATTCAATATTTGAATCAACAGCTGTGTGATCATCAAGATGGCCATGGTACATAACCCTAATTGTACTAAGGGACCTATTATGCAAATTATGTATTCTTTATTTCAAATCAGGGAATGATATTCGCAATAACATTTATTGCATAATGGCTCGACGTGGGCTCGCATTTTCAACAATGTCCCACTAGCCCAAAGAGCCATTAATAGGCTAATCATTTAAACCCACACTTATGTGACAATCATAGGCTATTTAGAAAATAGCTAGGTAAGTCGATCAGTCACTCTGTTCCCAAGAGACTACACCAAGTCTTTTTACGGCACTTGCATATCCCTTAGTAACAGTGCTTGCATCCAATGCGAATGTTGCATTTTATGCAACCAATACTCAATTTTGTTGGTTATAGTGTCCTTGACACTACATCTTAAGTATTCCCATAATCCTTATTAGAATACCTTCATTCCTTGGGATCTCTATCTCCTAGGGTATCCACAGTTAAGACCCTTATAGATCACTATCTACAAGGTCTTAAACTTTTGAAGATAAGACTTTGAGATCACTATCTCTAAGTTTCACCATCTTTGAAGATATTGTTATTACTGCAATCAAGTGTTTTATTCCATAGTAGGATTAGTAATAGATTACTACTCCCACTGCATGGCAGACATCTGGCTCTTTTGCACATCTAGCATACACTCAGCTTCTTGTAACTGATGCACAAGTGCAAGCAGTTCTAGCATTCACTTCCTCAACTCTCTGAGGTGCTATCCCTTTAGATAGGTCACCACCATATCTTAAGGGAAGGAAGCCTTTCTTGGATTTTTCCAGAAAAATGGAATAAGTCCAAGGTGTACTACTAATGTGATGGTCCCAATATCCTCTTCTCTTTACTTCTGAACAACTTCAGAACTAAGATCTAAGAGGTATCCTTGAGATCATATCTCGAGGTATGGGATAACCATATTATAAAACACTTATTATTATTATCCTTAGCTCATTCCAAATGATTATGATAATATCTATATTTAGCACGATGAACACAATGGCACTCCCGCTAAGCTTCACATGGTTCACCTAGATTTAATCAAATCTTGTGTTCCAACTACAAAAAGCTTATCTGAGTCCAAAGATGGAGTTCTTTAGCTTGCACACCTTGCTTTCCTCAACCATGAAGCCCTGGGGCTACTTCATATGAATATCCTTAGAGAGGCATTCATAGAGGAATGCAATCTTGACTCACATCATGAAGATGTCATAGTCAAGTTGTGTAGCTATAGTTAGCAATATTCTGATGGGTTAAAGCAAGGTCACTGGAGAGCAAGTCTCATCGCAAGCGATGTCTTCTCTTCGGTGTGTAGCTCATGGCTAAGAACCGTGCTTTGAAGGTCTCTACCTTCTTATCAGGTTCCCTCTTTCTCTTGAAGATCCATTTACATCATAATGGGTCTTACCCATATAGTTTGATTCTCGAGGGTCTATATATACAAAATTTGTATATGAAGTCTACTTTAGACTTTATTGCTAACATCCATCTTTCCATGATATGATCTTCAGAAGCATCATCACATGAAGTCAGATCATTGTCAGATTCAACTGACACATGGAATCCATCCTCAAACTTATTTGAAGAGGTATTAATGTTTCATCTTTAATTGTCTATTTAGTTTCCGATTTCAGGAGCCTCATTATCATCTCAAGATTAAATGAGTTCCTTTACTTCATTTTCATCTTGATTCTCAAGAGTCATCCTATAACAATCATATTCCCAAAGATGAGATCTTTTAAGAATCTCAAGGTCATAAAGTAGGTATCCAGTACCATCCTTTATTTTCCTAATGAAGTAGCACTCTCCAGTGCCAGATTCCAGCTTAATCACATGGAACCTTATTAAGGATATATAATGTAGTCTCTACCACATATATATAACTGGAAACTAAGAGATAATTATGCTAAGATTAATCATTGATCAAATCATATCACACATGATCAATTATATCTCCCTACAACTCTATTGAGTTAAGGTTCATTAGGAGGATTGAGATAGGAATGATATTCACATCTCCATAAGGTATTCCTTGAATTCATCTAATAGGTACAAGCTACCTTTGTTAGATCAAATTCATTTCATCTTCCTTCAAACTTTGGTTCTAAACCAAAATTGAGAAATCTTTGAACATTTCAAAGGTTTCTTAGGAGAAGATAAGAAATTGCATATCATACATAATCATCAATTGATATCACATATATAGATGATTCACATACATTAATATGTATGAGATCTTGAATACCTTAACATCTTACACCATTCCAAAAGAAGGTGCATTGGACATTTTTACTTTGAATACAATATTCATACGTATACAAGTTTTGAAATTTTAGACATTCTAAAGTTTCTTCTCTTACTTGTCCATTGATCTCATCAATAGACATATGTCCAAAACATGATGCCAGATCATTGTCAAATGATCTTTATCCTCCTATTGATCTTTAAAAGTTTAATTTTCAGTATTAGAAATCTTAATGAACCATTCATTAATTTTCTAATTTAGCGGAGTCCACTAGATGTAGATTACTACCTGAAATTTATCCATCATAACTCTATATGATAGCTTTATTCCAGAATTCATGTTTATTTCCAACATTTAGAAATAAACTATGAGTGTATTCTAATATCCAGGTATCAGAGACATTCTCTAAGACTAAGGACTCCCACTGAAAATATGAAGTTTATTGATCCAATGGAAATTGTTGCAACAATTGCATCACTTCCAACATGGATGACCATTAAACCTTAAAATCAAATTTCTAATGTTCTAATAGAGATGCAACCAATTTCAAGTGTCATTAGAAGATTGAGATACAATTATTAAACTTTATCTTATCAAATAAGTAAGTCAATATCAATGATTATATGTAGATTATTCTGATGTACTATCTGATTCCTTCACTAAGGTAACTAGATAGATTTGATAGTCATACTATCAACACATCAACTTATTGCAGTATTGGCATTCATCCAACTCTTTGGATGTCATATGGAAGTCACAGAAGTACAGTCAACTCTTTGACTACACTTCTTACTTGGGTCCAACCCATGCTTCCACTGCGCTCCCCGTTGCTCAAGACCAAGGATCTCTTATGTTAAAATCAAAAATTTCAATATAAGAGTACATGATTCATTCAATTCATACAATATGAATATTGTGAAGCTTCATGAATGACTAGAGTATAGATAGTAGAATGATGACATTCATCATATCTACATCCATTTAAACTCTTAAAACTTAGGTTCAGGTAGGTACTCAAACAATTTGAATACATCATCTCCTATAGAGCCACCATTCTGCATAATGCAGAGAACCATGTCATTCATGATTATATGTCGAGAGCACATATGTATGCCAGAACATCTTCTTAGATTTTATAAGGATTATTTGATAATTACGATCATTATCGACATGTCACTTCAAAAGTACATTCGATGAGATCAAGACTTATAGAGACATACAAAACCTAGGGTTTTAGTCCTATTGTCTATTTAATTATCATTCCTCATTATTATGAGGAAACTTGCACATTGCAACCACATACATTATGTATCCAATTGCAAGTACAATATCTGGATCATAGGTCCAATCCATGATATTCTACTGGTTATTCTTGAGTATAACATTGAGTGGGATTAAAGAAGGATTATCTGAAATAAGAAATTTGCATAAACATATATAAATATATAATTTACTTTGACTTAGGAATTTTTTTATATCAAAGTTATCTTGCCATGTCAACAATGAAAGTTCATTCCCTTAATTACTTTCAATGTAAGAGATATACTTACCATTATATCTCAAGCAAGATCTGGGATCTCCTTCCTTATCTTTGTTACATCCCAATAATATGAGAACCTGTAACTCAGATAAAAAGAAGCGAGAACACATTCCACCTTGCAAGTCCAACTTGCATCTCCCAATTCGGTCTTTAACACCCGGGCTCACCACCCCTAAGGTGACATTGACCCGTCATTAATTGAACCAACCGTCAACAGGAATACAACTCGCTATGTGCAATCCAATATCGCCGTAATAATATGAGGACCCGATATCGGGGTCACTACGCATACGTCCTTACTCTTGCGAGAAGCGACGAGCCCGATCCAAATGGATTGTATGCATGAGCTGTCACTTCGGACAAGCATCTCCCACATATAATATCTGGCGACGGAACCCTTCACCTTGACGGGAGACCATGGATGTCACTTATGTGATCCTCCATATCATATTCAAATTCTAATTAATTATCATGAATCATATTCACATAATTAATTCTTTTAAGGGAAATAACACATCTATATTCATAATAGAGTGTTTTTAATTGGATATAATTAACTTAATCATATTAAATTAATTTTCAATCCAATTCAGTCAACAAACTTGATTTTACTTGAATATTTGGTATTATCTCAAAATATGTATTAATACGAATTTTAATAATTAGAAAAATACATCATGATCTCTCAGGCATCATTCGTTCCCTACCCATTGTCATGGCCAGTACCGGCGGGAGTGGGACGGACCGCATACGTTGCAACCCACTACCCCAGCGATCCCTGACTAGACACCATATCCGCCTCAGAAAAAATAATGCTGAGTCAATCACTTTGTACTTGAGATGATCATCGGTTCTTCAACCGAAATTATACCATATAGTAATAATCAAAACATTTTTTATTATAAGGAAATTTGCTAGACAAATTCCCAATCCTATTCAAGTAAGGAGTTTGATGATTGTGTTTCCAATTTTGTTCTAGATCCAATCTAATCAATTATTGGTTGAAGCCAAATCAATTAAGGAAATAATCATCATCCAATATTTCTCAAATGTTTTCCATAATTATTTCCTGAAATTAACAATTAATTTCACTAATTGACAACCATATGATTCTTGATTAGGAAAGTAATTTCAGCAGTGACCCCTACTTACTAAAATTAGCATATCTCAGTCAATTTAAATTCAAATTAAGCAAAGTAAGTTTCAAAAGTTTGCTAATTGGATTTACAATAGAACCTATGTGATTTGCATGTATTTCAAGGCGTTTCCAAACAGTAATTAACTCCTTAGTTTCGTTAAGATTCACAGTTCCCGTAACAGTGAATACATGTTCATTAAAACAACCATATCTCGAGCAAACGGAATCCAAATTACGTAAACTCAGATCCTATGGTTTCCATATTTAATGGGGAACAAAATACAAGTCTGCTAGATATGTTTAGCTTCTAGGCTTGCTTCTATTTTCGTGTTAAAAAATTTAAATAGGGCCGAAAAATTACACTAAACAGAGATGCGAAAATGAAATACGATAAAAATTCGCAACCCTAACGAACCCAAGTCGCCTTCGGTTTTATGGATCGTATCCAAAACCTCCGACCTAAGGCTCTGATACCACTTGAGGGATATAGTTAGAATCCTCAAGTGCATCACGGAAGCGTGAGCGTCGTATCAAATACGACGGGGAGCGACTAGTCGTACTAGTAGCTCGATGCAGCGGAATTTAAAAAATTTTCATGCGACGAAACCACATGATCCAAGAACACTTCTCGGATCATTTCATATAAACCACAAACAAGTAATAAGATTACCTCTTGAAGCGTGGTTGCGATCGAGTCTCCAAACGAAGAGACCTCCTGTCTCAAGTCTGATCCGACGGAGAAGACGCTTGCGAGCGCGGGGATGAATCGTGTGCTTCTCGCAATCCATATTGATGATCCAAGCGGTGGATCTCCTGATCTCAACACACGAGATCTGACGTCTTCTTCACGAGCGAGGGGCATCGAAGGAGATGGAGATCCACGAGCAGACGATCGGTCAGCATAACGATGACGCTGCGGCGATGGAGAACCTCTCTAGGGCATCTATGGTGGACGGCCATGAGAGAGAGAGAGAGTAGGCATGTAGAGAGAAAGAGAGAGAGAGAGAGAGAGAGAGAGAGACTTATGTTCTCTTGGTGTAAAGTAGAGAAAAGAAGTGCCTCTCCTTTTATAATATTTTAGGATCCATGGATCTCAATCCATGGACAGCACAAATCCAATGGCTCTCATTGATTTGTGTTTCTTTTAATGGCCAAGATTTGTGTTGGTAAAAACCAACAATAATAGATTTAATTTAGATTAAATATATATTGATAAATCAATATAATTCAATCACCAATTAAATCAACTAACATTGGAGATAATGGAACGGAGACTCCTCCCTTCCATAAAGGAAGAGTGGATGGCCACCCTTTCTATTAGGGATTGGTGGTCGTCCCCCCTCTCCTATTAGGAAAGGGAGACTCCAATGCAATCTCCAAGATTGCATATATCTCCAATATTTACAACAACAATTGTTGTAAATTATTCTACAAAAAAATTCATAATTACTTTGTAGACATTGCAATCTTGCTATTGAAAAATTTGTGAATCATATTCACAACCCGAAATAAAATGTAAATTACATTTTCAATTTAATGTCCAATGTGAATCCAATTCACATTAACATTTAATTAATGAATGTAAATTACAAAGAGCTCACTCTTATATATTATAAATCACATTTATAATATATATGATTAATGTGGATAGTGCTATTTACATTATTCATATCCATGATAATTAAATCACATTTAATCATCTTGGATCTCTATTCTCATGTGCTCAAATAATGTGAATCACATTCACATTATTTACATCTTTGATAATCAAATCACATTTAATTATCTAAGATAACTCTATTTTTAATATGAATCAAATTCACATTATTCATGATAATTAAATCACATTTAATTATCCATATTCTCTATGTTTGGATATATATATATATATATCAACAATAGAATTATCCATGAACTCTTTCAAGGATAATGCGCTTTCTCCACGAATACATGGAGATAAGGACAGGGCGATTATATTGTTCCACGTATAGTGACTTGGATATTGAGATTACATCTCAAATCTAGATCTCGAGCCTCCCATAGATGCTTGATTAAATCAAGACCGCAAATCTAATTTTCACATTGTATCTGAATCACATTCAGATCAATGTCCAACATTTGGATCAAGATGAGATTACTTCTCTACTGAGAGGAGTCACTAAAATCCAGACCCGTTTCATCACTCCCTAGGAATGGAAGCGTCATGGTTATACAATCATTTATGATCACGTCACCCTCAGGTATTCCCAATACCTGTACATCCTGCATACTGGAAGACTCAGAATAAACCTGAAATATAAGATCAATTTTACACTGTCTACTTCAAATTTTTATCATTAAGTTTCTCATTCGATCATTGGGAGTTGGTATCGATCATATACTTTCCAAAAGCATATATCATACCCAGGTGTTGATGATATACTTTCCAAAAGTATATATCAAACCTACAAATTCAGTCAAGCTTCCAAAGCGAGACGACTGTGCACGGAATTTGATTCTTCCCAATATCTCATGAGCTCATGTCTTCCGATTCAGTAATGAACTTGTATGATCCCTTTGAGAGATCGTATTACTCATATGCCCTTATATGCACACCAGCGCGCCGATGTATAGACCTTGATTAGGTCATCAACCTATTGGTCTGTCAAATGTACATACTCAGACATATAGTAACACATCTGTCTCCGATCAGAGGATGCATGCCTATATCATGACAGCATACGATATAGGACTTTGGTTATCTCGATCTTGTTAAGTCAACTCTTTGACCTAACTAATCTGACACCTCTGAATCTCTATTCCTATGCAGAGGACATGCATCAAGAGGTCGGTCAGATATCAGCCTAACTGAGAAAGGATTGCCATCTCCTACTCAGGCTGGAGATCATCTCTTAACAATCATTTGATGGTGCTTGATGAGCCCTCAACATAACTCTTTAGATCTTCATCCAAGCACCAGTCTCTATGATTCAATATTTGAATCAACAGTTGTATGATCATCAAGATGGCCATGGTACATAACCCTAATTGTACTAAGGGACCTATTATGCAAATTATGTATTCTTTATTTCAGATCAGGGAATGATATTCGCAATAACATTTATTGCATAATGGTTCGCCGTGGGCTCGCATGTCCAACACTTGGTTGGACCTTAAATGAACTTAATCATTGGAACCTTATAGAAATTGGAATTGAGGCACTTCAGGTCTGCTAGACTTAATTTTTTGAGAACACGAGACTTGGTTCAACACCGTCTTGACTGCCTAAATCGAATATTTCAAAGCACACGCACGATTCTAGTTGATATTGACCTAACTTGCTCACCTCAGTTGAAGTAGTAGAGGGTTGGATTTGCTGACATGAGAAATAAGCCAATTGAAACATCGGAAGTCACAAATCTCTGTCCATTGTATCCCAACCCAAACTAGTAGCCATGAGGTCAAATGACAGAAGTTGTGGGTTGAAATAATGCTTCAAAAGAGGGATAGTCTTCTGGCTCAAGAGGAAAAAGTCCTTATGTAAATGTTGTTGTATATAGTATTCAAAAAAATACAATAAAAAATCCAAAAAAGTGGATAGGCCTGAATAAAATAAAATGCCTTCCAGAGTATGTATACATTTGTATAGCCAATAAGAAAGCTTGAGCTTCAAAGTCAAATATATGTGAGCATGCAGTCGGATGACTTGGATACACTGGTCAAGCACCCTAGGATAGGTATCTACACTGGCTACCGTCCATTCTTCTCTCAACCTCCTCTTCTTGAGCCAGTTGCACTTGAGCAGAGTTTTGTGATTCTCAAAGGCTATTGTGTTTCAAATCTCTTTCCCAATGATATTACGATTGCACATAAAATCCCAAAGGTCTGACTTAAGCTCCAAACTTTGATTTTGTGAAGATAAGTTTGAGAAGTAAAATCAATCAAAGTTCTTTCTTTTTCTTTCATTTTTGTTCTTTTTCTTTGCACTTATAGGCGCAGGGACTAGCAAAGGCAAAGTATGGGGGTGATGAGTCTCCATTTCATCACCTTTATTCTTTCATTTTTGCCTTCATTCCCTAGCTAGATTTATGTAAATATCATTATTTTACCTAAATTAACATTCATTATTTACTGTATAAATATTGTATAAAATACATTGTTTAAAGTCAAAATAAAAGAATAAAGAAAAGAAAAGAAAAAGAAATAAAATGCCAAAGGTATTTTATATCCTTAAACCCCGAGACCCTAGCATCATGATGACTAGGTCGATAAGAAAAAAAGTAGGGGGAGATTAGGGTCAAAACACAATAAAACCCTCAATTTTTACTCTTCCATAATTCATTTTTGGGACTAATTTTATTTTGTATTACTTACACCTCAAATAAATAATCTTTGTCATGAAAGTTGTAAACAAAAATACAAAGAAAAATACAAAATTGATTTCACACAAAAATAATATATAGTATTCATTCTACACTCTGGATAAAAAGCCAAATCCCCAAACTTCTCAGGCCCATATCTTCTCCACAAAAAACTCAAAATGCTTTAAAATCATCTTTAATTTTATATAACTTTTAATTAGCTATTTAAAAAAGGTGGTTTCATTTAATTTGGAGTTAAAATACAAAAGCTAGGTTTTGGACCTCTATCGTACTATATACATGAATAAACTATTCATTTTATTATTCTTTATTTTTTGCATTATTTTATAATTTTATACTTTTGTAGATATTATTTATAGTATATGTACATATATAGAATACAATAATGCCACTAAAAAACTAAAATAAATAGGTGTATAGAATACATAGATGAATGTACTATACATATACCCATATAATAAATACATCTATCTATTTTAGTGTACATATTATATCAAAAATAAAAAATATTTGTGTTTATTAAAAAAAGTTATAAATATGTAAATTAAATATATAAAATAAAAAAATGTAAAATACAAAATAAAAATAAAATAAACAATATATAGATAAATATACCTATAACTATACATGAAAATACTAACTCATAATACTTAGCTCCATATAAATAAATAAATAAAAATGGTAAATAATGCTACATAAAATAACAAACAATTTTTTATTTTATACCACAAAATTAATTAATTCATTATACATTTATTATCTATTTTACCAATAATTTTCCCTTGGACTTTTCTGGTTGGTCCACATGGACCAACCAAAAGCAAACCCTAGTTGACCTGGGTCAACTCCCCTGCCTCCAACCATCTGGCTTGTCATACTACAAACAAGCCATCTTCTCCCGATTTCCCCATTCGATCTGTTGATTTTCTCTTCTCGATTCCTTCACGAAAAAATCTCTATGATCTACCCTCAATCATGCCAGAGCTTTTTCTAAGTCAAAGACTCATCGATTCAAGTAAAAACCCTAGCCGAATAAAGCCTCATTGCCATGTTTATGAATAACCTCTTCCTCCTTCCTTCGTGATTTTGATCCCTCTTAGAGCCTCGTAACTCCGATCCTTGTGCGTAAGTGTGTTCATGGTGACAGCAGGAGTAACCCCGAGGTGTCGATGAGGAGAAAGGAGGAGGATAGGTGGTATAAGGTGTCACTCTAGTGAGGCCTCTGCTCCCTAGTTCCTAGGTATGAGTTTAAGTAGAATTAGTCTTACTTAATTCACTCCCCTTTTGTATTCCGCACATAGACCTTTAGTTTAGTGTAATTTTAAATTTTGGATCACCGGAGCTCACTGCTCAGGCCATGTTTCACTGTAACCACGCCGAGTTCCGACCTGCCTTCCATGCTCATTTCCTCCCCCTTCATCTGTTGCATCTTTTCCCCACTTCAAACCAACCTGGTTCCCTATGGATCAACGAATTGGATCTCCTCCACCGCCTCTCGACGTAGATCCTCCATCTCTCTCATTTTCTTCGCACAACAGCTTCATTTTGGCTTGAGTCTACCCGCCTCGACACAGATAGGGTCGATTTCACAGTAGAGAGAGTCTCTCAGGCACCCGATTCTTCCCTGAGCTCCAATCCTCTCCCTAGTGAGGCACGGACCTTCTTGATGGTGCCATTCGATGTGGGACCTCCCCAGGAAGCTCGGGCAATCGCTAGCAAGTCCCCTAGTGGCTGGGACAAGGAGAACAGCCCAATTGAAGGAGGGACGGGGACGTGTTCTTCCCTGTTCTTCATTCCCCCATCTAGAACCATCATATCCTCAACGAGGACCAAATCTAATCTGGGTCATTCATTCTAGACGAAATGGTGCCTCGTTCCCAACCATTTATCGAGTAAGTGGTGCCTATGTGGCACCACCGCAGCTGTCTATGGGCACGTGTCAATGATAAATTTCACATTTGCCCCTCATCATTTTCGATTTTTTTATTTAATATTAAAAATTAGGTCTGAAGTGTTAATAATTGGGGATATTTTGCATAAAACCCCTGCCTTTTGTGTATTTACATCGATGTCCGTACTAGCTCACCTCACGTCGCTCCCCACGTGAGGTGGGTATTTTGCAAATAATACCCTATGACTTTTTGTATTTGTATTGAGTCTAAAAAATTGCATAATTAGTGTTAAGTTCTGTGGAAAAAATTTACAAAGGACCTTGAACTTTTGTATATTGCATTTATGCCCTTTCCAGGCACTTCTAAATTAAACATTCGTGTGTAAATTGCACTTTAGCCCCTGGATTTTTGTTTTAGGGTTCTAGAATATATGTAAACTTTCTAATATTTCCAAAAAGTTCCTTGTCTGTATTTATTTTTTTGCATGTTTCTCTAATTTTTACAAATATAATGCGTGATCCAAAAACTATGCAAAAATAGGTCAATGTACCTGGATGCATGTCCTTTCACATCATATTTTTATTTCTACATTTTATATACATTTCATATTTATTAAAATCAAATAGAGCATATTTTATCCCTTTTGACTTAAAAATTCCAAAAAATATAAAATCATGTTAAAATTCTAAAAATATATATTTTTATTTATTATAGTATTTTCTAACTTCAGACCAAAAATCTCTAAAAATAAAAAAAATAATATGATAAAAATTAAAAAGCTCCAAAATCCTATAAAAATTAATAAAAAAAATCCTCAAACAATCCAAAACTATATGTTTCTGTTTAGTAATTTTTTTTTGTATATATTATTATATAGAAAAATTAGTTTTATGATTTTTTTGACTTTATTTATTATTTTTAATCTCAAACAGTTTGGCCTATTTATTTAATCCCTGTTTTGGGATATTTTTGACATTAAAAATACATTAAAATTAGCAAAAATACCCATAAAATCACAAAACGTCATAAAATATAAAAAAAACTCAAAAATAATTTATTTTTGTGAATTTTAGTTATTTTTACTTATATTTATAGTTTAATTCTCTACCTTATATTGTATACCTATGCATATTTATATGTAGTTTGTATTTATATTATAATTATAAATACCTTATAAATGTTAAAAAATAAAAACAATATATATGCATTATATAATCAGGACTATATTTATAAATATTTTCGAATTTTTGTATATTATGATATATATATCTTATATACATTATTATTATATACATATCTCTACATTATTAAATAATATTTAAATTCAAACAAAATTAAAATTAAAAAAGTATAAAATAAAAGAAAATTAAATAAAAATTGAAAAACCAAAAACCCACATAAAAAAGACACTTATGTACATACTTCATTTATGATTAGCAATAATCATTAGGCTAACTTGTTTGCTCTCTGTGGTTCGACCTCTACATACTTACATGCTTTACATCCTTGTTTGTAGAGTATAATAAATTGTGCTTCACATTTTTGTCATTTATTGATTAATTATATATTGTGGGTACTTATTGTTTGAAGTGGATTTCGTGAGAGGTTGCCTAAGCGACAGTGTAGTCCTCACCTTGTGTAGGCTACATTAGACCCTTACAAAATCAGTTTTAACAGTATCATACCACATGAATAAGTTGAGGTTGACAAATGCTTAGGGATCTTCATTGAAGTTCCTTAAGGACATGAAGAAGGAGAATCATATTGGTAGTGCAATGGTTGCACAAGTCAAGGGAAAGCGCGGTCGGAAATAAGGGTCTTGGAAGGGTCTGACACATAAGAAGAAGAATCAAGTTGTTGGCCCATCCTCTTAAGATTCCACACTTATAGCATCGAAGAAATAATGTTTGTCATCACCGCAAGAAGTCGGGGCACTAGAAGAGAAATTATCCAGATTACATGAAAAATGTGGAAAAGATAAGACTCTAGCTTGTATAAAATCAACTTTCATCATTGAAACCAATTTTCTCGTAGGACGTATAGGTAGTTGGATCATTGATTCTAGTGCTTTTGTTCATGTATGCAATTAGTTGCATCTATTTTAGGAAACCAGAAAACTTGATGAAGGGGAGATAATCATCCATATGGGATATGATGTAAATTCTGCATCAATCATCGTCGAGACATGTAGATTATCATTAGTAAGTGGGAGAATCCTATTACTTAAAGAATGTATCTACGTTATGGATGTTAGAAGGAACTTACTATATGTATCTAAATTAGTTAGAAATAGATATTTGTTCATGCTCTGTGAGAATCGTTATGGTAAACATATTGCAGATGGTTTTCTAACTCATGGTGGACCTTTGAATTATGCATTGATAACTCTATTATGAATGTTATTACCACTAATAAAAGCTCTAAAAGATATAGAGATGATGGAAATTATTTAACCACGATTTGGCATCAAAGGCTTGGTCATTTATCTATTGATAAGATCAATATATTGTTAAAAAATGGACCATTGGATTTTCTACAAGTCCAACGTTCACGTACTTGCGAACATTGCATTTGAGGTACAATGACCAAAGCACTCTTCTGAAATAAGAATACACGATGAGAATGTATACTTGACCTAATAAATACTGATGTATGTGATCCCTTCAGTACCACGGCTCAAAATGAACATCAATATTATCTAACATTTATTGATGACCATTCGTGGTACAGGTTTATCTTCCTATTACGTCATAAATCGAAAACCATTGAAAAGTTCAAAGAGTCCATGGCTTTGGTTGAAAAAAAACTTGATAGGAAGATTTAACAGATTCGATCTAACCGAGGTGGAGAGTACCTCTCAGATGGATTCAAGGAATACCTTCAAAAGAGAGAAATTGTATATAGTCTCACTCCTCTTGGAAGTCCCCCAACTAAATGGTGTTGCTAAAAGATGCAACATGACCATCATGGATATGGTCCGATCAATGATGAGTAAGGACATTTACATCTTAATTTCTGGGATATGTGGTAGAGATTGACATATATATCATTAAAAAGATTCTTAGCAAAGATGTACCCAATACCTCCCATGAGCTTTGGTTCAGAACCAAGCCTATTGTTAGACACTTGAGGATTTGGGGTTGCTTGGTCCATGCCAAGAACGTGGATATAAGTAAGCAAGAACCTTGCACCAGAGAGTGCTACTTCATTGGGTATGTAAAAGACGGTATTGGATACCGACTTTACGACCTTGAGACTCAAAAGGTATTCATCTCTAGGGATATAACATTATTGGAGGATGACTTCCTTAAAGTCAAGACAATAATGAAGTAAAGGAATTCACAAAATCCTATAAGGATACTGAGATTCCTGAGCCAGAAACTTAATAGGTAAATGAAGATGAAACACATGTACCTCCTTAAGGATGTTCGAGGGTGATTTTGACACCATAAAGGTATGGATTCCATGTGTTAGGAGAGTCTGACAATGATCCAACTTCATTCGATGAAGCACTCACAGATCATGACATGGATAAAAGGATGCTTGCTATTGATTTTTGCAGAATTTACGGCTTTTAAGGAGTTATTAATCAAGTGAAAATATAAACAATGTGAAGTGTCGATTCAACCCACAAATTCTCAAATCAAAAATTATTTTTATACTAGCAAAGAGAAAAAATGCTATTATTTTACATGTATAGCAATTAGGATCCAACTCAAGGAGGCTAAAATATTCGAGGCTTATTTAATTGTTGCTAATTGAAAGGAATTTTTCGTTTCTTTTCTTTCTATTCTTTTTATGCCTTTTTAATGCGTTTATATCTTTTATGGATTTTTTATATTATACTTTTTATATTTTATAGATTCTTATTTTTAATGATTTTTTACATTTGTAAATTTTTATATTTTTTATTTTTTAAAGAAAACAATTTATAAAAGATATATAAATGTATAAAAGATATATATACAAAAGAAGAAACAAAGTGACTTTTTGTATTTTTAAATATGGTAAAAATAATCAAAATGTAGAATAAACTGTTTTGTGTTTTATATAATATTCTACCATTTTTGTGGTTTTTATGTAATTTTTAGAATTTTTAAGGATTTTTTAATGAATAAAAACTGAAAACACTGAATACAATGAAAACAAAGCCATTGTTTTGGATTTTAAAAATATAAAAAGAAAAAATCAATTGAAAATCTAATTTTAATAGAAAAGAATTTAGTAGGCTTTAATATTTTCTAGATTTTTGAACGAATTTATACAATTTTTTGAAGTGTTTTTTGTATTTTTCAATTTGTATGGTTTTCTGATCGAATTTTAAAATGAAATTTGTAGATGTGATAAAATATAATAAAAGAGAACTACATTATTTCTTATAATTTTTCAAAAGGATTTCAAACTTTTATGAATTTTTTATTGCAAACAGGGATAATAAAGAGAGTTGTTGAACTTTTGAAATATCAAATAAAAGAAAATTTTGAAAACTAATATTATTAGAGTTAAAACTCATAAATAGGAGACTAATGCGATTTTTGTAGATTTTAATGAATTAGTTAGCTAATTATTATAAGTAATTAAAGAGTAAAATAAAATGATGTAGAATGAGGACATGCTTGCATTTATTTAAAGTAATTAGACTAAATAATATCAAATAATAGAAATACAGATCTAAATATGCAAAATCAATAGGACTTCACGAGTTTGCGCATGTGAATCCAGGACTGAGGGACCTTTTTGCAATTTATGAAAATTAATGGATCAAAAAGTAACATGGAATCGCATGGTTCTTATTGCAATATTCTCAAAAACTTACGTGACAACGTGGATCCACAATAGAAGGACTAAAGTGTAATAAATGAAACAAGCAGAATGATACATGCAATTACTTAATTAACCTCAACCAGACACGTAAGAAAATTGTTCTCATTTATAAATAAAAGAAATGACAAGAGATAGAGTGTAAATTCACCATTGAAGCATGCCTTGCGCATGACAATCATGTGGTTCAGATGACATCTAGAGAATCTAATCGGATGGATGTTCTTTAGGTACGAATATATGGTCCAAATTGGATCTGGAGGAGCTTGTTCTTGATCCGACATCTCTCAAGCACACTGGAAGAACAATTTGAATGTTTTGATGCCGACTTTTTAACACTTGATATGCTCAAATATAGCTCCAATCATTCTTTTGATGGGTTCAATATGCTCTAGATGACTCCCTGCAATGATTGGAGGCGATGATTGGGTCCAGGTCCCATTGATCAGGGACCTGGAGCTCGAGCTCTGCTGCGCGTGCAATGGACCTCCAGGTCTCTGATCCGGCTCCAAATTATGTCCTTATCACCTGCACATTATTCTTTGCTTGAAGATGAAGCTCCTAAGGTGGTTATTCAATGGAAACAAAGCTAAAACGAGGGTGGATGGGTTGATCTCCGATTGGGCGGAAGGTAAGATCAAAATATTAGATCTATTACATATCTGGTGATCAGATAGCATGAGAGTGATGGAGAAATGATCGGGGACAAAAATGGGGTGATTAGATTAATGTTTATTAAGGGAAATAACCTCTGATCAAGCTGATTAGAGGTAGATATAGATATTACAGATCTGAATGAAAACCAATTAAATGCAAATTTAAGATAAAACTAATCTAAGATTACCTACAGTGGAAGGCAAAAGGCTTTGGCCTTGATCTGGTTGTGAATGGCCAGAGAAACTCAGCTCATCAGAGATGCTATGGTGACGGATTGGATCTTGAAACAGAAGACCCTTTACTCGCTCTCGATTGTGGAGAAGGGTTCCTGACACCTCAGACAATCTCCTAGAGTCAATCTCAATGTGAATTTGAGCAAAAACGGATCAGACTGAAATTGAAATCTAGTAGCTTTATTTATAGAGCTGGAGTTCGGGTAAATTTCAAATTGGAAATGGGAGCATGAATCGAGGCGAAGGGAGTGAAAATTATTCGGGTGTAAAGGACCGATGTGAGAGGAATAATCAGACGCAAAAATCACAAGAAAAGGATAACTCATTGGGTTAGGATAAATCGAGGAAGGAGGTGAGTCAGGATTTATGTGGGTAAAAATGAGGAGATGGATCATTTGATTAGGGTCAATGGTCGGGTCCAACCAATCAAGACCCAGTCCTATTAAAGACAAATACTAGAAGACAAAAAGAGCTGAAATAATGAGAAATAGATAGAAAATAAATAAATATGTTTTAAATTAAAAGGTTTTCAAAATAAATAATGTTTATAAATTAAATATTTTATGGTAATTTTTAATTAAATAAATAAATTAAGTAAATAGGTTAATATAAATAAATACCTTTATTTATAGGTATAAAATACCTATATATCCATTATAAACAATTATAGTTAATTATTTTTACAAGTAAATGCATTATTTTATATTTTATTAATTTATAGAATAATTAAAGTATTTTAAACAAATTTTCATTTTATTTTTAGCAATTACTTTAAGTGGCTAATTAAATAATCTCATGTATAATATATATGTATAATATACCTATAGTGTAAATACAATTATTTAATTTTAATTATTTTCAATTTTGTTATTTTTATTTTTATATAAATAACATAAAATGTGTAAAAAATAATAAAAATAATAATATGTGCAAAAACTATGAAGAAATCAATTATTAATTAAATAACTATATACAATATAGACAGCTAGGTACAATAGCACTCCAAAAAGCCTGCTTTCACATTTTAACTCCAAATTTCATGAAACCACCTTCATTTTTAAGCTTATTTAATTTAGAACACAATGAAAGTGAGTTTGGTTTATTTTGAGTATGTATGGAGTAGATATTTATCTTTTAATTTTAACTTTACAGCTTTTTCAGTGTGTTGTCTCTCTTACTCTATACATGAATTCTTTTTGCAATTATTTTTATAATTTAAAGCTTATTTTTATGTACAAGTTTCAATAAGAAAATATTTTTATTTGAGTTTGGTTTAATGATAAATAAAATAGTACAATATATTTACAATATGAACAATGGTGAATATCTACATGTGAGATTTGATCTTTCAAATTTTTTTACATTAATGACCCTATCTCAATTTTTTACATTAATGACCCTATCTCTCCCTACTTTATTCTCTGTCGATTAGGTCAAGTCTTGACCTACTCTCTAGGTTAGGAACAACATGTATTTATTTCATACATATATATACAATCTTCTTTTCTTTCTTTTTCTTTTATTAATTTATTTATTTGGGGTTAAAACAATGATAATTGTACACTATTTACATATAAATAAGAATTATAAAAGAGTAATAATTAATGATATTTACAAGTGTTTATAAGGAATTTCAAGTCAAAATAGATGAATAAAGATGATGAATTGGCGATTCATCATCCCCTATACTTTACCTTTGCTAGTCCCTTAGCAAATAATTATTAGAAGAATAAGTGACGAAAAGAAAAATAAATAGGAAAAAGACAAACTTAGAACAATTTTAATGATTAAACTAATCTTTATAAAATAAAAGTATGGAGCTCGGTTAGACCTTTAGATTATTAATTTGGCTAAACCATATTGGGAATAGGATTTAAGACTAAACAATCTTTAGGTTCCACAAGTCTTTATTTAGTTAGCCTCAATAGTCGGGTCAGAATAAGTCTTCATATGCAAATTCTGATGACTATAAATCTTGTACTATGAATGTGAAATATAGCTCCCCACATCTGAAATGACAAAGAATGACCTTCTCTAGCAAGGTGGCTCTAATTCTCCAGTCTAGCTACTCTTTCCTCTAAGAGCGAGGAATCTCGTTCTAAGTTCAGGTACGTGATGTTCCACAATCGAATGGGGGAGAAGATAGAAGAACGAGAAAGAAATGGAGTGTGACCAGTGTAGCCACATCTCCTTGTGAAGCTTGCTTGACTGGTGTAGCCAAGTCTCCACTAAGATATGCAGGTTCTCTGAAGCTTGGACCATTGTGGTCATGTATGTATATTTGGTGTATGGCTTCTTTTTGGTAGAAAATAATATTACGCTGCATTGATCTTTGTGCCCCAGCGGATATTGAATATTTTTTTTGCCCATGATTCGGGGTCTTAGAAAACTTTGTGCCAGCAAACCATCCCCCATCCAAAACATTATTTCAACGCACAACATCATGTCGTTAGACGTCCATGCCACTAGACTAGGTTGGGGTGCACTAGCCACTCAAAGTGACTGTATATGTTTCCATTCGCTTGCATCTCAAGCTAGTGGATTATGCCCCTTACCACCTCAACTCTGTTGAGCTACATGCAAGGTGCTTGTCCAGGTTAGGACAATGTCTAAAAGAATCATGCGTAAGTATGGAGATATTGTACTTAGACCAATCAAGATGACATGTTAACACAGTCTTATGGACCCAAAGAATTAATTCGCTCAACCTGAAAAGTCTCACCTCCAGTTCCTATAAGGTTCCTCTAAAATTAAGTGGATTAAGGCCTAAACTAAGCTCCATTCTTCAGAATTTATTCCACATTAATTTAATCATCAATATCATTCTGAAAAATGCTAACATAAAAGCAACTATTTTTCTACTGAAATGAATTTTCTAATTTAAGCTTTTTATGTGGTCTTTAGCGACTTTTGCAGATTTTTATGACTTTTAGACTTTTTCCATTTTTTATGAATTTTAATAGAGTTGGAGAATTAGATGCATTTACAAGAATTAACAAAGATTTTATACAAACTCATAAATGGTTTTATACAAAGATATATACAAGATTTATATAGATTTTATAAAAGATTTTAATTACAAAAAGAATGTTATTTATCGATTTTATGAATGTTATTTACTGATTTTATGTATAATATTTATAAAAGGATTTTATTTACAAGAGAATTTTATATACAACTTTTATTAAATAATTATATATATATGTTTTGAATATAACTTTTATACAAGAATTTTATTGATAAAAGAATTGTATACACATATTTAACAAGTTATTACAAGTTTTATTTACATGAATTTTACAACAACTTTATACACTTATTTCACACAATCATCAATTATATATAAGATTGGGAAATAATTTTACAAAAATGGTATACAAAAGATTTTAAAAATAATTTTAGAAAAACTATTACAAAATGTTTTACAAAAAAATTACAAATATTTTACAAATAATTTTATAAAAAAAGTTCCAAATATTTTACAAACCAGTTTTTAAAATAATTTATCTTCTAACATTTTCTGAATAATTTACAAACTAAATAATTTTGTACAACAAATAATCTTATATCACATTTTACAAACAATGTACCTTAACAAAAAATTTACAATAGTTTGTACAAAAATGATTTTTCAAATATTTTTACGAAAAGGTTTCATATATTTTTACAAAAAATTTACAAAATATTTTACAAAAGAATTTTTACAAATTTTGTACAAAACATTTTTATTCCAATTTTATTAGCCATATTATTAAACACACAAAAGTACGAGTCATGGTTGAAGTAAATATACAATATATGCGAGTCCCCCTATATTTAGCCTGAACTATATCCTCATAGTGACTAAGAAGCGACAAAAGAAGACATAACGCGTGCTAAGTATAGAAAAGTGAAAAGAATCCTATGCTACAACGACTAAAAGAATTAAGAACAAAATGAATAGAAGTCAAAAATCCCCCTTATACTAGAATCAAATAATATTAAGTATAGAAGATTGTACAAATGGGAAAAACTGAGGAAAAGAATGTACAAACTCAATGACTCAACCTGTCTCAACTATACTTACGGTAAAAGATCCCTAAGTATAGAAGAGAATATCAACAAGTTGACGAACAAGTGAGAGAACAGAAGAAAATAAAACAAAAATAAAAAGAAATGAAATGAACGACATCTTTCCCCCTATACTTAGGGTAAAGGATCCCTAAGTGTAAGCAAATAGGAGTGATGAAACACACCAAAAATATAACAACTCAAGTCATTCATCTCCTCTAAACTTAGGATCAACTACATCCTAAGTAAAGCACACACACAAGAAAGAGGTGAATGATAAAAACAAAAGAAAGAAAGAATAAAACAAAAGGAATATATACAAGGTGCAAATCATCTCATATATCAGACTTAGAAGAAGTCAAAGAATCATCGTTTGATACCACATGAATAGAATCCACAATGGACATGACTATGTCATGCTCTAGATATGGCTTCAACAACTGTCTGTTTACCACAAACGGTTGTGCATCATATGATAACCCTGAAATAACAATGCTACAGTTGTCATGCAACGATCTCATTGTAAAAGGCCCTGACCATTTGCTCTTGTGTTTGTCTGGAAATAACTTCAACTTAGCATCAAACAACCAAACCTTTTAATTAGGCTAGAAAGTCATTCTATTAATGTGTTTGTCATGTCATCTCTTGATTTTATCCTAATACATATGGTTGTTGTCATAAGCATAGTCTTATAATTCCAGCAATCTATTCAGATCAACTTTCCTGCTCTCGCCTGCTCTCTTGGAATCCAAATTGCATACACTAATCGCCCATAAAGATTTGTGAATTAACTCTACTGGAAAGTGACAAGGCTTTCTGTATACCAAGCGATAGGGAGATACCCAAAGGAGACTTCTAAGCCATGTGATAGGCCCATAGAACTGGATCAAGCATCTATGATCAGTTCTTCCTATTTGGAGAACAAGTTTCTAAAGAATAGTCTTTATCTCCCAATTTGAAATCTCAGCCAAACTGTTAGTATGTGGATGGTAAGGAGATGTACATGATGCTCAATACCTTACTCCTTAAGTAACTTTCTGACCTCTCTATTGATAAAGTGGCTTCTCCATCTGAAATGAGAATCTTGAGAATCTCAAACCGCTAAATAATGTTGTCCTTGAGGAAGTGATAAAGACTACGACTATCAGCGGCTCAGTTGGAAATATCCTCCACCCAACGACTAACATAATCTGCGGCAGGCAGGATGTCTCAAATCCGTAACTGTTAGGGAATGGGCACATGAAGTCAATGCCCCAAGCGTCAAAAACATCTGAAATTTGTATATACTTGAGGGCAATTATATCTTTGGAACCAATGGTCCCTCCCATTCTCTGGACATCAGTACAACCCTTGACATAAGTTGTAGCATCCTTAAACGGAGTTGTCCACCAGAGGCCACATTGTAGAACCTTAGTTGTCGTGCACTTCCCCGAATGATGTCCATATGCTTCAAATCTATGACAATGGTCGAGGACATTGTTGTATTCCCATTAAGGAATGCACCCCCTCCAGAAACAATTCATGCCCTCATGAAATAGGTACGGATCCTCCCACTTGTATAAATAAATCTCAGACAATAACTTGTCAGCCTTAAGATTAATTCAATTTTGTGGAACTTTCTTAGAGACAAGATAGTTCACAATATGACGGGGGAGTCAAGCAACAGATAAGATCATCTCATCTGGAAAAGTCTCTTTGATAGGAATTAGTAACTGCTCAGGAGTCCCTGCATCTGTAATTCGAGAAAGGAGATCTACTACTATATTCTTGACTCCAGGTTTATCACTAATCTCCAAATTAAACTCATGGAGTAGAAGGATCCATATGAGTAGATGTGATTTGGCATCCTTCTTACGTTGTAAATACCTAATGACAGAATGATAAGTGAATACATTACTTTTGAACCCATCAAGTGTGATCTAAATTTCTCCAAAGCAAACACAACTGCTGGCATCTCCTTCTATATAATTATGAAATAATTTTGTGCATCATTGGGAATATTGCTATAATAATGTATAGCAAATGATACTCCATCCCTTCTCTGCCCTAATATAGCTCCAGTAGCATAATCTGAGGCGTTCGTCGTAATCTCAAAAGGAAGAGAGCAATCCAGTGATTATAGGACAAGAGCTTGTGTAACCAAATCTTTCATCTGACGGAATGCATGAAGAACCTTATCATCATCAATAAACTTTGTCTCCTTGCATAGAAGCTTAGTTAAAGGTCAAGCGATCTTGTTGAAGTCCTTTATGAATCGTCTATAAAATCCCACATGCCCCATAAATTACCTTAACTACTTCAATGTTGTCGGTAGCTCTAGCTTGGAAATCACATCTACCTTGGTCGATTCAACCTACATGTCATGCTTGGAGATGACGTGGCCCAATACAATCCCATTAGTCACCATAAAATGACTTTTCTCCCACAAGTGCACCAAATTCACCTCACAACAATGCTAAAGTACTCTGTCTAAATAAGCTAAACACGAGTCAATGTTGTCCCCATAGACTTTAAAATCGTTCATGAAGACCTTAAGAAAACTACATACCATATCAACAAAAACGACCCACATACACCTCTAGAATGTAGCGGGAGTGTTACACGATCCAAAAGGCATCCATCTAAAGGTGTAGGTGTCAAACGAACAAGTAAAAGTATTTTTCTTCTGATCCTCAGGAGCGATTGCTACCCGATTATACCTTGAATACTCATCCAAGAAATAAAATAACTCCTTCCATGCCAGTCTTTCGATAATATGGTTAATTAAGGGTAGTAGAAAGTGATCTTTCTTGGTCATTGAGTTCAGACGCCAGTAATCTACACAGACATGCCATGAAGTGGTACTTGATGAATCTCCATTTTATCACCTTTATTCTTTCATTTTGGACTTTAAACCCTAGATAAATGCATAAAAATAATATTATTTTGTACAAATTGACATTCCTTATTTATTGTATAAATATTGTATAAAATACATTACTTAAAGACAAAATAGAAGAATAAAGAAAAGAAAAGAAAAATACATAAAATGCCAAAGGCATTTTATGACCCTAAACCACGAGACCTAGGCATCCTGATGACTGGCTCGACAAGGAATAAAGTAGGCGGAGATAATGGTCAAAAACAAGTAAGAACCGTAATTTTACCCTTCAATATTGCATTTTTAGGAGCCATTTTGTTCTTTCTTGTTTACAGCTCAAAAAAAGAAACTTTGTACATGAAAGTTGTAGATAAAAATACATAAAAAATTACAAAATTAAGGTTATACAAAAATAATATATAATGCACATTTTATAATCAGAGTAAAATTCCAAAACCCAAACTTCCCAGACCCATATCTTATTTATATGAATTCGAAATATATCAAAATCACCTTTGATTGTATATAACTTTTAATAAGCTACTTAATGGAGGTGAGTTCATCCAATTTAGAGTTAAGATGCAAAAGTTAGATTTTGGACCCATATTGTACAATATACCTTTATATAAATAAAAGGGGAAATTATTCTTTTATTTCTTTTATTATTTTTCATTTTATATTTTTATACCCTTTTAAATATTATTTATATTCTATTAGAATATAAAAATAAAATAAAACCATAAAAAATACAATAAAATAAAATAGATATAAAAAATACATAGATGAATATACTATACTTATACCTATATAATAAGCGTGCATTTTATTTAAGTGCACATATCATAAGAGAAAAATATAAAAAAAATATATTATGTAATAAAAATAAGTTATACATATATAAATTAAGTGTATAAAATAATAAAATATAAAATACCAAAATAAAAAAATGTACATAATATAGGTAAATATACATATAAATATACCCTTAAAAAGTAATTTGTAATAAATTAAGTTAAAAAAATAAAAATCACAATAAATCACTACATAAATTAATAAACATGTTTTCATGTTTTAACCAAAAATCAATAAAATCATTTACTAATTTATTTTGATTTATTTTCAAATTCTTTTTTTGATTTGTCTTTTTGCAGATGGCCTAGCTCAATCTGGTCACGCCATCTGTTGTCCTAGGTAAATTGTTTAATCCAAGCCCTAAACTAGTCAGAATAGCTCGTTCTCCCTTTTTCTTGGAATTTTGCTGCATGATACATGGCTCGAGGAGGATCGATCTCTTCATAGAATTTGACCACTATTCATCCGTGATTTTTGTCGAGGCCTTGATTAGGGCAGAATCACTTCGACACACCCATGACCATCTCTCGAACTCTTCCTACCGTCACATGTACATAACTAAGCTCCTCACCTTCCTTAACTTTTTAGTCCCCTTATCATCGTGTTTTCCCCTCAGATCTTGCCCTTGGTCTTGAGCTTGGTGACAGCAAGCTCGGACGGCCGTTCTTGCAGCTTGGGAGACAATATAGACGTGGTTCCTACCATCTCCGGTGAAGCTCTCCATTGAGGTCTCTTCTCATGGCTTTCAACCATTTGAGGTGTTTTTTCTTAGACTTTTAGATATATTTAGTTATTAGGTTTATTTTTAGGCATTTTATTTCGTCATTGAATTAATGTGTTAGCCTAGATTAGGATTTTGCCCCCGTTGAAGCTCTAGAGCTCCGACGACCTTTGTCTCATTGTCCCATCCTATTCTGAGCCACCAAACCACCACCCACACGTTCCCCTTCACCTTCTCCATCTACCCGACCACCCAACCACCTTCGATTCCGTCTGAATCGAAGAACTCACGCTCCCTTCATTGCCACCTCGCCAGAGCACTACATTTCACCCCATATCGCCTCGCATCCACTCTAATAAAAGTCGAGATCATTCGCCTTTGTTTTTGTGTGCTTTTGCATGTTTTTGAAGGTCTCTAAGGGGGTGTCTGAGCCCCATCTCGATCCGAAGAACAGTACCGGGTGCCTTGTGTTCCCTCGAGCTCCAGATCCGCCATTAGTGGGAACTGGGTTATTTTGAAGGTACCCTCGACTGCAGAAGACCTCCCTGAGCTTGTGGAGTAGCTCAGCATCAAAGAAGGAGCTCGGGGAGGAGAGGGTTTAAAGAAAAAGTTCAGGGAAGACCAGTTCTTCCTTGTTCTTGGTAATGAGCAACAATCGTTCGATCTAGGGAGGAGCCCATATTCACTGACCGCTGCCAGATCTACAGCGCCATCAGCGTCCGATCCCATCTGGGGATCTAATCGTAGCCATCGGTGCTCGAAGCGGCATCGTGCCCTCCCAGATTACCACGTGGGTAAGTGATGCTCTCCTCGACGTTCATCATCGCCTAAGTGGGGGTAATTTGCAAATCTAGCCCCTAACTTTTGTAGCATTTTTTTAGTCCTTTAATTTATATAATTAGTATAAAATTTTTGTAAAAATTGCATTGGAACCACTATCATTTATGTTAATTACTTGTGGGTCCATATCACGTCACCTCACATGCGCTCCTACGTGAGGTGCCGATTTTGCACTTAAGCCATAGTGGGTTTTGTATTTTGCGTTTAGTCTCAAAATTTTAAATATTAGTTGAATATTTGTGTATTTTGCAGAAATAACCTTGTTATTATTTTTAATTGCAAAAGTTCCCCTACTGGTTCAATAATATTTATGCTTCTTTTCTATTTATTCAAAATACCATCCATACTCCAAAAATTGTGAAAAATTAGGGTTAAGTGCCTGCTAACATACACATTCATGTCATTTTTTATTTTTGTATTTTATACATTTTAAGTATTTATTAAAAATCAAAAGAGCATGTTTTTTGTACTTATTTGAATTAAAAATTACCAAAAAATATAAACTGTCTTGAAAAATTCCAAAAAGAATATTTTGTTGATTTTAGTCTTTTATAACTCTAGACCTAAAATACCAATAATAGAAAGATAAAAAGACTAAAAATTGAAGAGATCTAAAATCAAATAAAAATAGGAAAAATCATCAAAAATCCCAAAAATATTTATTATGTCTCCAATTTTTCTTTATATTATTATCTTTATATAAAAAATAGTCTAGAAAATTTTGAAGTATTGAGCTATTTTTAAATTCCAAAACAGTTCAGTCTATTTTATTTATTCCTTATTTTGGGATATTTTTGACTTTAAAAAAATAAAAATTACCAAAAAAAATCTTCAAAAATCACAAAAATAGTAAAAATTATATATAATAAAAAAATATTATTCCATGTATTTTGATTTCTTTTAGTAGTATTGATAATTATATTACCTATTATTATGTGTGTCGTCTTATATATTCTTATATTAATTATTTAAAAGAAAAAGGAAATTAAAAATCAGAAAATATAAAAAGAAAATTAATATATATATATATTAAATTCCATATATGTATATATAAATTAAAAAACCACACCAAAAACAATAAAAAGACAAGAAGAGAAAGACAAATTTTGCATTCACTTACACAATCTATCACGTTTGCTCCATGTGTTTGACACTGCAATACTTACACCTATATACACATTTCTAGAGTTATAATAAATTTTAACTCCATGTTTATTTTACTTTTCATTGCTATATCTATTGTGGGTTAATTGTCGAATTAGTAGGGATTTCGTGGGTGGTTGTCTCAGCAACAATGTAGCTCTCGCCTAGTGTAGACTATACTTGACCCTTGCAAAATCCCTCTTTTCAAATGGTGTCGTTACTGGTGAGCAACGTCATGTAGATTGCATATCTTTGGTTTTCCCTTTTTGTCTCTTGTATAGGGGTCTCTTCATTTTTGTCATTTTTATTTAATATTATTTGTTGATATGTCTAATCACTCTTCTTGTTTGATCTTGTTATGAGGGATCGTAGATCGAGGTAGGTACTTCTCGGAGCACCTACACACTCACGTGAAACGGAGCCAGATTTCTGACCTAGACAACAGGAGAGAGAAACAAAGGAGGACACAGAGGATTTTTGAAGACAGGGCCTTTTGTTTTTCATTTTATTCCATTTTATTTTGTAATTTAAGTGGAAGAAAGAGATATATATTTGTATAATTTGGACTCTCCAGTACACTACCACATCACGAGTTCCATTGCCCGAGTGATTGTTCATTTGGGGGCCTCGTCGATTTTTGTCGTGTTTTCTTCACTTTTCTTTTTATGTGTTTCACGATTTTCTTTTTATTTATTTTGTGTGATTGAGCCCTAGTTGCAGGATTGCTTGTCGATAGATTAAGATCCCAAGCCCTAATTATATTTGCATGTACCTATAGATTCATGCTTGGACTTAGTCAAATCTAATTGTTGGCTATTTTAGACATGAGACTGTGTGCCGAGAGAAGCTTTGTACATCACTTGCAGGACCCGCTATAGCGGGCATCGATGAGCTTCTGAGGCCATACTTTAGGTCTCATATCTAGATAGTTAGCATCTGGTGCTTCACGCTAATAGCATATTCTATGCTAGGATGATTTCATCGGCTTTGCATTGCATATAGATAGGTTTCAGTTCTACTTAGCATCCTTGCATAAAGAGAGCTGGTGGCAAGGTGGGCATTTCTACTTAGCGTTCGTCCTTTTCTTCTCCTCTCATTGCTTTCTGACTCTCTCCCTCTAATTTTTACCACCTAAGATCTAAAGGAATTGACTCCTCATTAGGATCATGCATTTCTGTTAAAAATACAAAAAAGTAATAAACAGTAAAATTTGGACTGCTAAGATTACTCGACCCTAAAATCAAAAAGAAAAAATCCTTGTATTGGGGAGAGTAATCCCCTCATTGTGTGTGCATTTTATTTTCCACGTACACACTAAGGATTAGTTCCCCAATCCCAGGCCTACCTACGTACTTGTACAACTTTGTTAAACTCACATAACTCTAAAATAGAAAAGATAAAAAGATCGAACTTTCACAGTCATCACTAAGTTGAGTTGGTGAATTGAGGGGTTTCTTTTGTGTATATTTGTTTGTGATTGTTTTGTGTGTATACTCGATCTTCTATGTGCATTTGCGCCTTTTTCTTACATATCTTAATTTGACTATAGTGTTCTCCCGATCACTTTCTTTTATTTTAGATATGTCCAGCTGGAGTGATTTTTATCCAGGCTTAGTAGATCCATCATACCCTTCAGCCAGTCCACCTCCATTTTATTAGAAGGACTTTGCTCTTGATTTCTCTTTTTGTACATATCCGCCTCAGCCACAGTTTTAGGCCTCGGACTTTTACCCACCACCACCCTCACATGTTTCTCCATCTCACCCACCCGAGACCAAGCTGTTGGAGTCACCTATCATGGAGTCCACTCATGAGCACTTAAACCAGATGATGGAACATATGAAGTAGAGGATTGATAACTCGCTAATATAAATAAGAACCACCATGCAGATTCATCGTCTGATGATGTGTATTCATTTGAGGATACCTATGAGATCTTAGAATCACCCAAAATACAAAAAAATGAGAAAAATTTTAAAATCCAAAAAGAATTCGGGAGACCCCTAGTCAAGTCAGCTTGTGATGAGAGGGTACCCATGCCATATCCTATGCCCAGACACACATTCACCATAGTTCCCACCTTTGACCCTGAGGATGATATTGTACAGACGACTCTTAATCATCCTTGTGTAGATGATGATTCTGATCTCCTCCCTTGTATGGAGGAGATCTAAAATATTAAAAAAAATTTGACTGAACTAAAAGTGGTGGTAGCTATTCATGTGATTATTGTGGCCCCACTTCACTAGGCCATGACTACAGAGGCCGAATTTGACCTTACTTCTTTCATCAAGGAATTCAGGCCTTTCGATTATGACCTAGCAGATATTTCCTAGACCAAGCATGACCACACTACTTCCATTGACTAGTTCATGCCTTTTCACTTTGATACCATTGAGGATCTTCATCAATTCGATCTTGATCGGTTTTTGTCTGTTGATGACCCCAATATCGAGTTGTACCTTGTGAGATCCATTCCTCGGTGGTCACGCAAGAAGATTTGCTTTCTACCTTCTTGATCTCTGTATATCCATCTCTTTGTATATCTACTTTTGTTTTATTTCCCTCCATCTACCGTTTTTGCTCATCCACCTCATTCCGTGTCTTTTCCCTTGCTTTGGATGTACTTTGTCCTAAGTATAGGGGAGGTGGATGAGTTGAGTTATTTTTCTACTTTTCTTCTTTTAATTTTCATTTTCTTTTTCTTCCCAAAAGGTGTCACCCCTCCTTTATTGATATACTTAGGATGTAGTTTGTCCTAAGAATAGGGGGCGTACACCTGGAGTAGCTCATTTTCTGATCCCTTACCTATCCCCTCAACTCTTGATACTCTTCCATACTTAGGGATATTTTACCCTAAGAATGGGGGGACAGGTCGAGCCGATTATTTCGTACATTCCCATACTTGACCCTCCCTACCTTGTGTACGATCTACTATACTTGGGACTATTTCATCCTAAGTATAGGGTGGAAGTCAACTTCTCATTCGTTCACTGTTCAGTCATTGTAATATAGGATTTTCTATACTCAGTACAAGTTATGCCTTCCTTTTTCTTCCTTATCTTTGAGGACATAGCTCAAGCTAAGTATATGAGGGTCATATATACTTCGTATATACTTTAGCCATAACTCGTACTATTGTATTTTTTCATATGTCCAAATAATAAAAAAATAATACACACATACATAATTATGTGTCATAATGATTGATAACTCAGGTTAAAAATATTTTTTGCAAAATGTTTGAAAACTAGTTTGAAAATCCTTTTTGAAAAATCTTTTGAAAACTATTAGGTTAATATTTTGTTAAATATTTTTAGCCTTTGTAAAAATGTTTTGTTTGTAAAAATTTCTCTTCATTGCTTAAAATAAAACTTTTGAAAATCTTTTTGCAAATGATTTTGAAAAATGGTTGAAAATATATTTTAAAAAATCTATATATATTGTTTGAAAAATCTTTATAAAATGACTTTCAAAATTTTGTAAAATATTTGTAAAAATTATTTATCAAAATTAGTTCGTAAAATAAAGTTTTTAAAATACTTGTAAGAATCTTTCAAATTATTTTAAGAATTTGGTGCCTAAAAACCCTTCATAAAACTTGTATAAACCTGTAAATCCATAAAAACCCAACTCTTGTAAATAACAAGAAGCACTCCCATGTAAATATCTGCATATACTCACTTTTTGTTCCAAAAATCTTTTTTGTTTTTAAAAATCCCTAAAAATTTGCAAAATTAAAAATCCGAAAAATATTTACAAAATATTTTCAATAAATACATAAAAATGTGCAAACATTTTCAAAAATCCAAAAAAGGTTCAAAATTAGAAAATTACATCACAAAAATATTTTCTACATTTTGCATAGCATTTATATTTTTCGGATTGACATTGATAATTGAACTAGTCTAAGTAAAACTCGAAGATTGGAGCTTGGTTGGAGCTTAAATCTACTTAATCACAGGAACCTTATAGGAACTGTAATTGAGGTACTTCATGTGTACTTGACTTAATTCTTTGATATCACGAGAGTTATTTCAGTGTTGTCTTGACTGAAGTACAATATTTCGAAGCACACGCACAACTCTTGTTGATAGTGACCTAGCTTGCACACCTGCACCTTTAACTTTGCTTATACCAGTTGAAGTGGTAGAGGGCAGGATTTGCCGGCATGAGACACAAGCCAATGGAAACATCGGAAGTCACACTTTTGTGGCCATTGTACCCCAGCCTGATCTAGTAGCCATGAGGTCTAAAGACAGAAGTTGTGGGCTGCAATAACGCTTCAAAAGAGGAATAGTCTACTAGCTCAAGAGGAAAATGTCCATATGTAAATGTTGTTGTATATAGTATTCAAAAAATGCAAAATTAAAAACTCCAAAAAAGTGGACAAGCGTGATTGAAAATAAATTGTTTACTGGAGTGTATATACATGTATAATCAATAAGCAATCTTGAGCTTCAAAGTCAGATATTTGTGAGCCTGTTGTCGGATGACTTGGCTACACTAGTCAAGCATCCTAGGATAGGTAGCTATACTGGCTATCATCCATTCTTCTCTCCACCTCCTCTTCTTGAGCTGATTATACTTGATCTTAGAAGGGAATACCCCGCTTCTCGGGGAAAGAGTTGTTGGATTTGGGAATTAGGGTCATCATGTTGGAGACGATTGACTTTTACTGCTTCAGTCGATGAGAGCTAGATATCACACACACTATCCAAGATAGATTCATAGTCATAAGGGTTTGCGTATGAGTTGACTTATTCCGACCTAGCTATTGAGAAGACTTGAGCAGAGTTTTGTGATTCTCGAAAGATGTTGTATTCTAAGTCCATTTCCCAATAAGGTTTCGATCGCACCTAAAAACCAAAGGTACGACTTAAGCTCCAAACTTTGATTTTATGAAAACAATTAAGAATTAAAATCAACCCAATTTCTTTCTTTTTCTTTTCTTTATTTATATTTTTGCACTTATTGCATAAGTGTTTGATAAGGACTATCAAAGTCAAGTAGGGGGTGATAAATCTCCATTTCATCACCTTTATTCTTTCATTTTGGCCTTTAAACCCTAGCTAAATGCATGAAAATAACATTATTTTATTCAAATTAATATTCATTATTTACTGTATAAATAGTGCATAAAATAGATTGTTTAAAGCCAAAAGAAACGATTAAAGAAAAGAAAAAAAATAAATTAAATGCCAAAGGTATTTTTTGATCCTGAACCCCGAGGCCTAGGCATCTTGATGACTGGGTGTACAAGGAATAAAGTAGGGGCAGATAAGGGTCAAAAACACAATAGAACCCAATTTTTTACCCTTCAATATTGCATTTTTGGGATCCATTTTATACTTTTTTATTTACACTCAAATAAAGAAACTGTGTACATGAAAGTTGTAGATAAAAATACATAGAAAAATACTAAATTAAGGTTACAAAAAAATAAAATAGAGTGTACATTTTATACTCAGAATAAAATTCCAAAACTCAAACTTCCCAAAGCCATATCTTGTCCATGTGAACTCAAAATGTATCAAAATCACTTTAATTGAATATAACTTTTAATAAGCTATTTTGGAGTTAAGATGCAAAAGTTAGTTTTTGGACCTGTATTGTACGATATACTTGTATATAAATAAAAGAGGGAATTATTCTTTTAATTCTTTTATTATTTTATTCCTTTTATATTTTTATACCCTGGTGATAGCGTATTTTTTGCTAGCGGGTAAATAATGTTGATTGTAGAAAACCGCTAAAGAAAAAGCCACGTTGACCAAACAAAAATCAACAAAAATAGGGGAGAGAGAGAAAAAGTGAGAATGTGCGGCTTCTCTCTCCTATTTTCGTCTACACTATATTATTTAGCCAGGTAAGTGTGCATGGGTCGAACTCGATGAGGCAGAATATCAAAACTTTGGTTTTTGATACAAGAAAGAAATCTCGAAAATGTTCTTTTTAGTTTTGATTTTACAAAAGACTCAAAAATTGACTCGAAGCTAGCTCAAGATTGAAAAACTCAAATCGATAAGACAAAGCGAGAAAAATCACGGAAAAAATATGAGAAAGGTATCTTGGGTAGTTACGAAACTACCCTAAAGAAATCGTGGAAAAATACAACAAAAATGAGGTCCAAACTACCCCTACAAGCCAGAGGTATAACTACAAGAAGAAAGTTTTAGTTCTGTTACAAAACAGTCCCTAGAAAGAACTCAAATGCAAAGAAAACTAAATTTATTACATTTAGGTCCTTGCACGGGGACCTAAATGTAATTCTGGAAACCTTTAGCTTTTTGAGAATCTGGATCTTCGTCTGGACTTAAGATGCAATATTTCTAACCCTTCATCTAATAGTGGAGATTATAAGGCGTCACTCGATTTGGATCATCCGTCGGTAACACGTGTTTGCGAAACTGTGCACCTAGGTTGTTCTTCTTGTTCTTCCTCTTTTAACTGATGCGGCACCGGCACCTCCTTCATCGATTTATCTCTGACGATCAGCGACGTGCTTTGGCCTCCTACAGGGCCAGAGGGATGTGGGAGACACCCCTCGAGCTCGGCTATGGGTGAGCGTACTCTGAGGTGGATAGATACGGCAACACAGCTTCGTAGAAGGTGGCGGTTAGGACACTACAGTCGGTTGGGGCTTTGAAGTTGTTGCTTGATGATCTTCTTGAAGGAGAAGCTCCAGAGAACGGAATGGTTAGCTCCTGACATGGTAAGAACCTGCAAGAAACATTGTTTTGCTCGATTCTAAATTAAATAGACCAAGTAACTAAAGATTTACAGTTGATAATGAGTTTCCAGAGAAAGATTAACAGTGAGAATATAAGAAAAGGGAGATGAATTTTGGAGATTCGAAACGAATCTAAAGGGGGTGAATTGGTATGCGTCTAAGAATGATGATCAATGATCCTAATCACGTGCTTAAGGTTGATAATACTTGCACGAGAATCGAGAAATAAAAAGGCAAAGATGGAGGAATTGACCTATGGACTGGAGGTGTATGACCTCCAGGTTATGGCTCGATGAGTGGTCTTCTCGAAGCTTGACGTGACAGTGTGGCGTGATGCAAGGCGGCGGACCCCTTGGAACTCTCCTCCGACGTATCCTATTCCACGTGGAGCCTTCCTCGAGCCCTGTCATGGCCAGTGTGAGGTGGAGCGGGGTGGAAAAGGTGGTTAGTCGGCCAGGTATGAATTGGAAGATGGAAGCTTAAGAATCATTAGTTGGGAATGGCAATTTGGAGATGGTTTATAGATGATCGGAGGGAGTTAGGTATAGGATCTACGGTGGGCGTGGATCTGGGTAGTTAGGAGAAGAAGATCAAGGGATTAGATCAGCGTTAGGAGTGTCGAGGTGGCGTGTGAAAATTGTTGAATGAGGGAGGTTGGAACAAACTACCTGTCTCGGTTCTTTGAAGAAGAAGCTCCCAAGTGCTGACACGTGTCAGCACCTGGTTGGGCAGGATCCAAAAATACCTTAATAATTAGATATTAAATAGTAAATATCATTATTATAAATAGATATTAAAACAAAATATGTAAATAATTAAATTATCTAAAATATGGTATAATTAATTTTAATAAATAATAATTATTTAACGAAATATAAATATTATATTTATAAATAAATATAAATAATACTTAATAAATAGGTTATGTATTTTTAACTTAATAAATTAATAAATAGGATATTAATTTTATATTTTCTTTATTATTATGTTTATAAATAAAGTATATAAGGATTTTTATGAATTTTAATAAATTAATTTAGGTATATTTAATAAATACAAGTATAAGTCATATAGTTCATTTATACTTGTAAATTAGGGTTTTTGATTTATTTAAAATAATAAATAATCTACAAAAATAAGAAATAAATTGGGGTTAAAATACATGTTCAAGAAAATAATTAAAAATTGTAAAACCATTAAAAAGATAAATAGTGTGTTCTACATAAAATAGATAGCCCGGAAACCCAGTTGCAGTTAGGTCCCAAAACTGACTTCTGATTTTAGTGAAATCACTTCATTAATTAGAGAATATTATTTTATGAACTTTAAAGATGAGTAGAGTGAAATTGGAGTTCGTATGAGCAGGTTATGATGTTCAGAAGTTTGGATTTTGAGAATTTATAAGTTGGATTTCTTAGCATATATACAAGGTAATATTTTTAACTTATTTTTATATTTTTATACATTTTTAGAATGTATGAAGTGTGAAATTAATTATTTTTATTTGTTTTCTTCATTATCTCCCCCTACTTATTTATTCGTCGACCAATCCATGCTGACTTGGTCTCGAGGATTAGGTTATAAATATATCTTTCATCTATATTTATTTTACAAGTCACATTATACATATATACATATCTACAATTTACTTTTATTTTTATTTTCTTTATTCTTATTCTTTTATTTATTTACATGATTTTAATGTATAAAAGTGCATTTTTATTCATGAATGGAATTTTGTTAAAAAGTGAAATTTAATGAATATTTACATGTATTTGTTAAGGTTTTTAAGACAAAATGCAAACAGAATCTTAATGAATCGTGCATTCATCAACCCCCTCTACTTAAACTTTGCTAGTCCCTTAGCAAACACTTGTTTGAAAAATATGGGAAAATAAAGAATGTTAGAATGAATTTGTTTTCCTAAACCAATTCATGAGAACAGACAAAGGACAGAGCTCGATCGGGCCTGAAACAAGCATTTTGTTGGAGCCTTAACTAGGATTAGGATTTTATCCTCAACAGTCCTCCTCCAGTTCCACAAATCCTTGTTTAAGTTCATCTCAACAGCCAGTTCAGATCCACTCATTCATATCACAAACTCTATCAACCTTGAAATCAATCCGTACAGTGTGTGAATTGTTTTAGCTCCTCACTTTGAAAGAAGCGAAGGAACCGCCCATCCCAGCTATACACTCCTATTGGTTCCTCATCCAGCTACTCTTTCCTCGGGGGAGGGAGGTATTACCATCTGAGGTCAGTTCGCTCTATGTCCACAATTGAATATAGAGAGTAAGTAGAAGAATGAGAAAAGAACTGGAGTGCGACCAGTGTAGACGCATCTCCTTGTGAAGCCCAGCCAGTGTAGCTAAGTCTCCACTGAGATGTGCAGGCATTTTTGGTGGAAGCTCGGACCATTGTGGTTGTATTTGTATTTGGTGGCTTCTTCTTTGAATTTGCTTTGTAGTATTGCTTGCACTACATTCATCTCTTTTTGCCTCGACGGATATAACATCTTTTCATTCCGTCCATTTTTTGAGGTCTTGGAAAAATTGTGTCAGCAGATCCTTCCCTCATCCGAAGCAACTATCGCAACCCCAACATCTCCCGTCTTTAGATGTCTGCAAAGACAAGGATAGAAATGCACTACCAAGATGGATTACCCTTCGCAACCCCATGCAAGTCGAGCTAAGTGCAATGTGCATGTGTCCAAAATTGGTCCATTGATGCAGAGTTGTACGGATGACACCAAGTGTTCTACTTGGGCACTTTTCGAGTTGACTTCCCAAACATGGTCTCATGGGACCCAAAGATTTAAGTCAAAGATCGGAAGAGTCCAAATTCCAGTTCCTAACTAGGCTCCTTGCAATGATCGTCAAAAGCCGTAATCAAGCTCCATCCTTCAGACTTTTCCCAATCTTTAGTTCTAGAAATCAAACTTATTCTGAAAAATGCTAATGCAAATACAACCATGTTTAGTGAAGTATGTTTTCTGAATTTTACTCATTTTTATGGATTTTAAGGATTTTGTAATTTTTATGGATTTTTATACTTTACATTTCTATGGATTTTGTGATTTTGATAAACCATTTTATGTACATTTTTTTACAAGATAATTTACCCACATTTTATTTGGATTGAATAACTAATGGATTTTACAAGTTTTATATACAAAGGATTTTACAAGAATTACATGAATTATACATATATTTTACTATATAGGATTTAAATAAGTGTTATACATATTTTAAATACACATTTTAAACTAATGATTTTAAATTAGGATTTTAAACATATTTTACTTCTTTACAAGGATTTTATAGTTAATTTAATTTAAAAAGGTGGATTTTAACTTACTCTCACCCGCTTTTTATGGATTTTATAGATATAGAAAATACATAAAAGTACGAGTTATGGACAAAAGTATATATAAAATATATACGCGCCCCCTATACTTAGATTGTGATATGTCCTCATAGCGTCAAAAGAGAAAAAGGAAGACATAACTCGTGCTAAGTAAAAGTGGGTGAAAAAGAATAAGTAAAGTGAAGTCAGTCAACCCCCTATACTTACGATCAGGTAATCGTAAGTATAGTAGAGCAAAACCGATGTGACTGATGGAAAAAGTATATGCAACCGAGAAAACAACAGGAGAAAGAAAATGGAATCACTGAAATCACTCAGTCCCCCCTATACTTAGGATAAGACATCCTAAGTATAGAAAAGAGTGTGGCCAAAATTAGGGACAAGTGATTAGAGTAAAGGAAAGGGCATACAAAAGAAAAATAAAAAGATCAAAAAGCAAAATGAGAATCAGTGGGATGAACAAAAATGGGGACAATTGTGCTCTATGAAGGATATACAGGTATGTACTCCAGAAATCTGAATGGCTTCATAAGTCTCTGTACAGGATGAAATGAAGTGGAAGAGTAGTCATGCATCTTGTACAAAGTACATCACTTTGATTTGGGCTAGATGATCAGTGGTCTCTACAAAGTGCTTCAGCATCTGCCCATTCACTGTAAATGGTTCTGCACCAGGTGACACATCTGATATAGCAATACTACCATTGTCGTGCACCGTTCTGACTACATATGGTCCTTCCCACCTGCTTTTTAATTTGCCAGGAGAAATTCTCAATCGTACATTGAACAACCAAACTTTCTGCCCAGGAACAAAGATTTGTGTCGGATATGTCTGTCATGACATCGCTTAACTTTGTCCTTGTAAATGAGGGTGTTCTCATATTCCTGATTTCGAATCTCTACCAGCTCATTCAGATCTAATTTTCTCTTGGCTCCTGCTTTCTGTAACTCTAATGAAATTTCTCTGATTGCCCATTCAGATTTGTGCATGATCTCTACGGGCAAATGGCATGGCTTCTCGTAAATTAATATGAACGGTGAAGTACCCAAGGGAGTCTTATATGCAGTGCGATAGGCCGAAAGAACTTGGTCTAGGAGTTGTGACCAATTCTTTTTATCCGATCGTACTAATTTTTGGAGAATAGATTTCACCTCCCTATTCGAAACTTCAGCCATGTCGTTCATCTATGGGTGGTAAGGAGAAGCTACTATGTGATCAATTGCTTAACTCTTTACTAGCTTTTTCACTTCCTTATTGATGAAATGGCTACCCCCGTCTGAAATAAGAATACATGGAATACCAAACTACAAAATAATATGTTCCCTTAGGAACCTACATATTGTCTTGCTGTCAGCGATTCTTGCGGTATAGCCTCCACCCATCTGCTAACATAATCTACAGCGAGAAGTGTGTACTCAAAGTCATTGCTGCAAGGAAACAGACCCATAAAATCTATATCCCAAGCATCAAAGATCTCGCAAATGATAACGGGTCGCATAGGCATGGCATCTCGAGCATCAATTCTCCCTATGGCTCTTTGACATTCTGGACAACTCTTCACGAATGTGCAGGCATCTCTAGTAACAGTCAATCACCAAAATCCACTATGAAGTACCTTCTGCACTATCCTCTTCCCCGAATGATGTCCTCCTACCTCTGATGAATGGCACAGAGTCAGGACACTATAGTATTCCTCCTGAGGAATACATCGCCTGTAAATACAATCCGGTCATTCACGAAAAAGCATCGGATCCTACCAGTGGTAATATCGTGCCTCAGATACTAGCCTATCAACTCGGTCTTTCGGCCAGAATCTTCTGTGTAACCAGAAAGTTCACTATGTCTACATACTAGAGGAGTTTCGTAACTTCAAAGATACTCTCATCTGGAAATCTCTTAGCAATCTCTGGCTTGTAATCATCTGAAGGCTGCTCTAACTATAGATGGGAGAGGTGATCAGCTACCACGTTATTTACCCCTGGTTTGTCTCTAATATCTAAATCAAACTCCTGGAGTAAGATAGCATCCTTCTTTTCCATTAAAAATTGGATAGCTGAGTGATCCGTATAAACTGTGATTTTAGAGCCAAGAAGATAAGATTTGAATTTGTCTAAAGCAAACACTACTGCCAACAAATCTTTCTCTATTACTGTGTAATTTTGTTGTGTATCATCTAGAGTGCAGCTGGCATAGTGGATGTCAACTGGAAGTCCGTTCCTCCGTTGTCCTAATACAGCCCCAACTGCAAAATCTGAATTATCCCTCATGATCTCGAAGGGTAGAGATCAATCGGGTGGCTGTAGGACAGGAGCACTGATAATCATCTCTTTTAGACTGAGTAAGGCATGAAGACATTTATCATCTAACAAGAACTCGGTGTCTTTTCCTAAAAGTTCAGTTAACGGTCGGGCAATCTTAGAGAAGCCCTTAATAAACCGTCGGTATAAGCTGACATGCCCCGAAAAAGACCATAACTGCTTTACGTTGGATGGTGGATCGAGTCGTTTGATGGCATCCACCTTGGTAGGGTCAACCTCCATGCCTTGTTTGGAGATGACATGCCCCAACATGATCACGTTTGTAACCATAAAATGGCTCTTTTCCCAAGACAAAATGAGATTAACCTCACAATATTTCTGAAGAACTTGGTCTAGGTGCACTAAACAATCGTCAAAGGACTCACCATAGATCGAAAAATCATCCATAAAGACCTCGAGGAAATCACCAACCATGTCCGCAAAAATGACAAGCATGCACCTCTAGAATGTAGCAGGGGCATTACACAATCCAAAGGGCATCCATCTAAAAGCATATGTGCCGAAAGGACATGTGAAGGTGGTCTTCTCTTGATCCTCTCAGGAAATAGTAACATGATTGCATCCGGAGTAACCGTCTAAGAAGCAGAAGTATTCCTTCCCTGCCAACCGTTCTATCACTTGGTCTATAAAAGGCAACGTGAAGTGGTCCTTCTTTGTCGCGGCCTTCAGCTTTCTATAATCCACACATACCTGCCATGACGTGGTTACTCTCTTTGGAATCTCCTCTCCACTCTCGTTCTTAACCATATGAATGCATGACTTCTTCGGGACAACATGTAATGGGCTAACCCATTCAGAGTTGGAGATAGGATAAATAAAGCCGGTGTCACACCATTTCATGATCTCATTCTTGACAACATCGTGTAAAACGGGATTCAGCCTATGCTGAAACTCTTTGGAAGTTTTGTTGTCATGATCAAGATAGATATGATGAGAACACAAAGCAGGATTTATCCCACAGAGATCGGATACAGTCCACCTAATGACCTTGCGATTTCTCTCAAGAACCTCCATCAGACAGGACTCTTGTTCGTTAGTCAAATATGCGTTGATAATGACCAGAAACTGTCGATGTGGACCCGTAAGGAAAACATATTTCATGTTTGGTGGAAGGGTCTTCAGCTCAGGTATGGTCAGATCTGGCTCTACGATATCATCTTCTGATTGAGTTATGGGATCTGTGCTGCTGATGGATGTTTCTGTCTTAAGGTTTTTCACCATCTCAACATGTTCTGAAGTTGGACTACAGAAGATATCTAGAACATCATCGGACTCGCTCCTGTGCTCATCCTCAGAATGATTGGATGAAAATAATCTGGCTAAGTAAAAATCGGTCTCTGATTCATCTGAGGTGGAGGGATTATGTGAATGTTCTGAATCCAAAATATCTACAATAAAGTCCTCAGAATTCTGCTCCATGTAATCTTCGCCCTCTATGCTGAAATAAAGAGTTCTGTCAGAAGAGCTGCCAGCTGAAGTCTCAGACCCATCCTCTTCTAGGATATTTTGGGTCTCTACTTGATACCTCTCAAGGTCGTAAAGGCGAACCTCATCCATGTATGGATAAGGAACTCAAAGCATCGGAACTAGTTGTAGAAACAGCACTGTATGATTCTCTCACCATCTCTATATGTACCTTCTTACCCTCGGCGCGAAAAGATACCTTCCTTGTATCATAATCGAAAAGGGCTTTTGTGGCCTCCAAGAAAGGCCTTCCAAGAATGATCGAGGTAAGGTATAACTGTGTAGGGCAGTCTATGTCCAGGACAGTAAAGTTCGTAGGGAATTGCAAACCCTATACGATTACGATAATGTTCCTCAAACTGCCCCTAGGTCTCTTTATGGATCTATCAGCAAATTGAAGGATCAATCGGGATTTGTAAAGAGGACCTAACTCGAGCCTGTCGAGCGAACAAGATGGTAGAATATTAATAGAGGAACCATTATCTAGGAGAGTGCGATCGAATGCGGTTTCTGATATCTCGCATCTGACATAATGTGCTCCCGAGTCCTTTTTCTTCGGAAATTTGTTCTGAATCACGCAAGAGGTGGCCTTGGTCAAAATATGCTTCTCTATTCGGGATTTCTTCTTCCTACGTATTGTACATCTATTTTTCAATTGTTGCTTAAGAGTGGTCGATCTCTATCGTTGTGGTTCTCCTCCTCAACTTATGCATTATGGTATGGCTTTTACTCCTCTCCCTATGTCATCTCCTCCTCCCGATCAGTTGTTTGTGGTGATCTACCGCTCTTGAGACAAATGAAGTTAGATAAAAAATTCAAGAAAAGAGATCGTACATTTTGTGTCGTCTACCTGATCTGGGTGCCTACTTTTGTTGTTCGGGTTCATATGAGGTTGTGCGGGAAGAGTGGTCTTGGTGTGGTTAACTCATCCAGACGATGGTTAACCCGCTCCATCTCAGTCTTGTGCGCAATCTAGAGCATGCTCAGCGTGTCCATGATCTGGTTTAGTGTCAGGGTTTATGAAGATGTTTCTGGTTCGGCGCGGTAACCCTGACTTTCGACTCTCTCTTGCCGTTATGTTTGCTGCTGCGGAGCGTACGGCTGAGGAGATCATTGTGGTGTATATGGATACTGTTGCTGTTGTTGGTGATAATTGGGTTGTGATTGCAGAGCAGGATGATGAACAGAATGTGGTCTCTGATAGACGTTCTGGCGAGACTGATGTTGCATGTAGTAATGTCGGTGTTGATATTGCTGACGTCCATGTTGTGGATAATGTTGCAGTTGTTGCTGATGATGTATGCTCGGTTGTTGAATCATAGCGTACCATATTCTGTTGATCTCAAGAGTGGCTTGAGGCTCAACATCGATGTCTACAGGGTTGATGATCTGATCGGGATTGGCATGAGACTGGTCCTCCTTCCAATCAATCTGCGGAGTCTCTGGCTCGCTCTGGACGAAATGGATATGTCGGTGTGGAGTGGGTAAAGATCTCCGAGTAGTTTGTGCAGTTGAAAAAGCTTGAGCTTGTTGATACTGGTGTTGCAATTCGATCACCTTCTTTGTAAGATCATTCAGCTGCTGAGGCAGAGATGAGAGTTTCTCCAACTCTCACAGCGGCTGCAAGTCCTGAACTTGCTTCTAAATCGCATCTACCAATGTTAACTTCTCGTTGATATATCCCATATTGGTATTGGATTCAGAGTCTGAAATGTTCGCCACCTTATGATGTTCTCGGTGATGCGGTGGTTGAGGGGCCTTTTGGAATGCCCGAGTAGAGTCGACGACTCTCGAGTTCTCTGCCATCCCCTTGAAGATGTACTAGACAGACTCGACATTCTGATTCAGATAGCTACCGCCACATGCAGCACTTACTAGTCCCTGAATATTCGGTTCGAGTCCTCCAAAGTAATTCCAAACAAGCACCTTCATTGGTATCTCATGATGAGGACATCTCTCAGTAAGATCCTTGAATCGATCCCATGCCTCATGGAAAGATTCATTCAGTAATTGTGTAAAGTTGTAGATCTGACTCCTCATCATGTTCGTCCATCCAAGAGGGAAAATTTTACACAGGAACGTGGACTTCAGGTCAGTCTACGTAGAAATCTCTCTCCCCAAATGACTGAGCCAGTAAAGCACCTTATCTGCTAAGGCGAAGGGGAAAGCTTTGAGACGAACAGCTTCCTGCGTAATGCTAGGGTAATTTATCATACCACAAATCATCTCAAATTGTTGCAAGAAGGTACACGGCTCCTCCGCAGCATTCCCATGAAACTTGAGAAGCAGTGAGATGAATGACGGACGTAACTCGTATGGCCCCTGATTCAGTGGCAATTGAATCCAATGATGTAGCATTCTCACCCTGGGGTCATGCTCATCTCTGAGTGTCGCACGAATCACGGCAAGTGGTAGTGGGTTCCTAGCTCCTACTCTGAGCGCAGCGATCTCAGCTCGCAACTCATTCTGTACTCTGAACTGGTCTCGAATCTGAATATTTATCTGTTGCAAGGTATCGAGAATCCCGGTTGTGATATCTGCAACTGGATCCAGTCTTCCATCACGTGTTGTTCCTCAGCTGGTCGCTCCTCTACTGGTCCCTTTCCGCGATCCATCTGCTTCAAATCTACTGGAAAGGAAAACTTCTCGTAAGAACTCTGAGAAAAATCGGCTGGAGAAAGTGACAATATTTTGAGGCGGGGGTCTGCCTCAAAATACGGGCTGGGAGGCGAGGGAGTATCGTTCTGACTCTCCTCGAGATCAGATGGGACCGACTCGGGAAGAGGGTCATCTCGAGTCTGTGAAGATGTACAACGGACGGTGAAAGATCGAGTGCTTATAGAGTCTGAGCAAAATAATCGTCGGGTCGTCATCTTTGATGTCAAAAGATAATCGGGAGAGCACGATGTCAAAATAATGGGAGAAAGCGTATAAGATGCGGTAATTCATGCCTCACAATCAAATAAAAAGCGAACTCCGTATTCACCCAACACAAGCCGATGATGACCGTAAGAGTTTGGTCGTTTATCTTGTCGATTTTAGGTTATTGTGGAACACAAGTATATTCACAAATTATCGCGAGCTGATGGGTGCCCGATGTTTCCCCAAAACACTGTCACGAGTCCTTACAGAAAATTGTTTATTCTTAGCCAGTATGGGAGTAAGTATGGACCATTGTTGGCTACCCGTGTTACTTGAGGATGGAGCCTTACACAAAATCCTCTAAACCCCCCACTCTACTAAGTAAACTCAGACCATTTCCGGCTACTCGAGAGTACCCACTGAAGAACAACGGTTAGGTGTATGAATTAAGTAGTATTTCTAAAGATACACGAACTCTGGTTCTATCCTTAAGTGTCATCCCTCACTCACAATCTTCTGCAAATGTACCTACTGTTGAAGTGCGGGGATTACTTTCCCAAAGCAAATGATCCTTACGTTTCTTTTAGAGTCACATATTTAAGCAGTCTCGAATTTATTTTCGGTTTTCTCTTTTTTGGGGATTTTCTTCAGACAAATGTCTAACGATTTATATTATTTTTTTATAAATCCTAAAAACATGTACCTAGATTGTGAGTCCTAGAACTATCTACGAAGGTGCAAGCAAATAGGAAAAAAAATCAAAACACATAAGCATGCACCTAGCCTCGTGAAAAATCATGGAAAACCGACGATGTGAGAAAAATTGCTGTGGGTGACTTGCTCCCTCGAATAAATGGCACTCGGTGAAGCAAACTCTGAGAAAAAACGAGGGGAGGAACAAGTCGGGATGACCTTACAGGGCCCCTTTCTACAAAATACAAAAACACGGGCAAGTGTCCTTACACTTTTTTTATTACAAAAATATTACAAGAAAAAATCTAACTAATTCTGCCCTCAGCAATCGAACCATGATAGAAAGGATCAGTCTCTGCACTTCAATTGCTTCGGCTTCCGAGGAATCCGGCTGAACCTGTAGGCCCTGCAAAAATTAATTATGAAAAAGAAGAAGCACATGAAAAGCCGTAGAAAACACATTGAAAGAAATTCAAAGAAATACGTAAAATCATAAAAACCAAAGAAAAGCCGTAAATCGAAAATCAATCAAAAATTGATAAAGAAATAAAATTTGTAAAACCAAGAATATCAAAAATTTCGAAATTAAAGTTAAAAACTGATGTAGAAATAACGCCTCCTTGGCAACGGCGTCATTTTGATAGCACGGTTTTTTGCTAGCGGGTAAAGAATGTCGCTTGTAGAAAACCACTGAAGCAAAAGCCGCATTGATTAAACAAAAATCAACAAAATAAGAGAGAGAGAGAGAGAGAGAGAGAAAGTGAGAATATGCGGCTTCTCTCTCCTATTTTCGTCTACACTATATTATTTAGCCAGGTAAGTTGCCTGGGTTGAACTCAAGGAGGCAGAATATCAAAACTTCGATTTTATACAAGAAAGAAATCTCGAAAATGTTCTCTTTATTCTTGATTTTACAAAAGACTCAAAAATTGACTCAAAACTAGCTCAAGATTGTAAAAATCAAATCGATAAGACAAAGCGAGGAAAAATCATGGAAAAAAATACAAGAAAGGTATCTTGGGTAGTTATGAAACTACAATAAAAAATCGCGGAAAAATACAACAAAAATGAGGTCCAAACTACCCCTACAAGCCAGGGGTATAACTGTAAGAAGAAAGTTTTAGTTCTGTTATAAATCAGTCCCTGGAAAGGACTCAAATACAAAGAAAACTATCCCTGCATGGGGACTCAAATGCGATTCTGGAAACCTCTGGAGCTCTTTGAGAATCTAGATCTTCGTCTGGACTTAAGATGCAATATTTCTACCCCTTCATCTAACGGTGAAGATTATAAGGCGTCACTCGATATGGGCTATCCGTAGGTGACACGTGTCGCAAAACTGTGCACCTGAGTTGTTCTTCTTGTTCTTCCTCTTTTAATTGATGCGGCAGCGGCACCTCCTTCATCGATTTTTCTCCGGCGATCAGTGGTGTGCTTTGGCCTCCTACAGGGCCAGAGGGATGTAGGAGACACCCCTCGTGCTCGCTTACGAGTGAGTGTACTCTGAGGTGGATAGATACGGTGGCATGGCTTTGTAGAAGGTGGCGGTTCGAACGCTACAGTCGGTTGGGGCTTTGAAGTTGTTGAGTGATGATCTTCTTGAAGGAGAAGCTCTAGATAATGGAATGGTTAGCTCCAACCATGGTAAGAACCTGCAAAAACATTGTTTTGCTCGATTCTAAATTGAATCGGCCAAGGAATTAAAGATTTACATTTGATAATGAGTTTCCATAGAAAGTTTAATAGTGAGAATATAAGAACAAGGGAGATCAATTTTGGAGATTTCGAAACGAATATAAAGGGGGTGAATTGGTATGCGTCTAAGAAGGATGATCAATGATCCTAATCGCTTGCTTAAGGTAGATAATACTTGCGTGAGAATCAAGAAATAAAAAGATGAAGATGGAGGAATTGACCTATGTAATGGAGGTGTATGACCTCCAGGTTATGGCTTAATGAGCGGTCTTCTCGAAGCTTGATGCAACGGATGGCGGTGATGCAAGGCGGCAGATCCCTTGGAACTCTCCTCCGACGTATCCTCTTCCACATGGAGCCTTCCTCGAGCCCTATCACGGCCGGTGTGAGGTAGAGCGGGGTGGAGAAGGTGGTTTGTCGGCCATGTATGAACTGGAAGCTGGAAGCTTAAGAATCAATAGTTGGGAATGGCAATTTGGAGATGGTTTTATAGATGATCGGAGTGAGTTAGGTATAGGATCGACGGTGGGCGTGGATCTGGGCAATTAGGAGAAGATCAAGGGATTAGATCAGTGTTAGGAGTGTCGAGGTGGCATGTGAAATTTCTTGAATGAGGGAGGTTGGAACAAACTACCCGTCTGGGTTCTTTGGAGAAGAAACTTCTAGGTGGTGACGCGTGTCAGCACCTGGTTGGGCAGGATCCATAAATACCTTAATAATTAGATATTAAATAGAAATGTCATTATTTTAAATAGGTATTAAAACAAAAGGTGTAGATAATTAAATTATCTAAAATAGGGTATAATTAATTTCAATAAATAATAATTATTTTACAATATATAAATATTATATTTATAAATAAATGTAAATAATACTTAATAAATAGTTTTTGTATTTTTAACTTAATAAATTAATAAATAGTATATTGATTTTATATTTTTTTTAATTATTAGGTTTATAAATAAAGTATATATAAATTTTTGTGAATTTTAATAAATAAATTAAGGTATATTCAATAAATACAAGTATAAGTCATATAGTTCATTTATACCTATAAATTAGGGTTTTTGATCTATTTAAAAGAATAAATAATCTACAAAAATTATGAAATAAATTAGAGTTAAAATACAAGATCAAGAAAATAATAAAAAATTGTAAAACCATTAAAATGATAAAATGTGTGTTCTAAATAAAATAGATAGCCTAGAAACCTAGTTGTAGTTAGGTCCCAAAACTGACTTTTTGCAAACAGATTTCAATTTTAGTGAAACCACCTTCATTAATTAGATAATATGATTTTATGAACTTCAAAGGTGAGTAGAGTGAGATTGGAGTTCATATGAGCAAGTTATGATATTCAGAAGTTTGGATTTTGAGAATTTATAAGTTGGATTCTTAGCATATATATAAGTTTATATTTTTAATTTATTTTTATATTTTTCTATACATTTTTAGAAATAATTAGGAGAAGAGTTTGGTGAAAAATATGTTCATATGAATTAATTAAAAATCTTTAAAGTTTTGATATTTATTGGATAATTAATGGAGAATGTATGAAATGTGAAATTAATTATTTTTATTTGTTTTCTTCCTTATCTCCCCCTACTTATTTATTTGTCGACCAATTCATGCTGACATGGTCTTGGGGATTAGGTTATAAATATATCTTTCAGCTATATTTATTTTACAAGTCATATTGTACATATATACATATTTACAATTTTCCTTTATTTTTATTTTCTTTATTGTTATTCTTTAATTTATTTACATGATTTTAATATATAAAAGTGTATTTTTATTCATAAAGGAATTTTGTTAAAAAGTGAAATTTAATGAATATTTACATGTATTTGTTAAGGGTTTTAAGACAAAATGCAGACAGAATGTTAATGAATCGTGGATTCATCACCTGGTAAATATTATTTATATTCTAATGAAAATATAAAAATAAAATCAAACCAATGAAAATACAATAAAATAAAAAAAATTATATAAAATACGTAAATGAATATACTATACTTATACCTATATAATAAGTATACAAATTTATTTAAGTGTATATTATATATCAGATTAATATAAAAAAATATATTTATGTGAATAAAAATAAGTTATAAATATATAAATTAAGTGTATAAAATATAAATACCGAGATAAAAATAAAATGTACATAATATAGGTATATATGTACCCTTAAAAAGTAACTTGTAATAAATTAAGTTTAAAAAAATTAAAAATCATAATAAAATACTACATAAATTAATAAACATTTTTTATGTTTTAACCGAAAATTAATAAAAATATTTGCTAATTTATTTTTATTTATAATTGAATTCTTTTTCTGATTTGTTTTTTTTTGCGGATGACATGGCCTGATCAGGTCACGCCATCCGTTGATCTAGGTCAACTGTCTGACCTAGGCCCCAGACCTGTCAGACCTGATCGTTCCCCCTTTTTCTTGAAATTTCTTGGCATGATAAATGGCTCGAGGAGGATCGATCTCTTCATAGGATTTGACCATTATTCATTTGTTATTTTCACCGTGGCCTTGCTTAGGGTTGAATCACTTCGACAGACTGATGAATCTCCATTTCATCACCTTTATTCTATCATTTTGGTCTTAAAACCCCTAGTAATGCATGTAAATAGCATTATTTTGTGTATGTTAACATTCATTATTTTTCCAATTATTGTATATAAAATAATGTTTTTAATGCCAAAATTATAAAATAAAGAAAAGAATAAGAATAAAATACCAAGGATATTTTATGACCCTAAAACCTCCAGACTGTGTCAAGAATTGACTAGGTCGACAAGGAATAAAGTAGGGAGAGATATGGGCCAAAAATCACCAATAATTTCTATTCTTTTAATTCATCAATAAATCATTTTTGGGGCCCATTTTATTCTTTATTATTTATACATCAAATGAAGAAACTTTATACATAAAAGTTATAGCTAATAATGTATAGAAAAATATAAAATTGATTTCATGCAATAACAATATACAATGTACAAGTTATCCTCTAAATAAGATTCCAAAATCTCAACTTCCCAGACCCGTATCTCTCAAATAAAAACTCCAAATGTATAAAAATCACTTTAATTGTATATTATTTTAACAAGCTATTTAATGAAGGTGGTTTCATATTTTTTATAGTTAAGATGTGAAAGTTAGGTTTTGGAGCCCCATCGTACTATATACCGAAATAAAATATTCATTTTATTTATTCCTTATTATTTTTATAATTTTACATTTTTATAATATTGTAAATAATATTTGTAGTATATATACATATTAAAACTAGTATAAAAGCATAAAGAAAACATAAAAATAAAACAATGTACAAAAAATACATAGATGAAATACATATACTTATACCTATATAATCTATACACCTATTTATGTAAGTGTACAAATAACATTAAAAAATATAATAAAAATATATTTATATATCTAAAAATAAGTTATAATTATTTAAAATAAGATAATAAAATAATAAAATCAAAAATACAAAATAAAAATAAATTAAATAAAATATAAATAAATATACCTATAAATACACCCCTAAAAATTAACTTGTAATAAATAACACCAAAAAATAAATAAAAATCATATTAGAATACTACAAAAAAATAAACATTTTTATAATCAAAAATTAATATAATAATTTAATGTTTTAATGATTTTTTTGAATAAAAGGAGCTATTGTGTCCTGTAGCGGGCTGACGTGGCCCAATCACCTTCCAGGGAATGTTGACCTCGATCAACTCCCCATCTTTCAGCTCTAACTTCTGTCGGAGCCTCGAGTCCCTCATCTTCTTCAATTTTTCCATGACACCCTATTGATCCTTCCACCCTGAACTCTTCATAAAAATTATGCGTCTAACATCTGTCAACCTCGCGTGATCATCAGATTCGCCATATACGCCTCAAGCCTTGAATAATCACCACTCCAAAATCCGGTGGACCCCTTGTCTAAATAATCCTTCCCAATCCTTCTTTTCTTCTTGATCCCTCATGGATCCCATGATCAAGTCCTCGTGTGTGTGAGTTGAATTCTAGTGACAGCGTGCCTTCCCCTCTGCTTGGATACGTTGGAGCGAGGGGAGGAGGTGGTCTACGGCGAGCTTCGGCCGCCCTGCTACATGAGCAACCCTAAAGTATAAGAGGTTTCTTTTCTTCATGTTCTAGGTAGATTTAATTCCCTCAATCAGTTTTTGCATTTATTTTTTAGTTTTAATTAACATATTAGCGTAGAGTAGCCTAAGATCCCTCGTTGGAGATCTTGAGCTTCGGCATGATTTCACCGTGACACGATTTGTTCCCGACCACCATGTCATGTCCATTTCCTTCCCCTGCGTGTTCTCCATCTGAATCACCCATCAAACCAACAAGATCGAGCCTTGATCCACGAATTTAGGGTCTCACTCAACTGCTCGTCGGACCCTCTCCTCCCACCTCCATTTTCATGCAGATCAACTTTAAAATGGGTCGAGCTTCATCGCCTCGGACCCAGTAATATCCTCGTGAAGGTTCCAGGTTGAACAGGCCCCTATTGAGGGCAAATCGACTCCAAGTTGACTTCTCCAGGTTCTCGGAACTTCAGAGACTCACCAGGACTCCTCATTAAGTCCTGGACTCTGTGAGAGGCATCATTAGACGCGGATCGTCAACAAGAATGTAGAGAACACCTCTATGTCGTGAGAGCAGCTTTAGAGCTCGAGTAATCGATGGAACATGGAAGAACAAGCTCATGTTCTTCCCTATTCTTGGAGGTGGACCCATCACCGTTCGATGGAGCCCACGCTCCAGATTGCACCAGAGGCATAGGATCACCCAAAGCCCAGGTCGTTCTATCGTCACTCACGATCTAATATCAGACGTCCAGATGCGAAGGGGTATCCTCCATCCAGATAAGGACGCATGTATTAGTAATCGATCATAACCGTCTGATGGCTCCCAAAGGATGAGGTAATTTGCATACTTCGCCCCGCATTTTTCTATATTTATTTATTTGTCTTATAATAAAATATGTAGTGTAAATAAAATGGAAATTTTGCACATAAAGCCCCTCTACTTGTTGTTAATTAAAAATGGGTCCAGTCCACATCACCTCACGTGTCTTCTCACGTGAGGTGACGAAATTACAAGTGTATCCTTGCGGGTTTTGTATTTATATTAAGTCCAATAAATTTTAATATGAGTTGTATATTTTTGGGAAAATTTTATGTATGCCCATGATGTTTATTTTATTAGCAAATATACCCTTCCCAGTTCATGTATTTTTGGTGCTTGGATTTCATTTATTAAAAATAGCACCCGTGCTTTAAAAATTATGCAAAAATAGAGTTGGGTGCCTACTAACATGTATTTTCACGCACCATTTTTTATTTTGGCAATTTTGGCATTTCAACTATTTATTAAATTAAAATGAGCACATTTTTGTCCCTATTAGTCTTAGAAAATACCAAAAAATAGAAAAACAAATTGAAAAATCCAAAAAAATATGCTGTCTATTTTAGTATTTATTAACTCTAGACAAAAAATCCCTAAAATAGAAAAATAAAAGACTAAAAATCAAAAAAACTCCAAAATCCTTTATAAAAATGTGAAAAATCACTAAAAATCATAAAAATATGTTTTTATATTACTGAATTTTACTTAAATTATTATATATCTATTAAAATCGATCTGAATAATTTTAGGTTTATTTTGTTATTTTTAATCTTCATTTCAATTTTGGCATATTATTTAATCCCTGGTTTGGAATATTTTTTACTTTAAAATGCATAAAAATTAGTAAAAATTCTAGAAAAATCGCAATATATATATATATAAATATATAAAACCCAAAAACAATTTATTTGTTATATTTTTTTGATTTTTACTAGTATTTATAATTATAATACTTTATATGGAATATATAGCCTTATATAGTATATTTTATATTAAATAGAAAAGAAAATATAAAAATCAGACAATTAAGATCTAAATATATATATAATATTTATAAATTAAAAAAATATAAAAGTAAAAACCCACAAAAAAGAGACATGTTTGTACATACTACACATTGATTAGCTATAATCGTAGTCTACCAGTTTTGCTCTCTATGGTTCGACCTCTACATGCCTTCTTGTTATACACTTAGTTTTGTAGAGAATAATAAATTTTACCTCCACATTTTTGCTATTTATTGCTTGATTCATACTGTGGGTTAATTGTTGATTAGTTGGAGTTTCGTCTGAGGTCGCTTCGACGAATGTCGATCCGCCTTGTGGATTGGCAAGACTTCGGCAAAATACTAGTTATCACCCATGATCCTCTCTCGAACTCTTCCCATCGTCACTTGTACATAATCGAGCTCCTCGCCTTCCTTCACTTTTTGATTCCCCTTAGCACCATGTTTTCCCCTCATATCTTGCCCTTGGTCTTAAGCTTGGTGACATCAAGCTCGGTCGGTTGTTCTTGCAGCTTGGGAGACAGTATAGAGGTGGTTCCCACCATCTCTAGCGAAGCTTGCCATTGAGGTCTCTTCTCATAGCCTCTGGTAGCTTCAGTTATTAGGTTTATTTTTAGGCATTTTTTTTCGCCATATAATTACAGCATTAGCCTAGATTAGGATTTTGCACCTGTCGGAGCTCTAGAGCCCTGACGATCTCTATCTCTCTGTCCCCTCAAGTTTCGAGCCACCAAACCACCACCCACATGTTCCCCTTCACATTCTCCATCTCTACCCGACCACCCAGCCACATTCGATTCTGTCTGAATCGAAGAAAATGTGCTCCCTCCATCGCCACCTCACCGAAGCACTACATTTCACCCCATTTCATGTTGTATCCACTCCTATAAAAGTCGAGATCATTCACCTTAATTTTGGTGTGCATTTGCACGTTTTTGAACATCTCTAAGGGGGCGTCTGAGCCCCATAACGATCCAAATAACAGCCACCAGGTGCCTTGTGTTTCCTCAACTCCAAATTTGCCATCACTGGGATCTGGGTTATTTTGAAGGTACCCTCAATTGGGAAAGACCTCCCCAAGTTTGTGGAGCATCTCAGCATTGAATAAGGAGCTCGGGGATGAGAAGATTTGAAGAACGAAGCTCAGGGAAGACTAGTTCTTCCCTATTCTTCATAATGGGTAGCAGTCGTTCGATCTGGGAAGGAGCCCCAGATTCACTGACCGTCATCGGACGTACATCGCCATCATCGTTGGATCCCATCTGGGGATCTAATCGTAGCCGTCGGTACCCGAAGCGACATAGTGCGCTCCCAACTTGCCACGTGGATAAGTGATGCACTACCCGTTGTTTATCTATGCCTTAGTGGGGGTAATTTACAAATCTAGCCCCCAACTTTTGTAGCATTTTATTTTAGTCTTGTAACCAATTTAATTATTTAAAGGCTTTTGTAAAAATTGCATTATAACCCCTGCCATTTTTGTTATTTACTTGTGGGTTTGTCCTACGTCACTATGTCACATCTCCTCACGTATGGTCCCACGTGAGGTGGCAATTTTGCACTTAATCCCTCGTAGGTTTCGTATTTTGTGTTCAGTCCTGAAATTTTAAATATTAGGGGAATAATTTTTGGTATTTTGTAGAAATAACCTCGTAGTTATTGTTAATTAAAAAAATTCTCATACTAGTTCATTAATCTTTTTGCTTGTTTTCTATTTGTTATCATCAATTCTCCAAAAATTATGAAAAATTAGGTGTAGTGTCTGCTAGCATATACATTCACTCCATATTTTTCTTTTTTTTATTTAGGTATTTTAACCATTTATTAAAAATCAAAAGAGCATGTTTTCTGTCTCGTTTGAACTAGAAATTACCAAAAAAATATAAAACCTTCTTGTAAAATCCAAAAAATGTGTAATTTGTTTATTTTTAGTCTTTTATAACTCTAGACCAGAAATACCTAAAAATAGAAAAAGAAAAAGACTAAAATTAGAAAGCTTTGACATCCAATAAAAAATAAGAAAAATCAACAAAAATCCCAAAAATATATATTAATCTTCAAATTTTCTTTATATTATTATATTTATATAAAAAATAATTTTGGAAAATTTTGAAGTTTTGAGCTATTTTTAAATTCCAAAATAATTCAGCCTGTTTATTCCCTATTTTGGGATATTTTTGACTTTGAAAATATATATAAATAGGCTAAAATTCCCTAAAAATCATAAAAATAGTAAAAATATATACAAATCCAAAAGCATTTTATTTCCTATATTTATTACGAAGGCCCGCTACGTAAGGATGGCTTCTTAGGTGGCTGGTGTAGTCAAGCTTAGTGGAGACTGTCTTCACCCTTTGGCCAGTTGGAAAGGCAACAAGTGAAGCAAGGAGAGAAGACTTAGCATAGAAGTAGATTAGATTTATTCATTGATTTATTTATTGATGAGAGAGAGATTTATTAATTTGTAATAATTAAAGACTTGGATACTGCTCTACTCTACGAGGTCCAGTGCCCGGGTGATTGTTCACTTGGAGGCCTCGACGCGGTTCCGCATTTTCGCTGCATTCTTTTATTTTATTTCTCAATGTTTTGAGTTTTCCACCTTTCTTTTTATTTGTTTTGTGTGCATGGAGCCCCTAGACATAGGTTGCTTGTATTGATAATTAGGTCCAACCCTAATAAGAAGCATGTACCTATAGTCTCTTATGTTTGGATCTAGTCAAATTTATAAATGTTAATTATTTGTACTTGAGACCGCACGCTAAGAGAGGTCACATATAATGCTGGCAGGGCTCATTGTAACGGGCACCTAGTGCCATCGAAGACCAAACCTTTGGTCTCATTTCTGAATAATTAACATATGGTTCTTCATGGCTAATAGCAACTATTGTTTAGGGTGATTTTGTCAATTGCACATCGTCATGTAGATAGGTTTAAAAAATTTGTATTGCATACCACATGGAGAGAGCTGGGAAGCATTGTAAGTTCTCTAACTTAACCCCTCCCAAGAGTGAGGCACGACCTACTAAGGATTAGAGCCAAAAACCTAGTCTGTATATGCCTTGTGTATCGCCTGGATTTCCGAAGTAATGGTGCTTCTATCGTAGGTGACCAAGTAGGGTCTCGTCAACAATGGTGTTCCCACCTTATGTGGAACATCAATGTGGTATGAAGTACTGAGATTAGGCCACGCCCTCATGGGTGTGTCTGTCTCATCGGTTTGCGTCCGAGTACGTCCTTGCACGCTCATGGGTGATTCCGTTGCGAGCGAGGTCCGAAGTAGTGGTTTCACCTATCGGCTTCCTCCCTCTATTTCTTTGGATGAGTAGTTATCCAGGAAGGGTTACAAGTACCTCAAAAAGTGCAGACTACATGTTACAATGGAGGAGGACAAGTATGAGATACTTTTCTGGCAGTACTCTCTCTCCTATAGGGTTAGTGTGCTAAGCACCTGTTAAAAGATATTCCTGAAATAACAACTCTAAAAATGAAAAGATAATAAATAATCGATCCTTCACAGCTTTACATTGTGTGAGTTGGTGATCCCAATTTTGTATTGTGTTTGTATGGATCTAGATTAAGGTCCAAAGATCAAGTCTCGCGCATTTGCACAAATTTTGTCCCATGTGTCTTCCTTTTGACTCCCTTGCTCAATTCGAGCCTTTCTACTATTTTACAATCCTTTTTATTCCTCGTTGACCACCGTATCTTTCCTCCTACATCGATCTCCTTTTACTTCACGATGAAGATCCATGGATGGTTTAGTCGGGATTCCGCCGACACCCACATCGATTCCATAGACTCGGCATCGTTAGTAATTCGAGGTGATTCCCGAGAACCTGGTCCAGACCTTGCGGGATGATCTCCAGACTCCTCATCTTCTTCTCTCCCCCCCCCCCCCGACCACCTAATAAACCTGGACCACTCTTGCACCACATCCACCATTATGAATGGGAGTCGATTTCAGTCTACATCTTTTTCTCCATTCACAACAATCTGGGATTGACCCTAATCTCATATTCATCTTGGCAGTTGGGATTCAATTGCAAGTGGTATGATTGGGATTCTTTCATATTTCAGATAGAAGCCAGTTCCAATCCTAGATCACAATATAGAATTCATCTCCTATGATTCAGACCCAAAGATAGCACCTCGAGGAAAAGGAAAGGACAACAGCCTCCACAGATGGAGTTGGGTCAGGGACCTAACCAGAACCAAGTGAATGCTTAGTTGCCGGCTTCCATACAGGCCATATAGCAGTAGATGACAGAGCAGGTATTAGTTTAGACAACATTTCAGGACATGCTGAATGATTTATGGAAAAGACCAGTAGGAGGAGGATGTGGAGACAGACCTTGTGAGGACCTGAAGAAGAAGAATCGGAACATGAGAGGCAAAAACCTACACTGAAGGATACATACAATCTTGGATATAGCCAGATAACCTAGTGGATCCTCATTCCATCGGGCATGTTCACTTCAAGCTCAAGCCCCAGTTCCTTGCTCTTCTTCAATCATTCCACAGGAATACCAATGAGGAGCCATACATTCACCTACAATAGTTCTCACGCATATGCCGAAATACCCACTACCCCAACATTTCTTTGGACATAGTAAAGATGATGGTGTTCCCCTTCAGCCTGCAAGACTAGGCCCTCTACTGGGTCAATCATTTGGGAAAGGTTGTGACGATGTAGGAGGAACTTAAATATGTGTTCCTTCACAAGTTCTACCCTCTCGGTCAACTCAACCAGATGCGAGCCAAGATCAACAACTTCTCCCAGGCTACTCATGAGTCTATCCATGAAGCTTGGGAGCAATTTACAGACCTGCAGGAGAAGTGCCCCCACCATGAGATACTGAAGACCAGCTTGGTCTAGCCTTTTTTCGAGGGCCTAAATATAGAAAATCAAATGTTATTAAATGTTGCACGTGGAGGATCTCATTTCAACAAGGATGAAGACGTGATGTGGTTGATTTTTGAAGAGATGGTCGAAGGAGAAGCTGCCCTATCTTCATCATGCACCAATCAGAGATAGCCTCAAGTCCTCCAAAAGCTAGTTAATATGGCAGCAGCCTGTGAGGCAGAGAAAGATGAGAGAGACAACCTCAGCATCATCGGGTGCCATCTTTCAAAGGTTGACATTATTGAGAAACGGTCACACGATCTTGAAAAGCTTGTTGTGATCGAACAAAGGACACAAAACCTAGATAAGCTAGACCAGATCACCAAGCAGTCGGAGCTACTGGTGAGCACCATCAATTCTGTTCAGTTAGTGACAACATCGTCAGAGACTCCTGCTGAGAAGAAGGAAGAGCCATCACTGCCACATCATCCTTAGACGAGTCGGCAGCAGCTAGCCATCCAGGACGTATACTACGTGCAGGCACCCAAGTAGGGCCCGACGCAGCAACAGATGGTGGTCTACCAGCAAGACTTCATTCCCCCTTCGTATCCAGCATTTCCACCTCCACCACTATTTTAGGAAGTCAATGGTGTTTGGAGCAATGATGCACAGCTAACCCGTCCAGCGGGGCAACACCAGGGTCAGCCACCGGCCCACCGACCTTACCACCGACCTCAAAGTGGTCGTTATGGAAATTCCTTTCAGCCTCAGCCTCACTACCAGACTCACCTGTCTCCATTGTATCAAGGTAACTGGAGACAGACACAACAGTACCCCCAGCCACAGTACCGGCATCCACAGTTGTATCATCAGTATGCGGCTAGACAGCAATAGGATCCTCCTCCTCCATATCAACAGTATCAGCTTCCTCCTCCTGTACAACACCATCAGCAGTCTCAACCAAAGCCCCTCAACCATCAGTAACAGTGTGGTCTGCACGCTAAAACTTTTGAGGCGATTCCAATGAAACCCTCCCTAGATTGCTTGGCCCAACTTGTAAAGGGTCTAGCAGAGATGACTAAGAAGCTCGACAACCTGATCGCCACTAAAACTCTTATTCCAACGCAGGTCGAAGCAAACCCCAATAATTATGAAAGGAAAGAGCAGGTAGAATGTGATGTCCCATCTATGTCTATCGAACAGATAATCATGATTTTGATTTATCTAATGTTATCACTCTCAAGAGCGGTAGGACATTACCTCCATCGGTCACTCGCATCGAAGAGAATAAAGCTTTGACAGTGAATCGTCATCTTCTGCATTAGTCATGCTGGCTACAGGTTCATGTGAGGAAGAATAAGAAGGAGAAGCCATGCCAGTTGCTATCCATCTCCATCTCCACCAATAAAAACAACAAAAAAACAAAAAAAGCCAAAAATATGTTCGCAATCGACATGAAGCTATGCCCGCCTCAAAGTATCCAGCAACAGCTAATCCAACACCAGTTGTCGGAGTGGAGACCGTACCTTTTGCTTGTCTGCTCGTTGCAAAATCTTCACCTCCAACATGTACACCTTTTTGTGATCTGGATGTACAGAATTTTGTGGACAAGGATTTTGTTGTAAATAAGAACACTGCTATTTATTTCAGAAATGTAAATATTACTTTTCCTGATGCATTAGAAAATTCCAAAAATGCAAAAAGAAAAAGTTCATTGGAGTTGTGGACATTCTTAGTAATTTGACTGTTGAAATTCCGTTGATGAAAGCCATGGAATACATGCCCACTGTAAAGAAAGGTTTGAAGGAGGCATGTACAAACAAGCATCGGCCAACACGTAACAACAGACACCAACAAGTAGAGAAGCATGTCCTCACCATGGCCATAGTTGCAGCCCTCGGCAATCTCCCTCAAAAGAAGCTAGACAAAGGAGCACCTTTGATCAGATGCGAGATATTCGACCAAGTCTTCAAGCTTACTCTTCTTGATAATGGTTCTTCTATCAACCTCTTGCCCTCATCATTAATGCAAGAATTCTGGCTGGGTCCGTTAAAGTAGACACGCATGATCCTATAATTCACGGTTCGATCCGTCAAAAGATCCCGAGGTGTATTGGAAGATGTTGTGGTAAGGGGGCATAATATGTAGTTTCCCACTGAATTGGTGGTCCTTGATATGGATTCCCCTACACCCTGATGAATCTCTGATTCTCACTCTTTATTCTTTTATTCTAGCTCTTTTTCTTGGCAAAACATCATGTAAATATCTGTAAATATAATAACTTAGCATTCAACATGCTTGTGTTTATACTGCATAATTAGCATGTTTTTTTATGTAAAAATAAAAGAATAAAGGAAAAAGAAAAAGGAATGAGCTATTTAAAATAAATACAGAGTGACCCAAACCCCAAGAGAATGTCAAGCCTTGACCTGATCGAAAAATAAAATAAGTAGAGAGAGATAGGGCTCATAATGTAGTTTATATATTACATATACTTGTATATATTATTTATGTAATTATTTTGAAAAATAATGAAATAAAATTTTTATTTTTACTCCCTTGTATATTTTTTAAGAAATAATATAAAAACAAAATAAAAATTAGAGAAATTAAATAAAACTAAAAATAAAATAATTCATGCATTATGTAAAATACATGTGTATATATCACATTTCCTATTTATTATATATATAAATAATTTATAAAAATAAAATACAATAATACTTTTGCACTCCTAAAAATATTTTGTAAATGAATAAAATATAAAACAAGAGTATTTGTGTAAAAATGAAATAATAAAAATATATGTACATAATACATATGTATACTATACTTGTATATAATATTATATATTGTATATACATTAATTTACTTCCCATAAAAATAATAAAAATCACATAAAAATACCTTGAAAAATAATGAACATTTTTTATTTTATACACATCTTAATTTAAATTCATTTATTATTTTTAATTGATTTATCTTTATTTTTTTCCTATTTTGCCCTCTAGCCTATTTTGTTTATTTCCCAACTCGTTTCTAATTGGTCCACATCCGTCCTGTTGACCTCGGTCAACTGGCCCCCTTCTCTTTTTCTCTCAAATTGGGTCTGCTCCGATCTTTGCCCATTTTTCCTGATCCGATCATATCACCTCCTCCTCTGATTAAAAGCCCCGAGTAAGGGGCGCGGATTGACCGTCATCCTTCTGATCCGTGCCTCGGTTCGCGGGCTTCCTTCTGATCTTCTCAGACCTGGCACACCTATAAAACCATCGCACCCCCTCCCCTTTTCGAGCACCTTCGGCTGCTCCACCTCCTTTGTTGCACCAGCCTTTCCCTTTTCAGAGTGACGAAGAGAGAGGAAGAGGGTGCGGGTAACTATTAGCACGTAGTACCCCCAGGTACGACGACATCCCCGTCTAGATCCGTTGTAAGGAGTTTCCAACCTTTGTTCACACCAACCATTTAGGCTACCACCACCGTGGACTTCATCCTCCACCCCAGGCGCAGCATCCTCTCCTAGGTATTGTTCATCGTTCCATTTTCTATTCATTCATTCTAAGTTTTTATCTTACATTCACCTCACTCCAATGAGTACACCCCATCCCTATCACTGCCTTCCTCCAACACTCGCACACCTCTAGACGACCTCCCTCCACTTCTGTTTTACACTCTGCAACCTTTCCCTCGATTCCAACCATCGGGTTGGAGTCGAGCCCAGGTCGAATCCTCCACCCATCAGAGACCTGACCGTCCACCCCTCCCTTGTTTTCGATGACACTTGCTCTCTAATCCTTCGCTGAAGATTCATCTCTGAGCACACCCATTCTCCTGCAGGTTGGAGCACAAGAGGACCTCACCTGGAGGTCTACTTGTCAGGATACAACAGCTCTAGGACGACACACCTCTCCAAGACCTTCTCCTTGGTCTTGGACCCTTCTGAGCATTCTAGCAGCTACGGACAGACCTCAGCCTCGTTTTGCCTATCTGAGCAGCCCCATGCGATGCTTTGGTAGCACGCATTCACTGATCGAAACTTGTTGGAGGTGCGTTCTTCACGAGTACATCCAGACATAGTCCCAGCCGTTAGATCCAGGCCTTCCCCAGTTCTAATCATCGTCGTCTACTGTCAAGGGAGCCTCGATCGTTGGATCCATCAGAGGACCTCGCCAGAGCCGTCCATCCATAAGTGGAGATCCCTCAACCGTTGGATGGCAAATAAGTGGTAATTTTCACTTAAGCCCCTCTCTATTTTGCATTTATTCCAAGTCCTATAAATATCTGTTGTAGTTTAACTTACTGTGGGTAATTTGCATAGTGGACTTAGGACTTTTTGATATTTGCATCTTAGTCCAGCCTGTGTGAACTCGCGATATCCGACATGTGCTATTTAGGTTATTTGCAGAACATAGTCTGAACTTCTATGTTGTTATGACTTGGATGATAAGTTTCTAGTATTTGCATTTATTACCTTGCAAGCCCGATTCACGTGTTGTGTGCATGATTGCTTGGATATTTTGCACTTGAGTCCTGTACTTTCCATCTGTATAATTTTTTGGCCTTATGTTTTATTTTAAGTATATATAGGTCCCTGCAAACTGCTTATCTTTTATTTAGCTTAATAATTAGCAAATTAACCCTAAAAATTCTGTAAAAAATACTCTCAACTCATGTTGTCGTTTAGTATTTAGTTTAATTTTTGTTGGGAAATTTATTTGTATTTGTTATCTTTGATAAATCAGATACCTATAAAAAGTGCCATGTCTATATGTGAAAATATATAAAAATTTGAAAAGTGTGATAGTGTGTCTTTGTGTGTTTTATCTACAGTAGCAATTTTGTTTTAAAACCCCTTATAAAAACCATAAAAATTATAAAAGACCTAAAAACTTATAAAAATCATATAAAATTCAAGAAAAATCAAAAAGTTATCATTTCAGTTCCTGTTTGTAGATTTTTATTCATAGTTTTTCATAAAATAGCTCTCCAGGATTTTAGGGCATTTTAAGTATTTTTAACTTGTAGCTTAATCTTGGCTGTGCACTGTTTGATTTTTAGAAATTCATAAAAACATTTGCGAAAACCCCAAAAAAATATCAAAAACACTTTAAAACCTTAAAAACCCAAAAAAAATTTACCTTAATTTTCTGAGTATTTCTAGCTATAAAGAAAATCCAAAAAGATTTGTGTGTTGCCTTCTTTTCTTCTTTGTTGATTTAGCTCACTTATTTAAAATTTAAAAAAATTGTAAAAATTAAAAACCACCAAAAAATATGTTGTTTATTTATAAGATTTGACTACTTCATAGGTTTACTCATGCTCCTTGTGTTCGACCCTGGTTGCTATACTAGGTAAAATAAATAGCGAACCGCTTATATTTGTGCTTCATTGTTTGATTTGATTGAGTGGTTTATTTTTTTGTTGACCAATTTGATTGATTAGGGGCAACAACATTGCTTATTTTCTACCTTAATCGATCCCGGATTTTGTGTCACCAGAATGGTGTCATTGCTGGAAGCACAGCTTAGTAGTCATTTCCTCTTTTACTTTCTCTTTTCTTATTTCTTTGTCTCTATTTAATATAACCGTTTTTCTGACACATTTCTGCTTTGCTTTTTGTGCGAGGAACCGCCCGAGGATGCTTCAGCTTTCTGTTGGAGTACCCGCACCTGAGGAGGAGCAGGAGGGCAGGAGAAGATAGTTACATTGGATAGAGTAGTTTTAGTTTTCTGCAGACTTATTGTTGTAATAATTTTTTGACTTGGACACTCTCTTTAGACTTAGACCTATAGGGGTCTGTTTCACCAAGCACCGGTGTGCTCGAGGGACCTCACCGGATTTTTCGTCGTTTTTGTTTTGATGGATTTAATTTTCTTTTGATGAATGAGGATTTAATGCCTAGATTTAGGACTTTTGTTGATTGTGAAGTAATTAGCTAAGTCCCTATACATAACTGCTCATTCTGTTCCTATAGAACACAATTGGACCTTGCTAATAATTAATAAGAAAAAGTAAATCGCTTGAGAGGCCACGCACCGCTAGAGGTCATATACAACGCATGCAGGATCCGTTGTGGCGGACACCGATCGACCTTCGATACCGGACTCAGGCCTCTCTCTCTCTTTCTGATTAATTAGCTATAGTTCTTCATGATCAATAGAAGTTTCTCATCTAAGGTCGATTTCTTCGTTGCATCATTAGTTAGTTTGTTTTCTGTCTTTTAGTTTATGCTTGCATCACCCTGCATGTAGAGTGCTGGAGGTAGGTACGCATTTCTATCTCTGCATGCATCATATTGTTTGATCGTGCATCGGCCTTTTTTCGACTTCCTCCCCCTATTTTATTGGACTCAAAATATCCCAGGAAATCAAAAAATTCATTAGGCATTGTTTTTATCAGAAAAATACATAAAAAGTAAAAACAAATAAAAATTGGGATTGCCAATGCAAATTGGTCCCTAAAATACACTTCAACATAAAATCTTTATTTTGGGGAGAGTCACCCCCTCATTGGTTGATTTATCTGCAATGAGAGAGTGACCCGCACACTAGGTAGAGCTATACCTGAACTCCTTTCAGACTACTGGTCTTGTGGTTGGTTGTTCTCCAGTGAGGATTTCACTGGGTAGCTGGTAATCAATCCGGGACTTCCTTAGCAGATTGGGCAGATCGGGTAGCTGGTAAATGGTCCGCACCCATACTGGATGGGAAAAACTAACTGTGGGATTGGGCCAGTCTCCTGGGAGCATCGGGTTCTGATGAAGCAGAAAATCGATGGTCTTAAGTTCCACACAAGACGGGAACTCAGTCGTTAAATCGACCACACGAAATCTAGACTCCAATCAACAATTAACCCACGATAATTAAATCAAGCAATGAAAGTAACTGTGGAGTTAAATTTTATTATAACTCTACAATAAGTGTGTATAGGTGCAAGTATGTGTAGAGTGTCGAACTCAAGGAGCAAACAGGATAGACAAGGCAATAGTGCTCAAAAATATGAAAGTGGTCAAACGCCTACAAGTGATATTTTTGTGGATTTTCAATTTTATAATTTTAATATTTAATTTTTTATTTTATAATTTTTATATTTGATTTTTCAATTTTTTGATTTTATATTTTCTTTTTATATTTTATACTTTTTTTCTTTTTCTTGAAATAGATAATATACAAAGTAAGAAAAGAGAGGAATAAAGTATTTATCAAAATAGGTAAAAATAAGTAAAATTCAGGAAATAAAATATTTTTGGTCTTTTTATAATTTTCTAATGTTTTTGTGATTTTTCAATTTTTTTCTAATTTTTTGGTATTTTTAAAGTCAAAAATACTTGTAAACAGTGAACAAAGTTGCTGGCTGGAATTAAAATGAGGATGAAAAATATAAATCAGAGTCCAAAATTCCTCAAATTAATGTTAAAATAAAGATAATAAAACAGAGAAAATTAAGAAACGGAGTTTGTATTTTTAGGATTTTTATGAATTTTGAATATTTTAATGAAGGTTTTTAAGGTTTTATAATTTTTAGGAGTTTTCTTTTATATTTTTTAGTGATTTCTGGTATGGAGTTAAAACACACTAAAATACACAAAATATATTTTTTGGGAGTTTTCTGAGGTGCTTTTATAAGTTTTTGGTATTTTCCTATGCAAATAGTAATAAAAATGCTTGTTTTTTATTTTTTATAAATATTAAAATGCAACAACAATGCAAAATGAAAATATAGCGTGAAACTACAATGCAACAGGAACTTATGTTATTTTTTTGGTAGTTTTTTGGATTTTATAGATACATGAAATAAATAGAGGAAACAAAAAGAAAATACACTACTTGCATGGGTAGAAATGTAAATATCCAGAAACACAGGGGCCAAAATGCAATTTTTCACAAAATACTTCAACTAATAACACATTTTCAGGACCAAATACAAATACCCAAACCCGGAGGGGGTTCCCTGTAAAAATGCCAACCTCACGCACACCAGGCACGTGACCTAGTAGGGTTTTGTCTACAAAATCACAAAGCTCAAGGGGTTAACATGCAATTTTACAAGAATATTACAACTTAAATAAAAAGTTTCCTGACTAAAAACTTAATATAAAAAACCTCAAGGGGTCCACTGTAAAATACCCACCACCCCACGTACATGAGCCACGTGAGATGATGTGGATTAGACCTAAGCGCAAATATAATGCAGGGGTCTAAACGCAAATATTACAAAAATATTTAAACTACGCCTGAAAGTTTGAGGACTAAAAATAAAACACAAAATGGCCAGGGTATAGAGTGCAAAATACCCACGGCTATGAGATCCAATGGTTGGAGTCCTTTCACTTGACACGTGGCGGCGCGAGGACTCACGATGACGGTTCAGCTCAATGGACCAGATCAGATCCTCGGATGGAGATCTACGACTGAAATGAGTCTGGATCTGACGGCTGATATCAGAACTGGAGCGGCTGCTCTGATCGGACGGTGATGGCACTCGGAGGAGGAATAGAGAAGAACTCCACCTGGGTGAAGTTCCTCTGGCGAGATGGCGGAGCTCCGGTGGTCTGGGCCGCAACAAAAAGGTCGGTTAAGCTCCTGCGGTGATGCTCTAGCGGCTGGAACCCTCAAAAGCACCGGAGAGTCTCTACAGTGCTGACGCGAAAGCGGCGGAGCTGGAAGCTCCAGGTATCTCCGGCGAAGTGCGAATCTGGGTTCCCAGTCGTTGTTCTGCTCCCAGCACCTACAGAAATTGGTTAGAGGGTCCAGGGCAAAATGCCTGGACCCTGCGGGGGCGAAATGGAAGTCGGAGATTGGCTATGGGAAGCGGAGGAGATTCGGTCGGAGGTGTGCTCCGGCGATGGATCGATGGACGGCGAGATATGGATCGGCGAGGGAATCTAAGAGGCCTAAACTATTCCTACAACTACAGGGATTAAGAAAAGAGGAAAAGGAAGAAGGGAAAGAGGGTACCTCGATGGCCAGAAGCCAGAGATGGAAACCTCAATGTCGGTGGTCGGCGAAGGTGGTGGAGACCGCCTAAGCCCTTCCTCGACCTGCCTGAAGGCTGGAGATGGAAGCTGTCACCCTCCTCTCGCTCTAGAGCACTCTAGGTGGGGAGAAAACGGATCCAAAGGGGTTCAAACTTGAGCTCAAAGATGGCGGGTCTGATATATACATGGTGATGGCGTCTCCTTCAAGCGAGGTCCACGCGCGAATGATGGAGATATGGCGAGATTTGAGCGCTCGGCGAGGATCAGTGATGATCAAGGAAGGATTTCCAAGAAGGAAGCGAGGACCGAGGGAGAAGGGATCGAGCTCCAAAAATTCGCAAAGTTGGGAAAAGATTGGGTGTCAGAACTTGGCAGGCTTCGGTCAGGGAGTTGACCGAAGTCAACACTTGACCGCGCTTGGTTGGTCCACGTGGACCAACCAGGAAATTCCAAGAAGAAATTATTCGTAAATTCAGAATAAAATAGTAAATGATTTTATTTATTTTAGGTTATAAAATAAAAAATGTTCCTTATTTTATAAAGAATTTTATGGTGATTTTTATTTATTTTTGTGAGGTATATAATTACAAGTTACCTTTTATGTCCTATATAGGTATATTCTTCTATATATTTTAATATTTTATTTTTATTTTGTATATTTAATTTTATTTATTTTGTTTATTGTTTTATAAATTTATAAAATATTTTTATACACTTAAATATATTTTTATTTGATGTTTCTGATGTATTTTGTACACTTAATAAAATATAAGTAGTAATTCTATAGGTATATGTACAGGTATTATACCTATGTATTTTATACCTGTATTTTATTTTTGAATTTCCTTTAGGTTTTTATTCTGATTTTAATTCACATATATATATTATAAATAATATCTCCAAAATTATAAAAATATGAAATTATAGAAAATAATGAATAAGAAATAAATTGAACATTTTAATCTGTACAAGTATACAATATGGTTCCAAAACTCAACATTCAAACCGTAGCTCCGCAAAATGCGAGACCACCTTCATTAAATAGATTATTTAAAATTATATACAATTAAAGGTTATTTTGATGCGTTTCAAGCTTTTATTTGAGAGATACAGGTCTGGGAAGCTGGGATTCTGGAATCTTATTCAGATCATATCTTTTTATTTATACATTATTTTTGTATGAAATTAATTTTTTATTTTTCTTTATTTAATTATCTACAAACTTCATGTACAAAGTTTCTTTATTTGAAGTATAAAAGGTGGAACGAAAAATAGGTCCCAAAATGAATAAAGAATGAATAAAATAAAAGGGAATTTTATTGGTAGTGTGGCCCTTATCTCCCCCTACTTTATTCCTTGTTGACCTATTCATCGAGATGCCTAGGTCTCGGGGGTTCGGGTCATAAAATATTTACAATATTTTATTATTTTTCTTTTCTTTTCTTTATTCTATAATTTTGGCTTTAAAAACTATATTTTATACACTATTTATACACACATGCATGGATGCTAAAATATATGAATTAAGGGTATTTTCATGATTTTGCCAGGGTTTTTTAGGACAAAATGATAGAATAAAGATGATGAAATGTAGATTCATCATCCCCCTATACTTTGCCGTAGCTAGTCCCTAGCAAACACTTATGCAATAAGTGAAGAAAAGAGAAACAAAAAAAAAGAAAAAGAAGAAAGTGGAATTAGTTTAATTATCAAACTTGTCTTCAAAAAATCAAAGTTGGAGCTTAAGTCAGACCTTTAGAATTTTAGTGCGGGTGGAACCTTAATGAGAACTAGATTTGAAATCCAACAGCCTTCGAGAATCCCAGAACTTTGTCCAAGTCTCCTCAATAGCCAGGTCAGAAATATCTCAACTCATACGCAAACCCTTACGACTATGAATCTGACTCGTACAGTGTAAGTGATTGTGGCTCTCCCCAACTAGAATGACAAAGAGATTGACTTCTCCAGTATGACAACCCAATGATTCCCCAATCCAATAACTCCTTCCTCGAGGAGCTAGGTATTCCCTTCTAAGATTAAGTGGCAACAAGCTCAAGAGGGGGGTGAAGAGAAGAATGGACGGTAGCCAGTGTAGCTACCTATCCTAGGATGCAAGACCAGTGTAGTCAAGTCATCCAGCTGCAGGCTCACATGATATGACTTTCGAACTCAAGCTTGCTTATTGACTATACAACATATTCACATACTTTGCAGGCATTTTATTTTTGTACAGGCCTATCCATTTTTTTGAAACACTATTTACATCAGCATTTCCATAGGGAGTTTTTCCTCTTGAGCCAGTAGACTATCCCTCTTTTGAAGCTTTATCGCAATCCACCCTCTCCTGTCTTTAGAATTCCTCATCATTGGATGGGTTGGGGTGCACTTCCCTCCCTAGAGGAGGACAAGTGTTTCCACTTGTGTGCGTCTCATACCGGCAAATCCAATCCCCTCACCACTCCAGCTAAGTCGAGCCACGTGAAAGGTGCAGGTGTCCAAGTTAGGTCATTATCAACAAGAGTCGTGCGTGTGTTCCGAAATACTCTACTTAGGCAGTCAAGAATCCATTGAACCAAGTCTCATGATCCTCAAAGAATTAAGTCATCTAGACCTGAGGTACCTCAATTCCAGTTCCTATAAGGTTCCTGTTATTTAGGTAGATTTTAAGGTCCAATCAAGCTCCAATCTCCGGATTTTATTTAGACTTGTTCAACTATTAAACTCAATCCAAAAATAAATGCTCATGCTATGCAAATGCTATGCAGAAAATATTATTGTGATGAAATTTTCAAGATTTTTGAAAAGATGATGCATATGCATTTTTTTGTATTTTTAAAAGGTTTTTTCAATTTTTTTGGTATTTTACTCTTTTTTTAGGATTTTTGCAAACAAAGATTTTGGATAAAAACTAGGTACAAATATTTACACAGGGATGCATCATATATTTACAAGAAGTGGATTTTAAGAATTTACAGGGGTAAGTGATCAATTTTATAGATATATATATATATAATGAATTCTGGTGTGATGTATGTATTCCTCAAACTTATTTGAAAATCATTTTACAAACAATTCGAAAAACTATAGTCCAAAATAATTTTCACAAACATTTTTACAAACATGTACACACATTTGAATATCATTTTTGCAAAGGTTTTCAAACAGTATAGATAGCTTTTTCAAAATAATTTTACAACCATTTTTCAAACCATTTGCAAATCATTTTTCAAACGTTTTATTTCACACAAAGAAAATAAACTTTACAAACCAAAATGTTTTAACAAAGGTTGAAAATATGTAACAAAATATTTTCCAAATAGTTTTCAAAAGATTTTCACACGGATTTTCAAACTATTTTTCAAACATTTTGTAGAGAATATTTCCACCTAATTTATTAATCAGTAAATACAACAATAATTTGAGGAATATAAACATCTTTTTATTAAGGTTTTTGATGAACTTTTATAAGTGTCATTAGACATAATTATTAATAAAAATACGAAAGTACGAGTTATGGCTAAAGTATATACGAAGTATATATGACCCCCCTATACTTAGCTTGAGCTATGTCCTCATAGATCGGAGAGGAAAGAGAAGACATAACTCGTACTGAGTATAGACAAGTCTAAAGAATGAATAAATAAATACATGAAGGAATGAACGAATGAGAAGTTGACCATCCCCCCTATACTTAGGATCAAATAATCCTAAGTACAGTAGACTGTACACAACGCAGGGAGGGTCAAGGGTGGGAATGAACAGATCGTACTCCGATTGTCTCCCCCTATACTTAGGGTAATATATCCCTAAGTATAGACAAGAAGAGGAGATAATGGAGAGGATCAAAGAATAGAGAAGATAGAAAAGGAAAAGAAGAAAAGAGAACAAATAGATCACAGCTCAGTGTGTGCATCCCCCTATACTTAGGACAAGGCGTGTCCTAAGTACAGCAAAATCATAGGATGAAGACGAGGTGACAGATTAACAGAAGAATGAATGAATGAATGAATGATATAGACAAATAGATCTATACAGAGGAAGATAGCAGTGATAATCGTGTATGAGATGCAGAAGGTGTGAGTCAAAGAACACATCTCATACCAGATGAATCAGGGCAACATCAATGGTTGGCGGGTCATGATCTAGATATGGTTTCAAGCGCTGACCATTGATTGTAAAAGTGGAAGATGATGAAGGTTCGGATATATCAATGCTACCATTATCATGCACCTTCCGGACCACATATGGTCCTTTCCATTTACTTTGTAGTTTCCCTGGGAATAATTTTAACCTAGCATCAAATAACCACACTTGCCGATCTGGCTCAAATTATTTATGGTTGATTCAGGAATCGTGCCATACTTTCACTTTCTCCTTATACTGTAGGCCACTTGAGAAGGTTGTATCTCTTAGTTCTTCCAGGGCTGCCAACTCTGCTTTCCTCTGTTCTCCTACACTCTTAGGATCCAACAATAGCTTTGTAACTGCCCAAAGTGACTTATGCTTTATCTCCACTGGTAAATGGCATGGATTGCCATAGACGAGATGAAAGGGAGATGTCCCTAATGGTGTCTTGAAGGAAGTTTGATAGGCCCACAAGACCGAGTCCAAAAGCTGTGACCAATCCTTTCGGTCTGGACGGACTATCTTTTGTAGAATTGTCTTAATCTCCCTATTCGATACTTTAGCAAGACCATTAGTCTGAGGATGATATGGTGTGGCAACACGATGGTCAATACTGAACTCGTCTGCAAGGGCCTTTACCTTGTCGTTAATAAAGTGAGACCCCCCATCTGAAATCAAGACTGTAGGTACCCCGAACCGTGAAATAATATTTTTCCTCAAGAAACGACATACGATTTTAGCATCTGCGGCTCGGGCAGGGATGGCCTCAACCCAACGACTCACATAATCTACAGTAAGGAGAATAAACTCAAACCCCTGACTTTTAGAAAATGGGCCCATGAAATCAATCCCCCATGCGTCAATAACCTCACAAAAGTGAATGGGCTGCATGGGCATCATGTCTCTTTGTCCGCAAGTACCCATCTTCTGACAGTCAGTACACCTTCTCACGAACTCATCAGAATCCTTGAAAAGGGTAGGCCACCAAAGGCCGGATTGAAGCACCTTCTGTGATGTCTGTCTCCCAGAATGATGTCCTCCTGTCTCAAGCTTGTGGCAGTAGGTGAGGAAGCTATGTTGCTCATATTGATGAATGCACCGTCTCCAGATGTTGTCCCCTCCTTCATGATAAAGGACAGGGTCCTTCCAATGGTACGACTTTGCCTTCACAAGGAAGGTCTCAAGCCGCTGTCCGGGCCAATCTTGTGGAATAGATTTGGCAACAAGGTAATTCACAATGTCGGCATACCATGGAAGAGAGGTGATAGTAAGGATCTCCTCCTCTGGAAAAGTCTCAGTAATAGGTGCTATGGGCTCAGATTCCTCAAAGTTCTCTAGGCGGGAGAGGTGATCTGCCACAACATTCTTAACTCCAGATTTATCCTTAATCTCGATAACAAATTCCTAGAGGAGAAGGATCCATATGGTCAATCTGGCTTTAGCATCTTTCTTTGACATCAAGTACTAAATGGCAGTGTGATCTGTAAAAATGGTCACTCTAGATCCAAGAATGTAAGATATGTACTTATCCAAAGCAAAGACTATCGCTAGCACCTCTTTCTCAGTCATTGTATAATTCCTTTGAGTTGCATCCAAAGTCCGGCTAGCGTAGTGTATGGTATAGGGTAATCCATCCCTCCTCTGTCCAAGCACAGCCCCTATGGCATAATCAGAAGCATCCGTCATGATCTCAAATGGGAGAGACCAATCGGGTGGCTGAAGGATAGGAGCCTCGACAACTAAATTCTTGAGAGTCTCGAAGGACTTAAGACACTTATCATCTACGAGGAACTCGGTGTCTTTAGTCAATAAATCGGTAAGCGGTCGGGCAATTCGACTGAAGTCCTGAATGAACCGCCGGTAGAAACCAACATGCCCCAGAAAAGACCACAACTATCTCAAATTGGACAGTGGATTGAGTTTTCTAATGATATCCACCTTAGACGGATCAACCTCCATGCCCTTATTGGAGATGATATGACCAAGGACCGTCCCCTGGGTCACCATGAAGTGACTATTCTCCCAAGATAGTACAAGGTTTACCTCTATGCAGCGCTGAAGTACTCGGTCTAGGCAGTCAAGACAAGCATCAAACCCATCGCCATAGACCGAGAAATCATCCATGAAGACCTCCAAGAAGTCACCTATCATGTCCGAAAAGATGGACAACATGCACCTCTGGAATGTCGCCGGAGCGTTACATAGGCCAAAGGGCATCCGTCTAAAAGCATATGTCCCAAATGGACAGGTGAACGTCGTTTTATCCTGGTCTTCGGGCGCAGTAGCCACTTGATTGTATACGCAATACCCGTCAAGGAAATAGTAATGACTCTTCCCAGCTAGCCTCTTGATAATCTGATCAATAAATGGTAGTGGGAAATGATCCTTCTTGGTGGCCTCATTCAATCATCTGTAGTCCACAAAGACCCTCCAAGAAGTGGGTATCCGGGTGGTGATCTCTTCTCCAGACTCATTCACAATTGTAGTGACACCCGTCTTCTTGGGTAACACATGTAAAGGACTAACCCACTTGTAGTCGGAGATGGGGTAGATAAATTCAGCACTCCACCATTTAGATATTTCCTTCATTACCACATCTCGAAGGTTCGGGTTCAGTCGTCGCTAGAACTCACGTGATGGCTTAGCATCCTCTTCGAGGTAGATACGGTGGGAGCACAGAGCCGGACTTATCCCCATGAGATTAGCCACACTCCATCCTATTGCCTTGCGGTTTCGTTCAAGAACCTCCATCAAACGAGATTCTTGTTCTCCAGTCAAATCTGCTGAGATAATGACTAGATGCATATCTGGTTCTCCTGCAAGGAATCTATTACTAGCCCCTGCAGCTCCAATGTCAGCCCGCAAAAGAAACTTTGAACCAGATTGGGCTGTGATATCTCATGGTATGGACATCGGTCAATGAGCTCTCTAAAGCGAACCCACGCTTTATGGAATTGTTCATTGGGGATCATTGTGAAATTGCTGATCATTGCTCTTGCTGCATTTGTCCGACCGAGTGGATAGTACTTGTTCAAGTACTCTTTCCAAAGTTGCTCCCAAGTATCGATGTACCTCCCCAAATGTTTCAACCAATAAGCAGCTCTGTCAACCAAATAGAACGGGAAGGCTATCATTTTGATGGTGTCCTCAGTCACAAACCTGTCATGGATTGTACTGCATATCATTTCAAACTCTTGCAGATGGAGGTGAGGTTCTTTAGTGGCCAGCCCGTGAAACTTGGGCAGTAGCTGAATGGTATGTGGGCGAAGCTCGAAGTCTCCATAGATGGGAGGGAGTCGGATCCATCGATGTGTGAGGGTTGCACCTGGGTTGTGCAACTGCCTTATGGTCCTAGGGGTCGGCCTCTCCTGGTTCGGTTCTTCTCCTTCACATGTTTCATCTGGTATATCACCGCCCTCACATCGTTCTTCTCGTCCCTCACGCATCTCCCTCATGATTTCACCTATGAACAATCCCTAGTCTATGATTTGTCTATGCATGGTTTCCAGGGAGGCTAGCAGTGAATTGTTGATGGCAGCTTGATCATATATGTATGGAGGTGGTCTCTACTCATCTGGGTGTTCCTCTCTGCCTTTCATTTCTTGGGTTTCTGCAAAGTCAAAAGAATCCATCTCAGGTGTCGTCAAATGCTCTGAACTCTGTTCTGCACTAAATTCTGACACAACTGGACTGGTAGAAGAAGAAAAGTGGTCGAGGGGGAATAGGGTGGACGTAAACTCAGGCTCGGAGAGTGGGTCTGGACTCCCCGAAGCCGACCTAGATAATAGGGAGGAGTGCTTGATAGTGGTGCCACCATAGGTGGCCTAAGGTACCTCCTTCCCATCATTTTGATCTTGGAAAAGGGCGGATGAGATCTGGAATGCAAACAAGATGTGAAAACAAACCCTCTATTCACCTACGCAACTCTTGAGCTGATGACCGTGAAAGTTCGGTCCTTTATCTTGTCAAATTTTGTTAGGTGATCAGTCAATCTATCAGAGCGTTAGAGAGAGATGTTAGGAACCATACTTTCCTAGCCGATTGTCCCGATCCACGTTAGATCTTTCCCAGCCACTATGAATTGCGGACCGTAACCCGGTTGTTCCCGCTAATTCACTCTGCTAAGGATGTCGTGGTCTGCTTTACCAGTTATCGGAAAGATCCTCACTGGAGAACGACTAACCACGATCAGTAGTCAACTAGAATTTTAAGTGTGGCTCTATCCTAGTGTCGGGTCACTCTCTCGCAGCAGATAAATCAAACAAGGAGGGGGTTACTCTCCCCAAGACAAAATTTTTGGTCGGATTAGTTTTAAGGTCAAGTTTGAATTAGCAGTCCCAATTTTATGATTTTCACTTTTTAGTATTTTTCTGAAATAAAGACAACGCCTAACGAATTTTTCAATCTCCTGGTTATTTTAAGTCCAATAAAACGAGGGGAGGAAGTCGAAAAAGCCAATGCACGATCAAACACAATGATGCATGCAGAGATCGAAATGTGTGTCTTGCTCCAGCACTCTACATGTAGGGTGATCCGCGCATAAATTAAAGACAAAAATTAAACTACCTATATGATGCAAGAAGAAATCAGCCTTAGACAATAATTTCTACACGAGAAGAACAGTAGCTAAATAGTCAACAAGAGGAGTCGGAGTTCGGTCTCTGATGCCGATCGGTGTCTGCCACAACAGATCCTGCCAGCGTTGTATACGGCCTCTAGCGGCATGTGACTCCTCAGGTGACCAAGATAGCTTTTTCTTTTGTGAGTTATTAATTAGGTCCACTTACGGTCTATAGGCACAAGAAAAATATTAGGTATGGGGTCCTAATCAATTACATCACAATCACAATAAAATCGTAAGTCCAGGGGCCAAAATCTTCGTGAATCAAAAATAAAAGAAAAGCAAAGAAAACAAAAACCGGCGAAAAACCGCGAAAGAAGAAGAGGCCCCCAAGGGAACAATCCCTCGGAAATTAGGCCTGAGTGTCCTGGAGAGTCCAAGTTATTACAAATTAAAGTCTCTCTCTCACTTCAAATTACACAAATGAACAAATAAGCAAAAATGCTTGAGATGGTGATTGTCTCCTCGAATCCTCCCAAACTCCTTTGATGCTAGGTCAAAAGTCACGCTCCGCCTTCACGTGGGTGCATAGGTGCCTTGGATATAGTGCCTCCCTCGATCCGCGGTACCTTGCACAAAGTACAAAGAGAGGGTGATTAGATAAGTCAAGCAATAATATCAAATGTGTAGAGCTCGAAAATAGGCAAATAATCACAATCAATAATGAATCTCAATCTAAACGATGTTGTTCCCTGACAACGGCGCCATTTGATGAAGCAAAAAATCGATGGTCTTAAGTTCACACAAGGCGGGAACTCAGTCGTTGAATCGACCACACGAAATCCGGACTCCAATCAACAATTAACCCACGACAATTAAATCAAGCAATGAAAGTAACTGTGGAGTTAAAATTTATTATAACTCTACAATAAGTGTATATAGGTGCAAGTATGCATAGAGTGTCGAACTCAGGGAGCAAGCAGGATAGACAAGGCAATAGTGCTCAAAAATACGAAAGTGATCAAACGCCTACAAGTGCTATTTTTTGTGGGTTTTTAATTTTATAATTTTTTTATTTAATTTTTGATATATAATTTTTATATTTGATTTTTCAATTTTCTGATTTTATATTTTCTTTATATATTTTATATTTTTTCTTTTTCTTTAAATTGAATATATACAAAGTAAGAAAAGAGAGGGATAAAGTATTTATAAAAATAGGTAAAAAAAAGTAAAATTCAGGAAATAAAATATTTTTGGTTTTTTATATTTTTCTAATGTTTTTGTGTTTTTTCTAATTTTTTTGGTATCTTTAAAGTTAAAAATACTAGTAAATAGTTAACAAAGTTGCTAGCTGGAGTTAAAATGAGGATGAAAAATATAAATCAGATTCCAAAATTCCTCAAATTAATTTTAAAATAAAGATAATAGAACAGAGAAAATTAAGAAATAGAGTTTGTATTTTTAGGATTTTTTATGGATTTTTAATATTTTTATGAAAGTTTTTGGGGTTTTATAATTTTTAGGAGTTTTCTTTTCTATTTTTTATTGATTTTTGGTCTGGAGTTAAAACACACTAAAAGACACAAAATATAATTTTTGAGGAATTTTCTAAGGTGTTTTTTGTAATTTTTTGGTATTTTCCAATGCAAACAGTAATAAAAATGCTTGTTTTTTATTTTTTATAAAATATTAAAATGCAACAAAAATATAAAATGAAAATACAGCCTGAAACTACAATGCAACAGGAACTTATGGTGTTTTTTTGGTAATTTTTGGGATTTTATAGATGCATGAAATAAATAGAGGAAATAAAAAGAAAATACACTACTAACAGGGGTTGAAATGTAAATTTCGAGAAACACAGGGGCCAAAGTGCAATTTTTCATAAAATATTTCAACTAATAAGCAACGTTTCAGGACTAAATACAAATACCCAAACCCGGAGGTGGTTCCCTGCAAAAATACCAACCTCACGAGCACCAGGCATGTGACCTAGTAGGGGTATGTCTGCAATATCACAAAGCTCAAGGGGCTAACATGCAATTTTACCAGAATATTACAACTTAAATAAAAAGTTTCTGGACTAAAAACTAAATATAAAAAAAAACTCAAGGGTCCACTGCAAAATACCCACCACCCCACGTGCGTGAGTCACGTGAGGTGACGTGGATTGGACCTAAGCGCAAATATAATAAGTGTAGGGGTCTAAATGCAAATATTACAAAAATATTTAAACTACGCCTGAAAGTTTGAGTACTAAAAATAAAACACAAAATGGCTGGGGTGTAGAGTGCAAAATACCCATGGCTACGAGATCCAACGGTTGGAATCCTTTCACTTGACAAGTGGCAGCATGAGGACTTACGATGACGGTTCGGCTCAATGGACCAGATCAAATCCTCGGATGGAGATCTACAGCTGAAACGAGTCTGGATCTGGCGGCTGATATCAGAACTGGAGTGGCTGCTCTGATCAGATGGTGATGGCACCCGGAGGAGGAACAGGGAAGAACTCCATATGGGTAAAGTTCCTCCGGCGAGATGGCGGAGCTTCGGTGGTCTGGGCCGCAACAAAATGGTCGAGGAAGATCTTGCGGTGATGCTCTAGCGGCTGGAACCCTCAAAAGCACCGGAGAGTCTCTACACTGCTAACGCGAAAGCGGCAGAGCTGGAAGCTCCAGGTATCTCTGGCGAAGTGCGAATCTGGGTTCCCAGTCGTTATTATGCTCCCAGCACCTACAGAAATTGGTGAGAGGGTCCAAGGCAAAATGCCTGGACCCTGCGAGGGCGAAATGGAAGTTGGAGATGGGCTATGGGAAGCGGAGGAGATTCGGCCGGAGATGCGCTCCGGCGATGGATCGATGGACGGCGAGATATGGATCTGTGAGGGAATCTAAGTGGCCTAAACTATTCCTACAACTACAGGGGTTAAGAAAAGAGGAAAAGGAAGAAGGGAAAGAGGGTACCTCGATGGCCGGAAGCCAGAGATGGAAACCTCGACGCCGGTGGTCGGCGGAGGTGGTGGAGACCGCCTAAGCCCTTCCTCGACCCGCCAGAAGGCTGGAGATGGAAGCTGTCACCCACCTCTCGCTCTAGAACGCGCTAAGTGGGGAGAAACGGATCTAAAGGGGTTCAAACTTGAGCTCAAAGATGGCGGGTCTGATATATACATGGTGATGGCATCTCCTTCAAGCGAGGTCCATTCGCGAATGATGGAGATATGGCGAGATTTGAGCGCTCAGCGTGGATCGGTGATGATCAAGGAAGGATTTCCAAGAAGGAAGCGAGGACCGAGGGAGAAGGGATCGAGCTCCAAAAATCCGCGAAGCTAGGCAAAAAATCGAGTGTCATAACTTGGCAAGCCTCGGTCAGGGAGTTGACTGAGGTCAACACTTGACCGCGCCTGGTTGGTCCACGTGGACCAACCAAGAAATTCTAAGCGAAAATTATTCGTAAATTCAGAATAAAATAGTAAATGATTTTGTTTATTTTAGGTTATAAAATAAAAAAATTTCCTTATTTTATAAAGAATTTTATGGTGATTTTTATTTATTTTTGTGAGGTATATAATTACAAGTTACCTTTTATGTCCTATATAGGTATATTCTTCTATATATTGTAATATTTTATTTTTTTATTTGTATATTTAATTTTATTTATTTTGTTTATTATTTTATAAATTTATAAAATATTTTTATACACTTAAATATATTTTTATTTGATTATTCTGATGTACTTTGTACACTTAATAAAATATAAGTAGTAATTCTATAGGTATATGTACAGGTATTATACCTATGTATTTTATACATGTATTTTATTTTTGAATTTCCTTTAGGTTTTTATTCCGATTTTAATGCACATATATATTATAAATAATATCTACAAAATTATAACAATATGAAATTTTAAAAATAATGAATAAGAAATAGAGGCTGGGGAGGTTGTTCTGTGTAACAGCCAAGTTGGTTGTTACACAGAGCAGTTTCCCCCAAATTTTTTTTCAAATTTTTCTTCATGTATATTCATCTATATATCCCTCCTACATGTCATTCGAATTTCGTGAGAAACAGAGACTCCTAAGCCTTCCATCTAGAACAGATCGATTACAGCAAAATTCAGACCGTTAAAATTTACCCGGTCTAGATGGAAGGCTCAGGAGTCTTTGTTTCTCACGAAATTCGAATGACATGTAGGAGGAATATATAGATGAATATACATGGGAAAAAATTTGAAAGAAAAATAAAAAATGGGGGAAACTGCTCCGTGTAACAGCCAACATGGCTGTTACACAGAATAGTTTCCCTTTTCACTAAGAATTTGAATATTTTAATCTGTACAAGAATACAATATGGTTCCAAAACTCAACTTTCAAACCGTAGCTCCGCAAAATGTGAAACTAACTTCATTAAATAGATTATTTAAAATTATATACAATTAAAGAGTGATTTTGATGCGTTTTGAGCTTTTATTTGAGAGATACAGGTCTGGGAAGTTGGGATTCTGGAATTTTATTGAGATCATATCTTTTTATCTATACATTATTTTTGTATGAAATTAATTTTGTATTTTTTCTTTATTTTATTATCTACAACTTTTGTGTACACAGTTTCTTTATTTGAAGTATAAAAAGTGGAACCAAAAATAGGTCCCAAAATGAATAAAGAATGAATAAAATAAAAGGGAATTTTATTGGTAGTGTGGCCCTTATCTCCCCTACTTTATTCCGTGTCGACCTATTCATCGAGATGCCTAGGTCTCGGGGGTTCGGGTCATAAAATATTTACAATATTTTATTCTTTTTCTTTTATTTTCTTTATTCTATAATTTTGGCTTTAAAAACTATATTGTATACACTATTTGTACACACATGCATGGATGCTAAAATGTATGAATTAAGGGTATTTTCATGCATTTGTCAGGGTTTTTGAGGCCGAAATGATAGAATAAAGATGATAAAATGTGGATTCATCAGGTTCCCAACATCTCTCTTAATCGCTCTGATAGATTGATTAATCACCTAAATAAAATTGACAAGATTAATGATCGAGCTTTCACAGTCATCAGCTCCAATGCTGAGTAGGTGAATTGAGAGTTTGATTTCGGATCCTGTTTGCATTCCAGATCTCATCGTCATAAATCCCTACATCACAATGATGGGAAGGAGGTCCCTTAGGCTGCCTTTGACAGCACCGCTCTCGAGCACTCCTTTTCATTCATCTACGGTAGTTTCAGAGAGCCCCAACCAGCTCTCTGAACCTGAGTTCGCTACCACCTTATTCCCCCTCGACCACCCTTCTTCTACCAGTCCTGAGGAGCCAGAACAGAGACCAGCACAGATTTATATACATTTGACGGCACCAGAGTTTGGGTCTTTTGCCTTTGCAAAGACCAAAGAGATGGCCAGCAGTGAGGAATGCACCGATGGGCAGCCCCAAGGTTCGACGTATGTACTTGATCAGGGCTACATCAACAACACATTTCTAGACTCCCTGAAGACCATGCAGCGAGAGATCAGAGACCAGGGAGCGTTCATGGCAGAGTTGTGACGAGAGCTTGTGGAGATGAGAGCCGGCAAAGGAGAGCCATAGAGACCAGCCGGTGGAGAGATACCCGCAGCTGGAGGAGGAGACGGACGTCCAGACAATCAGCCAGAGCTGAGGCCATCATGCACGATGAGGTAGTTGCACAACCCTGGTGCAATCTCACCCACCGTTGGATTCAGTTCTTGAAGATCCTAGGCGATTCCGAGCTTCACCCCCAAACCATTCAGCTTCTGCCCAAGGTCCATGGGCTTGCCATTGATGAATCCCCATTTCATCACCTTTATTCTATCATTTTGGCCTTAAAACCCTAGCTAATGCATGTAAATAGCAAAAATTTGTACAAAATAGCATCCATCATTTATTACATTTATTGTGTAAATAATACTATTTTTAATGCCAAAATTATATAATAAAGAGAGGAAAAGAAAAAGGAATAAAATATAGAAAATATTTTATGACCTTAAACCCCGAGACCAAGTCAAGAATTGAGCTGGTCGACTAGGAATAAAGTAGGGGGAGATAAGGGCTAAAAATAGAATAAAAACCCAATTCTTTTATTCTTTATTAAGCATTTTTGACACCTATTTTATTCTTTATTACTTATTCATCAAATGAAGAAACTTTGCACATGAAATTGTAGATAATAATGTAAATAAATATACAAATTGAGTTTGTACAAAAATAATACAAAGTGTTCATTTTATGCACAAAATAAAAAGTCAGAAATCCAACTTCACAAACACATATCTTTCAAACAGAAACTAAAAACATGTCAACTTTTCACAAGCTATTTAAAGGCGGTAGTTTTATATTTTTTGGAGTTAATGTGTGAAATTTAGGTTTTTGACCCTCATTATATATTATACCGATTAAAATATATATTTTATTCATTCATCATTATTTTTACAAATTTATATTTTTATAATTTTGTAAAGATTATTAATAACACATGTGCATATTGAAATTAAAATAAAACTAAAAAGAAAATGTAAAATAAAAAAAGTCTATAAGAATACATAGACAAAATACCTATGTTATTATATGTATATAAATAAAAGGGAATTTTATTCTTATTTTTTATATTTTTATAATATTGTAAATATTATATATATTCTCTTAAAAATACAAAACCAAAATAAAACTCAATAAAATACATTAAAATAAAAAGATGCGTATAAAACATAGGTAAAATACCTATAAATATACCAATAGAATATACAAGCTTATTTGTTTAAGTATACAAATTACATCAAAGATAAAATAAAAATATTTTATACTCACAAAAATAAGTTATAAATATATAAAATAAAAGAATAAAATAATAAAATAAAATATACAATATAAAAATAAAAATGTAGAAAACATAGATGAATATACCTATATATACCTTATTAAAAATTAACTACTAATAAAATACACCAAAAATAAATAAAAATCAAAATAAAATACTACATTAAATAATTAATATTTTTATTTTATACTCAAAAATTAATAAAATCATTTACTATTTTTAATTAATTATTCTTTAATAAAAGGAATTTTTACCTGGCAGACCCTATAAACTTTTTAAATTACCTCTACGACCTTTTGCACAACATAATTACCCCCATCGACCCTGTAAAATACCCCACGAACCCCCACGGGCTTCAAACAGATTACCAGGAGGGTCCATAGAGTAAGAGTTGGCAAGTTTACGGGGTCGAGGGGGGAATTACGTTGTTTCAAAGGTCGTGGAGGTAATTGGCAAAGTTTATAGGGTCGGACAGGTAAAAATCCCTTAATAAAATTCCTTGTTTTGTCATCTAGCGGCTGATGTCGACCAATCGAGTCGCGTCAAATGTTGACCCTGGTCAACTTAACCCTCTGCTTCTGATTTGACTCGCAGACACGTTTTTCTGCGATTTCCACCTTTTTCCTGGGAGTCTCGTTGCTCAATCACCTTTACCCCTTCATACAAAATAATCATCTATCATTGTACGTACACGCCATGCACTCTAATCACGTGTACATATGCCCCAATCATTGTTTTTAGCCGATCAATAAGGGTGCTCAATAAGATCTATAAATACCCCATCCCCCTTTAATCTCCTTGCAATTTTGGTCACCATTAAACGTCTAGAATCCCAGGTTTAGTGCTTAGGAGAAGTCCTCGTGACAGGGGGAGCGTCTTCAACACCAGGCCAAGCTCCAGGAGGATGGGGTGCACCCACGGCTGCCGTCGCCGGTGACCCTGCTCCTTGGTTCATTCCAGATATAAGAGATGTTCCTTTCCCATTCATTTTGCTTATTTTAGTCATAGGTTTCATTTCGCCGGAGTCGAAGTCCGACGAGCTCCTTCGCGCTTGTTTACTTCTTCTCCGTTGTACTTTTTGCCTCTATCTCACACCTCATCACTTCCCTATCAACCCTCTGGCATCCAATCCACCAGGACCACCTCGGTTCCGCAAACCGAGGTCCACCTCTGCTGCTTCGCCGGAAACCTCTCCATTCACCTCATTTTTTGTGTATCCGGCTTCACACTTGGTCGAGGAGGAGCCCCTCGAGCCACTCGTTCTTCCTGTGCAGGTCATGCACGCAAAGGATCCCTCCTGGGCTCAAATCAACTTGACTTGAAGGTCCTCAGGGCCCTCTTCTTTACCGAGCTCGCCAAGCCTCTCCATGGGTTCCTGGACCTTCTTGTGCACATCAGCAGCTGCGGAATGTCTCCTCAGAGGTGTAGAGCCCAACGTCGTCGCCCAAGACAACCCGGAGGAGGAGGAATAATCGATTGAAGGAAGGGGAAGGCATTGTTCTTCCCTGTTCTCCGTGGACAGCAGCAGCCGTCTGATGGAGCACCCTGCTCCAGGTTTGATCGTGGTCGTCCATCCTCGCCACGTCTCGATTGTTGATGAAGACCCCAGATCTTATCTAGAATGCTCATCCTTGAAGGGGTATCAGCTCACCAGAACGCGCCACGTATCTAAGTGAGGGGAGGAAGACCATCAGATCGCGCATATATTTGGGGTAATTGCATATTTAGCCCCGTACTTTTTGTATATTATTTAATGTTGTAAATAAAAGTTAACATTTATAAATAAGTGGACATTTTGCAAATGGACCCCTGACTTTTATGTATTTATACTTTGGTCCAGTCCACGTCACCATACGTGTCGTCCCACGTGAGGTGGTGAAATTGCATGTAAACCCCTACAAGTTTTTGTATTTCTAAAAAGTTTAATAAAATGAAATGCATGTTACATATTTTTGTGAAAATTCCTTGGAGGTCCCTAAGCTTTATGATATTTGGTCCCTCCCAGCTTGTGTCACGTGTAGACCCACGTGATGGGTAAATTGCTTGTTTAGCCCTGACAGTTTTATAATTATTACATAGTTCAATAAAAAGAAAGTAACATTATATTTTTTAGGTAAATTGCATATGTATCCCTGAAGTTTATTTTATTTGCAAAAATGCCCCTGTTAGGACATGTATTTTTGTGTGTTTTATCTATTTATTAAAAATAGCTAATGTGCTCCTAAAAATTCACAAAAATAGGATTAGATGCTTTATGCATTGTACTCTCACGCCACGTGTCCACTTTACATTTTTTTCTCATTTAACCTATTTATTAAAATTAAAAAGGAGACTATTTATTCCCTGTTTAACATAGAAAATACCAAAAAACATAAAAAGGTCTCTAAAAATTCCAAAAAAAAGCATATATAGTGTTTTTTATCTTGTTTTAATTTCTTGTCAAAAATCATAAAAAAAGGAAAAATAAAAACCTTAAAAATTTAAAAACCCCAAAATCCTCTATAAAAAATTTAAAAAAATCTTAAAAAATCTTAAAAAATCCAAAAAATGTATATATTTTTCTATTTTATAATCTTGTTTATATTAATATTTATATATTAAAATTGATTTGGTAATTTTGGAGTTTATTTACTAATTTTAAAATCCAAATCAATTTCAGGTATATATTTAAGACCTTATTTGTGCCTTTTTTATTTTAAAATACATAAAAATTATCAAAAAATATTGGAAAAATATAAAAAATATTAAAAAATATTAAAAACCTAAAAACAAGTTATTTCCTTAATTTTATCTATATCTAGTAGCATTTATAAATACATTATTATATATTGAGTATATATACCCTTATATATGTCATATTGCTTATATAAAAAGAAAAAGGAAATATAAAAAGATAAAATGTAAAAAGAAAATATAAAATCAAAAAACTAAAACAAAAAATATAAAAAACAAAAAAATATAGAAAAGCAAACAAAATATAAAAAAATAATAAAATAAAAACCCACAAAAGACCTATACAAATGAATGACTTGATTGTACATAAATAACCCTAGGCTACATGTATTTCTTTATGTGGTCCGACCTCTACATGCTTATTCACTATGCGTTTTACCGTAGAGAAATAAAATATTAATGCCACATTTTTGCCATTAATTGAATTATGCATATTGTGGGTTAATTACTGATTAAATCCAAGGTCTTCATCAGTCGCCTCGACAACAGTGTTCCCGCCTTGTGTGGAACACATGGCCGATGATGGTTTTCGTGGGTTTATCAGATGGTGTCGTTACCAGAGAGCAATGAGCGTAGCCTAATTTTTCTATCATTCTTTGTATAGTTATTTATTTGATCCATTGATTTCTTGTTGTAAAAATCCAGTGATGTATGTTTATTCAATTAATTATTCATTTGTTGTTGTAAATATTTATTGATTTGTTAAGCTAATTTAATTATCTGTGCTAATGACATTTCTTTGTGACTTTAATGCGAGGGCCCGCCACGCGAGGACGGCTTTCTAGGGAGCTGAGGCAGCCAAGCTTGGAGGAGGCTGGTCTTCACTCTATGACCAGCTGGAGAGAGCACCAAGGAAGCAAAGAGAACAAATTAGCTTAGATTTAATTTAAATATTCATTCACGTAATTTATGGTGAGAGAGAAAATTTTGGCATGTAAAATAACTCGAACTCTACTCTTCACAACAAGGTCCAGTACCCGGGTGTCTATTCATCTGGGGGCCTTGTCGTAGTTTTCCACATTTTCTCGCCTTGTTTTATTTTGTTTTCTGTTGTTTTGAGCTTTCTGTCTTATTTTATTTTGTTTTGTGTGCATGAAGCCCCTAGATTTAGGTTGCTTGACTCGGTAACTAGGTCCACACCTTAATAAGAATGCATATTCCTATAGTCTCTCGCGTATGTATCTAGTCAAATTAATAAAGTTAGTAATTTAGATATGAGACCGCGTGCCGCTAGAGGTCGTATACAGCGCGTGTAAGACCCATTAAGGTGGGCACCGATCGGCATCAGAGACCGGACCTTGGTCTCATTTCTGAATAACTAACAATTGGTTCTTCACGATTAATAGCATCTATTGTTTAGGATGATTTTGTCGATTGCACACCACCATGTAGATAGGTATAAAAATTCTATTTTGCATATCGCATGGAGAGAGATGGGATGCATTGTAAGTCTTCTAACTCAGCAAGCATCATTAGATTCAATGGTGAGATTTCCATCATTGAGTCGACTTGCATGGCTTTTCTGTTATCTCCCTCTGATTTTGAGCACCTAAGACTTAAATGAAAATATACAAAAAAACGTTAGGCGCTTGTATGAAAACAGACTCAAAAAAAAAAGTGAAAACCCAAAAAAAAATAAAACAAGGGGACTGCTAAATAAATTTTTACCTTAATTAAAATTCGTAATGGACTATCATTGTTCTGGGTTCATAAAGCCCTCATCGTTTTAGGGACCTTCAGAGGGGACCAAAACCCCTCCCATGAGCGAGGCACGACCTGCTAAGGATTAAAGCCAAATTCCTAGTATGTAACTGCCTTGTGTGTCGCCTGGATTTCAGAAGTAATGGCGCTTCTATCGTACTTGATCGAGTAGGGCCTTGTCAACGATGTTGTTCCCGCCTTGTGTGGAGCATCAACATGGTTTGAAGTACTGAGCTTAGGCCACCCCTTCACGGGGGTGTCTGTCTCATCGATTTGTGTCCGAGTAGGTTTTTGCACGCTCACGAATGATTCCATTGCGAGTGAGAACCGAAGTAGTGGTTTCGCCTATCGGCTTCATCTCTCTATTTCTTTGGTTGAGTAGGGATCCAGGAAGGGTTACAAGGACCTCAAAAAATGCAGACTACAGGTTACAAAGGAGGAGGAAAAGTATGGGATACTTTTCTGGCAGTACCCTCTCTCCTATAGGGTTAGTGTGCTAAGGACTTGTTATAAGATATGCCTGAAATAACAACTCTAAAATTGAAAAGATAATAAGTAGCCAAACCTTTACGGCTTCACATGGAGAGAGTTGGTGAACCCAATTTTGTGATGTGTTTGTATGGATTTAGATTAAGGTTCAAAGATCAAGTCCCGCACGCTTGCGTAAAATTTTGTCATGTGTTTCTCCCTTTGACCCCCGCTCAGTATTGAGCTTTTCTACTATTTTTCACTCCAATTTATTCCTTGTTGATCACCGTATCTTTCTTCCTTCATCAAACACCCCTCTTGCTTCGCGAAGGTAAATCATGGATGGTTTAGTCGGGGATCCCGCCGACATCTACATCGATTCCATGGACTTGACCTCGCCAATAATTTGAGGCGATTCACGAGAACCCGATCCGGACCTTGCGGGTCGATCTCCAGATTTCTTGTCTTCTACCTTTCCTCTTGACCACCAAATAAACCAGGACCACTCTTGTCCCACTTTCGCCGTTGTGAGTGAAAGTCGACTACAGTCCATATCCTTCTTCATTCACAACATTCTGGAATTGACCTTAATTCTAGATTCATCATGGCAGCTGGGATTCAATTGCAAGTGGTCTGATTGATATTCTCTCATCTTGCAGATAAAAGACAAAACAAGCCCTGGATCCCAATCCCGAATTCATCTCCTCAGATTCAAACCCTGAGATGGCTCCTCAAGGAAAGGGAAAGGGTCAGCAGCCCCCTCATCCAGAGCAAGGACATATGCTAAACTAGATGCAGGTCAATGCATAGTTGTTAGCATCTATCCACGCCATCCAGCAGCAGCTGACAAAGCAAGCCCTAGCACAGACTGCATTCCAGGAGATGTTGAATGATGTTATAAACATGCTAGAGGGAGGAGGAGGCAGAGCAGGAGGAGGAGGTGGTGGTGTACCACGTGATAACCCAAACGAGGAAGAGCCTGAACAAGGAAGGCCGAAACCTACGCTGAAAGAGGCATACAACACTGGAGACAGCCAGATGACTGAGTGGATCCGCATACCACCGATGTATGCTCACTTTGAGCTAAAGCCTCAGTTTCTTGCACTTCTCCCTTCTTTTCACGGGAACACCAATGAAGAGCCACACATTCATCTACAGCAATTTTCACACATCTGACGTACTACTCATTTCCCCAATGTCCCTCTGGACATAGTTAAGATGAAGGCATTCCCATTCAGTCTACAGGACAAGGCCCTCTAGTGGGTCAACCATCTGGAGAAGGTTGTGATGACTTGGGAGGAGCTTAAGTCAGCATTCTTACACAAGTTCTACCCTCTCGGTCGGCTCAATCAGATGCGGGCCCGAATCAGCAATTTCTCTCGGGGTACACATGAGAATATCCACGAAGCATGTGAGAGATTCACAGATCTGCAGGAGAAATGCCCCCATCATGACATCCCGAGGACCTGCTTGGTCTAACATTTCTTCGGGGGCTTGAACATAGAAAGCCAACGACTCGTTGACGCAGCCTACGGGGGATCACATTTCAACAAGGATGAAGATGTCGTATGGCAGACATTTGAAGAAATGGCCGAAGGAGAGGCCACCTTATCTTCATCCAAGGATTATAAGAAGCAATCTCATATCCTCCAGAAGCAAGTACACATGGCAGCGTCCCGTGAGGCGGAGAGAGATCAAAGCTCCAACCTTAGCATTATCGGGGGCCATCTCTCGAAGTTGATATCATCGAAAAATGATCACAGGATCTCAAGAAACTCATTGTGATTAAAAAGAGGATGCAGAATCTCGATAAACTGGACCAGATCACTAAGCAGTTGGAACTGCTGGTGGGAACCATAAGCTCTGTCCAGTCGGCAGCACCATCGACAGAAGCTCCAGTTGAGAAGAAGGATGAGCCATCACCGCCACAATAGCCTCAGTCGAGCCAGCAGCCACCGGCCGTCCAGCACGTATACTACGTGCAGACACCCGATTAGGGCCAGCCACAATAGCAGATGGTTGTATACGAGATGGATTTCCTCCAAACATCAGATCCAGCATTCCTGCCACCACCCTTGATCCAATAAGTTAATGGTGTGTGGAGCAATGATGCACAGTTGGCCCATCCTACTGGACACCTCCAGGGCCAGCCACAACCAACAGGCCATTTCACCAACAACAGGGTGGTCGATTTGGTCAGTCCTCACAGCCTCTACCATAGTACCAGCAGCCTCCTCAGTATACGAACCAATGAAGGCAGAACCAGCACTACCAGCAGCCGCAATACCGCCATCAGCAGCCATATCACCAGTATGTGGTTGCTCCACCTCCATAATATCAGTAGTACCCTCCTCCCTCCTATAATCATTATCAGCTTCCTCCACCACCTCAGCACCACCAGCAGTCGTCACCTCCATTTCCGAACGCGCATCAACAGCACGGTCTGCACGTTGAACCTTTAGAGGCGAGTCCCATGAACCCAACCCTCGATTGCTTGGCCCATATTGTCAAAGGGCTAGCAAATATGACTAGGAAGCTAGATGACCTGACTGCCACTAAAACCACCATTCTGGCGCAGGTCGAAGCCAACCCTAACAGCTTCAAGAAGAAGAAGCAAGTAGAATGTGATGTCCCATCTATGCCTGTAGAGTCAGATGATTGTGCTACTATTTTGTTTAATGTTGTCACTCTCAGGAGTGGTAGGGCTTTGCCTCTGCCTTCCATCAACAAGGGGAAGAATAAAACTTCAGGTGAATCATCATCTTCTGCATCAACCATGCCAGCTACAGGGATAGGTGAGGAAGAAGGAGGAGGAGCCAGCTCAGCTACCACTCATCACCATCAGCATAAACAAAAAGAATAAAAAAATCATCAAAATAAAAAGAACAAAAAGAAGATCACCGCAGAAGTGAAGTCGCACCTGCCTTGGAGGAGCCACCAGCAGCAATCGATCTTGTGCCAGTCGACATAACAGAGGCCCCACTTTTTCCCGTCCACTAGCACCGGCATTTCAGCCTCCAGATTGTACTCCTTTTTGTAACCTAGATGTATAACATATAGTGGACGATGAATTTGTTGTAAATAAGACTCTGTTTTGGATTCCAACAATATACATATTCCTTTTCCTAATGTAATAGAAAAATCCAAAAAAATGCAAAAAGAAAAAGAGCATTATCTGATCCTGGAGTTGTGGATATCATTAATAACTTGATGTTGAGATTCTTCTGATGAAGGCCATGGAGTACATGCCAGCTGTGAAGAAAGGTTTGAAAGAGGCATGTACAAGCAAGCGTTGCCCAGCATGAAAGAAATGATGCAAACAGGTTGAGAAGCACGTTCTCACCATGGCCACTGTAGCAGCCATCAGCAACCTCCCACAAAAGAAGCAGGACAAAGGAGCACCTCTTATCAGTTGTGAGATTTTCGATCAAGTCTTCGAGCGCACTCTGCTTGACAACGGTTCTTCCATCAACCTTCTGTCCTCATCACTATTGCAAGAATTTGGGCTAGGTCCGCTCAAGCAAACACGGATGATCCTTCAGATCGCTGACCGATCCTTCAGTTCCCCGTTGACTTTGTAGTCCTTGATATGGACTCTCCCCAACCTTTACTCCAGACTCCTATCATCCTAGGTCAGCCATTCCTACGAACCTCAGAAGCCGTGGTTGACTATGGGTCTAGCACTTCAGCTCGGGCAATCAAAGAATCACTATAGACATGGTCAGTGAGCCCAAGATCGTGACTGATGATGGACATGCAGTACCACCTGAAGAAAACTGTGACTTGCGGAAATCAGAGACATACCACTTTCTTTGAATGATCCACGGACACAAGAAATCCTCGCCCTAGAGGAGGACCTGGAAAGTACAGTCGATACAAGCTCCGATGATAATTGGGAGACAGATTCCAATATGCTGATGCATCTTTTTGACTCCAATGACTTACTCTAACCCAAACACAATGAGCCTAGTGCAGAACCGTTCAGCATATTCATAGAATCTCAACATAATACTGAGGTTAGCATCTCTGCAAAAGTCCAGGCAGCACATTCACCCACCAGTGCAACATCTGAAGTGACTGATAAGTTGGACAAATCAGAATCGGAACTCAAGCCACTTCCAGCAGGCATGAAGTATGGTTTCCTTGTAGGTGTAGAAAACATGTATCCGGTCATCAGCAGTAGCAGGCTGACCCCGGAGCAAGAATCTCGACTTCTCGAGGTTCTGGAGAAAAATCGTAAGGCACTTGGTTGGCATGTATCAGATCTCTACAGGATAATTCCTACATTGTGTTCACACGACATTTACCTGGAAGAAGATGCCAAGCCGTCCTGTGAATTCCAAAGAAGATTGAATCTAAATCTCAGGGATGTCATCATGAAAGAAATAAATAAATGGTGTGACGCAGGCTTCATTTATCCCATCTCCGATTCGAAATGGGTGAGCCCTTTGCATGTAGTTCCAAAAAAGTCAGACCTTGTCGTGGTTACAAATGACAGAGGGGAGGAGATATCTACTCGGGTACCAACATCCTGGCATGTATGTGTTGACTACCGTCGTCTTACTGCAGCAAAGAAAAATGACCACTTCCCCTTGCCATTTATTGATCAGGTCTTGGAAAGACTAGCCAACAAGGAGTTCTTCTTCTTTCTGGATGGGTACTCCGGGTACAACCAAGTGGTTATCGCCCCTGAGGACTAAAAGAAGACTACCTTCACTTGCTCGTTCGGTACCTATGTTTTCAGGAGAATGCCCTTTAGAGTGTGCACTGCACCTGCGATATTCCAGAGTTGCATGCTTGTAGTCTTCTTCGAGATGGTGGGCAGTTTTCTCGAGGTGTTTATGGACGACTTTTTTGTCTACGATGATAGTTTTGATTCTTGTCTTGAGCACCTGGATAGAGTACTTCAGAAATGACGTGAAGTCAATCTATTGTTGTCATGGGAAAAGAGCCACTTCATGGTCACAGAAGGGATTGTGCTGGGTTATATCGTTTCCAAACGTGGCATGGAAGTTGACCCGGTAAAGGTGGATGTGATAGTCAATCGTGAGCCACCTCATACAGTAAAGAATGTGAGGTCATTCCTGGGACATGTGGGGTTCTACAGAAGGTTCATCCATGATTTCAGCCGCATTGCCTGGCCTCTTACAGAACTTCTATGCAAGAAGACTAAGTTTAATGTTGACCAACATGTTCTCCTTTCTTTCAATCAGCTGAAGGAGCTCATCACTCAAGCTCCAGTCCTACAGCCGCCAGATTGGTCTCTTCCCTTTGAGATCATGACAGATGCGTCAGATTTTGCAGTTGGGGTTGTTCTAAAATAAAGAAAAGACAAGGCGTCCTATGCCATTCATTACGCCAGCAAAACATTAGATGAAGCTCAGAGAAATTACACAGTGATAGAGAAAGGTTTGCTGGCTGTGATATTCACCTTGGAGAAGTTCAGATCTTATTTGCTTGGATCGAAAGTTACCATCTTCACTGACCACTCTGCTATCCAATATTTACAACAGAAGAAGGATGCCAAACCCAGACTGATTAGATGGATCCTTCTCCTCCAGAAATTCGATTTGGAAATCAAGGATAAGCATGGAGTTCATAATGTGGTAGCAAATCATCTCTCCAGAATTGAGAAGCAAGAGCCTCCGCTGAGCAGTACACCTATCACAGACACCTTTCCTGATGAGTCGATTTTGGTTGTGGATTCACTCTCGTGGTATGGTGATATTGTCAACTACCTTATTTCTGGGGTAATACCACCGGATTGGACGAAGAATCAAAAGGACAAATTCTTATCAACAATCGATTTATACCAATGGGAAGATCCTCTCTTATTTAGGGAAGGAGCATATTGCATTTGGTGCAGGTGTATCCCTCAGGGGGAGCATCATAGTGTCCTCGAGCATTGTCACACACTCGAATCTGGTGGGCACCATTCTGTAGATCGAACGGCAGCAAAAGTACTTCAGTGTGGCTTCTGGTGGACCACACTATTCAAGGATGCAGCAGCCTTCGTCAAACGATGTACGGACTATCATAGATTAAAAGGCACACCCACAGTGAAAGACTCAATGCCCCTGAAGATCATTCAGATAGCAGACATCTTTGATGCTTGGGGCACCGATTTCATGGGACCTTTCCCAAACAGTCAGGGATATGAGCACATCCTTCTCGTCGTTGATTATATGAGTCGCTGGGTTGAAGCTACCCCCGCTCGAGCCGCAGACAGCTGGACAGTGTGCCGATTTCTAAGAGGGAACAACATTTCACGGTTTGGGATTCTGAAGATTCTTATATCAGATGGGAGTAGTCACTTCATAAATAAAGAGGCCAAGAAATTAACGAAGGAATACGACATCAACCATCGAGTCGTGTCTCCTTATCATCCCCAGACCAATGGCATGGCAGAATTATCGAACAGAGAAATCAAGATGATCCTTCAAAAACTTGTGAGACCGAATAGAAAGAATTGGTTCCAACTCTTGGACTCCGTCCTCTGGGCATACATAACTGCTTACAAGTCTCCCTTGAGCGTGCCGCTCTATCTTCTTGTATATGGGAAACCATGTCATCTACCCATGGAATTAATTCATAAATCCTTGTGGGCAATCAATATGTGCAACTTGGACGCACAGAGTAGTGGTCAGAAAAGAAAATATGATCTGAACAGACTCCTGGAATTCTGAGACTATGCATACGATAACACATTGATGTATAAGGAGAAGGTGAAACGCTGGCATGACCAGCACAATAGATGAAAGACCTTCGAAGCTGGGCATAAAGTGTGGTTATTTGATGCAAAGTTAAGGACCTTTTTGGGAAAACTAAAAAGCAAATGGATAGGTCCATTCAAAGTTCGAGAAGTGTGTGACAATGGAAGTATTGCAATATTAGAATTGTCTCCTGACGCACAACCATTCGTCGTCAACAGTCAACTATTGAAGCCCTACCTTGAGCCTGATACTTTCTTGGTTGTTGTCGACCCAATCCAGGTTCTATGCTCTGAAGAAGCATCCACAGCACTGGCAGCATCAAAAGATTCAGACAATGCACCTCAAAAACTTTTCCTCTGATCTCTTCTCTTTTCTTCTTTTCTTCTTTTCCTTTTCTATTTTCTTTTTCTACCGAAAAGGTGACAGCCCTTGTTGTTAGTCTTCTATACTTAGGATGCACTTTGTCCTAAGAATAGGGGTGAGCACCCCGAGTCCTTTCATTCTTTGATCCTCTCCATTGTCTCCTCTTCTTGCCTATACTTAGGGATATCTTGATCTAAGTATAGGGGGAGACAGTATGAGTGTGATCTGTTCCTCACCCTTGACCATCCATGCCTTGTGTACAGTTTGTTATACTTAGGATTATTTTATCCCAAGTATAGGGGGGATAGTTAACTTCCCGTTCATTTATTCATTTCCTCATTCCTTCATTCTTTAGATTTTTCTATACTCAGTCCGAGTTATGTCTTCTCTTTTTCTCTTTCATGTATGAGGACATAGCTCGAGCTAAGTATAGGGGGGTCGTATATACTATGTATATACTTTAAGCCATAACTCGTACTTTTGTATTTTAAATAACACCTATGGCTAAAAATAATGTTAAAGTCATCTCAATCTTCTAATAAAAAGATGTTTATAGCTCCTCAAACTCTTTTTGTATATTCTGATTAATAAATCATGCAAAAAATACTTTTGAAAAATAGTTTGAAACTCTTTTTGAAAAATCTTTTGAATGTTTTTTGGAAAATATTTTGTAAAAAGTGTTCAACCTTTGAAAATATTTTTTGCAAAAATTTATTTTCTTTGCATGAAAGAAAAATATTTGAAAAATGATTTGCAAATGTTTGGAAAAATGGTTGCAAAAATATTTTGAAAAATCTATATATACCGTTTGAAAAACCTTTGCAAAATGATTTTCAAATATGTGTAAATGTTTGTAAAGGCCATTTGTGAAAATTATGTTGGATTATAGTTTTCAAAACTATTGAAAAATGATTTTCAAATAAGTTTGTGGAGTGTACACACCATAACCAAAAGTCTTAATCAACCCTTGTAAATCCTTTAAGAACCAGAACTCCTGTATATACATAATATATATCTCCATGTAAAGATATGTACCCATTTTCAAAAATCACAAGAACATCTGCAAAACTAAAAATACCAAAAATATTCTGTATTTACCCATGCTTCTTGTATATATTGATTAATAAATTAGGTTAAAAATGTTTTTGCAAAATGATTTGAAAGATGGTGTGACCCGTTTGAAAAACTTTTTGTGAAATATTTTCAACCTTTGTAAAAATATTTTGATTTGCAAAAATTCTTTCCTTCGTGTGAAATAAAAGTTTTGAGAACCTATTTGCAAATGATTTTGAAAATGTTTGTAAAAATATTTTAAAAAATGTATATATATTGTTTGAAAAATCTTTGCAAGATGGCTTTCGAATGTTCATAAATATTTGCAAAAATTATTTTATACTATAGTTTTCAAATAAATTTGAGGAATCAATGCGTCAATAAAATATGTGTATAATTAAAACAAAAATACATAAAATTCTTTACCAATTATATATATACCTATAAGATAACTTGTTAAAACCTATAAATTCTTGATAATTCTTAATAAATGAAAATGAGCACGCTCGTGTAAATGGCAGTAAACATCTTATACTTTGTGTGTGCAGAAGTTCTTTTTATTTGCAAAATTCTTTGTGTAAAAATTTTTTTTGTTTGCAAATTCTTTGAAAAATGATCATTCTTTGAATCATTGTACATAGCATTTGCATAGCATTCATATTCTTTTCAATTGAGCTTGATGATTGAACAAGTCCAATAAAGTTGAAGATTGAAGCTTGGTTGGACCTTGCTGCACCTAACTGCACTGGAACCTTATGGGAACTTGGTTTAAGGTACTTCAGGTCTATTCAGACTTAATTCTTTGAGACTCAGGGCTGGGTTCAAGCCACCTCAACTTACTAACTAGAACTTTTCGAGACACACGCATGACTCTTGTCGGTCGTGACCTAACTTGGACACTTGCACCTTTCACTTGGCTCAACTCAGTTGGAGTGGTGAGGGGGTTAGATTTGCCAGTTTGAGACGCATACGGGTGAAAACATTCATCCTCGTCTAGGGAGGGAAGTGCACCCCAACCTGGTCAAGTTGCCATGAAGTCGAATGACAGGAGAGTGTGGGTTGCAATAAAGTTTGAAAAGAGGGATAGTCTTCTGGATCAAGAGGAAAAACTCCTTATGTAAATATTGTTGTAAATAGTATGTTTAAAAAAACAAACAAACAAACAAACTCCAAAAAAGTGGACAAGCCAAAAAATAAAATGCATGTCGAAGTATGTATACATGTTGTATAGAAAATTAGCAAGCTTGAGCATCAAAGTTATACCATGTGAGCATGCAGCTGGATGACTTGACTACACTGGTCATGCATCCCAAGATAGGTAGCTACACTGGCTACCATCCATTCTTTTCTTCACCTCCTCCTTTTGAGTTGGATGCCACTTGAAATTAGAAGGGAATACCCGCTCCTCGAGGACAGAGTGCTGGATTGGGGAATCATTGGGTTCTCATTCTGGAGAAGTCAGTTCCTTTTCCATTCCAATTAGGGAGAGCCACTGTCACTTACAGCATACAAGTCAGCTTCATAGTCATAAGAGTTTGCGTATGATGTATGCTAGTTCTGATTTGGCTATTGAGGTGGTTTGAATCGAGCTCTGTGACTCTCGAAGGCTATTGTATTTTAAATTTGGTTCTCGACTAGGTTCCACACACATTCTCACATCAAGGTCTAACCTGAGCTCCAAACTTTGATTTTGTAAAAACAAGTTTAATAATTGAAAGCAATCCTCTTTACTCTTTCTTTTTCTTTTCTTCTTTATTCTTTTTGGTACTTATTGCATAAGTGTTTGCTAGGTACTAGCAAAGACAAGTATAGGGGGTAATGGATCCCCATTTCATCACTTTTATTCTATCATTTTACCTTAAAATCCCTAGCTAATGCATGTAAATAGTATTAATTTATACAAAATATCATCCATCATTTATTACATTTATTGAGTAAATAATACTATTTTTAATGCCAAAATTTTAAAATAAAGAGAAGAAAAGAAAAAGGAATAAATATTGAAAATATTGTATGACCCTAAACCCTAAGACCAAGTCAAGAATTGAGTTGGTCGACAAGGAATAAAGTAGGGGGAGATAAGGGCCAAAAATAGAATAAAAACATAATTCTTTTATTCTTTATTATGCATTTTTGACACCTATTTTATTCTTTATTATTTACTCATCAATGAAGAAACTTTGTACATAAAAGTTGTAGATAATAATGTAAATAAAAAATACAAAATTGAGTTTGTAGAAAAATAATACACAGTGTTCATTTTATGCACAAAATAAAAAGCCAGAAATCCAACTTCAAAGACCCATATCTTTCAAATAAAAACTCAAAACATATCAAAATCACCTCTAATTGTATATAACTTTTCACAAGCTATTTAATGGTGGTGGTTTTATATTTTTGGAGTTACTGTGTGAAAGTTCGGTTTTTTACCCTCATTGTATATTATACTGATTAAAATATTCATTTTATTCATCCTTCAATATTTTTACAAATTTATATTTTTATAATTTTGTAAAGATTATTCATAACACATGTGCATATTAAAATTAAAATAAAATTAAAAAGAAAATGTAAAATAAAATAAGTCTATAAGATTTATAGACAAAATACCTATGTTATTAAATGTATATAAATAAAAGGGAATTTTATTCTTATACTTTATATTTTAGAATATTGTAAATATTATATATATTCTATTAAAAATACAAAACCAAAATAAAACTCAATAAAATACATTAAAATAAAAAGATGTATATAAAATATAGGTAAAATACCTATAAATATACCTATAGAATATGCATACTTATTTATTTAAGTATACAAATGACATCATAAAAACAAAATAAAAATATATTTATACTCACAAAAATATGTTATAAATATATAAAATAAAAGAATAAAATAATAAAATAAAATATACAAAATAAAAATAAAAATGTATAAAACATAGATGAATATACCTGTATATATACCTTGTTAAATATTAACTAGTAATAAAATACATCAAAAAAATAAAAATCATAATAAAATACTACATTAAATATTAAACCTTTTTTATTTTATACTCAAAAATTAATAAAATAGTTTACTATTTTAATTAATTATTTTTTAATAAAACTCCTTGTTTTGTCGTCTAACGGCTGACGTGGACTAATCGGGTCGCGTCAAATGTTGACCCTTGTCAACTTGACCCTCTGCTTCTGATTTGACTCGCAGACATGTTTTTCCACAATTTCCGTCATTTTTCTTGGGCATCTCATCGCTCAATCGCCTTCGCCCCCTTCATAAGAAATAATCATCGATCATTGTACATACACGCCATGCACTCTAATCGCGTGTACATATGCCCCAATCATTGTTTTTAGCCGGTCAATAAGGTTGCTCAATAAGGTCTATAAATAAACTCCCCCACCCCGAATCTCCTTGAAATTTTGGTCACCATTAAGCGTCTAGAAGCCTGGGTTTAGTGCTTAGGAGAAGTCCTCGTGACATGGGGAGCATCTTCAATGCCAGTCTGAGCTTCAGGAGGTCCGGGTGCACCCACTGCCGCCATTGCCGGCAACCCTGCTCCCTGGTTCATTCTAGGTATAAGAGTTGTTCCTTTCTCGTTCATTTTGCTTATTTTAGTCGTAGATTTTATTTCTTGTTGTTAGTTTAGTATTTAATTAATTAAAGTAGTGTCCATCGCTCCTCACGAGATCCTCCGTGTGTGTTTACTTCTTCTCCGCCATACTTTCGCCTCTATCTCACACCTCATCCCTTCCCGATCATCCCTCAGGCATCCAATCCACCAGGACCACCTCGGTTCTGCGAATCGAGGTTCACCTCTGCCGCTTCACCGGAAACCTCTCCGCTCACCTCATTTTTCACATATCCAGCTTCACACTTGGTCGAGGAGGAGACCCTCGAGCCAGTCGTTCTTCCTGTGCAAGTCAAGCGCGCAAAGGAGCCATCTTGGGTTCAAATCGATTTGACTTGAAGGTCCCCAGGGCCCTCTACTTTCTCAAGCGTGCCAAGCTTCTCCATGGGTTCCTAGACCTTCTTGTGCACACCAGCAGCTGTGAAACGTCTCCCTGTAGGTGTAGAGCCCAACACCATCACCCAAGACCAACAGGAGGAGGAATCATCGATTGAAGGAAGGGGAAGGCATTGTTCTTCCTTGTTCTTCGTGGACAGCAGCAGCCGTCCGATGGAGCACCCCACTCCAGGTTTGATCGTGGTCGTTCATCCTCACCACGTCTCGATCGTTGATGAAGACCCCAGATCTGATCCAATTCTCATCCTCGAAGGGGTATCGGCTCACCAGAACGTGCCACGTGTCTAAGTGAGGGGAGGATGTCATATCGTGCCTATATTTAGGGTAATTGCATATTTAGCCCTGTACTTTTTGTATTTATTATTTGATGTTGTAAATAAAAGTTAACATTTATAAATAAGTGGACATTTTGCAAATGGACCCCTGACTTTTATGTATTTACACTTTGGTCCAATCCACGTCACCTCACGTGCCGTCCCACGTGAGGTGGTGAAATTGCATGTAAACCCCTGTGAGTTTTTGTATTTCTAAAAAGTACAATAAAATGAAATGCATGTTACATATTTTTCTGAAAATTGCTTGGAGGTCCCTGAGCTTTATGACATTTACATTTTGGTCCTTCCCGGTTTGTATCTGTATATACCCGTGTGATGGGTAAATTGCTTGTTTAATCCTAGTGGTTTTGTATTTATTAAATAGTTCAATAAAATGAAAGTAATGTTATATACTTTTGGGTAAATTGCACTTGTGTCCCTGAAGTTTATTTTTTTGTAAAAATGCCCCTGTCAAGACATGTATTTTTGTGTGTTTTATCTATTTAGTAAAAATAGCTAATATGCTCCTAAAAATTCATAAAAATAGGATTATATGATTCATGCATTGTACTCGTATGCCACTTGTCCATTTTGCTTTTTTACATTTAATCAATTTATTAAAATTAAAAAGGAGCCTATTAATTCCCTGTTTAACATAGAAAATATCAAAAAATATAAAAAGGCCACTAAAAATTCCAAAAAAATTATATGTAGTGTATTTTATCTTGTTTTAATTACTTGCCAAAAATCATAAAAAAAGAAAAAACAAAAACCTTAAAATTTTAAAAATCCCAAAATCCTCTACAAAATTTTAAAAATTCCTAAAAAATCCAAAAAATATATTTTTCCTATTTAATAATCTTATTTATATAAATATTTATATATTAAAATTGATTTGAGTAATTTTAGAGTTTATTTACTAATTTTTAAATCTAAATCAATTTTGAGTATATATTTAAGCCCTTATTTGGGCATTTTTTGATTTTAATACATAAAAATTAGCAAAAATTGCTAGAAAAATATAAAATATTATAAAAATATTAAAAACCCAAAAACAAGTTATTTTATTAATTTTACCTATATCTAGTAGTATTTATAAATACATTATTATATATTGAGTATATATACCCTTATATATGTCATATTGTTTATATAAAAAGAAAAAGGAAATATAAAAATATAAAAAGAAAATATAAAATCAGAAAATTAAAAAATATTAAAAAACAAACAAAATATAAAGAAATATAAACTTTAAAACTCACAAAAAGACATATACAAATGAATGACTTGATTCTACATAAATAACCTTAGGCTACATGTATTGCTCTCTGTAGTTCGACCTCTACATGCTTATTCACTGTGCATTTTACTGTAGAGAAATAAAATATCAATGCCACATTTTTGCCATTAATTTAATTATGTATATTGTGGGTTAATTGCTGATTAAATCCAAGGTATTCGTCAGTCGCCTCGACGACGGTGTTCCCGCCTTGTGTAGATTACATGACCGATGATGGTATTCTTGGGTTTATCAGCCATCGAGGAGTCGCACCTCCATCTTCAGAAGTTTGAGATGATTTGCAGTACTGTCCACGATAGATTCGTGGATGAGGACATAATCAAGATGATCGCCTTCCCGTTGTCATTGGTTGACAAAGCAGCCTACTGGCTGAAACATTTGGGGAGGTACGTCACCACCTGGGAGCAGCTCCGGACCGAGTACTTGAACAAGTACTATCCACTCGGTCGGACCAACGTAGCTAGAGCTATGATCAACAACTTCACCATGATCCTGAACGAGCAGTTCCGCGAGGCTTGGGATCATTTCAGAGAGCTCATCGATCGATGTCCACATCATGAGATATCAAATCCCAACTTAGTCCCGAGCTTCTTCTGTGGGCTGACACCAGATGTAGGGGCTAGTCAATGCCTTTTGTGGGGGGCCTATTTCACCAAGGATGAGGACCAAGTCTAGGCCATCTACGAGGAGATGGCATAGAACTACACGGTGATGTCCCATACTCGGGTCTACACACAGGGGAAGCCCCTCCCACATGTTGTGTCCTACCAGAGGATAGCATGGGTCGATGCAGGTCCAACTACTTCATCAGCAACAGCAGTAGCACAGGCAGACTCATCAGCAGCTGACACGGGAATTATCAATGAGAAGCTGAATATCATCGAGATTATCGAGAAGAAGCAGTGCTAGGGTCTCACACAGATTGATCAGTTGCCACATTCGCTTAGTGACATGAAGACACAAATCATGTTTCTCCAGGAGGCACAGACGGCTCCACAACCCCATTTCAGATCACGGGATGATCCTAGCAACAACAGCTCCACCCAGACTTCTGCCACCTACCACAGGTGCATCACATTCACACAGAGCCGGTCCAGCCGCAGTAGCACTACTCCCAACCATCATCACCTCAGGACACTCAGATGGTGGTGTATCAGTCAGATCAGTCCCTGGCAGTTCTTCCCCCTTCACCTTACAAGCAGGAGTTGTTGATGGAAGTCAACGGGATTTGGTACGACCGGTACCAACAGTAGCCCAGGATTCATCATGATCATCCTGGATTTAGATGGTCTACCCGAGGCACCTCGTTCTAGCAACAACCTCCAGCTCAGGGCGGTCAGAGGAGCCAGCAGCAGCCCCTTTACTCCCAGCCATCCCAGCAGGACCGGCAGGATTCTCGTCCCTACCATCAGGGACAGCAGTGGAGGCAGTAGCAGCAGCCTCATCAGTATCCTCAGCCTCCACCCTGCTATCAGCAGCCTCATTTCCAACGAGGCAATCCGTCCGGTTCTTAGGGACCCGTCTATGAGAGCCTAGCCCTTGACAATCTCGCTTGCCTCCTTTCAGATCAGTAGGCATCCTTCCGACGAGACATGGACGAGTTCCGACAGGAGATGAGGGATATCATCAAGGGTAAGGCCGCCATACCAGCTCATATCGAACCAAACCCGAATAACCTCAATAGGAAGTATGTGCAGGTACATTTCATAGAGACTACTACTCCTAGTGATTCCTTGAGCGATATTTCCTCCTACATATGTGATGCTGATTTTGTGACACTTAGGAGCGGTAGGATGCCAGTCGGTGGTGCCTCGTCTGAGTAATGACTACATGGAGATTCAGGAGCGCCAGACATGAGGATAGTGGTGTTGATGCCGCTTGTGATATGACGACAGTGGTGATGAAGCCGCCAAGGATGTAGATCTATCTAACGGTACCAAGGCCGTCGAGACTCTAGATGCAGTCGGTGGTGACGATGCCACCATTTCTACTTCAGGTGTGTTGCCTTTTGTTGTATTCCAGGACAATTCTAGAAAACCCCAAAAATAAAAATTAGAAAAGACAAAAATATGAATAAAGGAAAGGTTTATGCATCTTCTTCAAGTCCATATGTGTTGCATGTAGATGATTGTATGGATTTTATTCCTTCACATACACGAGAACCTATTCCTAGCCCTCTATCTGAGGAGGGCCCAGCTATCCCCTTTCCTCAAGCACTCCGCTTAGCGAAGGGGGATAAAACAGAAAATCCAAAAAAGAGACGTCAGTTAGAGTTCAGCCAATAGATGATTGATATATTCCAGATTCAGCTGACTCTACAAGAGGCATTATAGCACATCCCTCTCTTTCAGAAGAACTTGAGAGAGAAGACCATCATCCGTAGGAAAAGATGGAATCATAATGCAAAGATCTATGTGCTCACTCGTGCCACCTGCTTTGCCATCCAGAACCGATTGATAACCAAGAGGCCAGATGCAGGAGCTTCATATGTCAGATGCCACATCCATGAGCAGTGGTTCGATCTGACTCTATTAGACAGCAGCTCTTCTATCAACCTTCTTCCGAAAGTCCTACTCGACCTATTCGAGTTTGGCCCTCTTTGATAGAGTAGGACAGTCCTTCAGTTTGTTGATAGATATATCAAGATGCTGAAGGGGTTGTTGGAGGACGTGGTTGTCACAATTCAGGGCATGAAATTCCCCATGGACTTTGTTGTACTGGACATGGAGATCCCTGAGTCTATGAGAGATACCCCATCATTCTAGGATGCCTATTCTTGGTCACAACCAAGGTGGTGTCCGATCATGATAGAGGGAAGGTATACTTTTGCATTGAAGGTGAAAGTATACAAATAGAGATGATCAAGGAGACCAGAGCTAGAGATTCAACCTGCTCCGAGCAGTCGAGCGACACAGAGCAGATGATAGATACAGTGCGAGACGTCCACCAGGAGTGCGACTTTGTGATCACTAATGATGAAGCCGTATGGTCAGACCCTGCAACACAAACCCTTTTCATGCCTATAGATGCAGAGGATTTACATATTATGGCAGACGATAGTTTGAAGAGCACACTCTTAGCAGAGGACACATTTGAGGCTGATAGTCGTGGTCCAGATAACGAGGCAGAGTTTGTTTCTTGTTCTTCTGATTCAGATCCCTCGGATTCAGACATTGATTGGGATGAGTTTGATGATTATTTTCCATGTATGATTCCTACAGAGCCGACAGCTATTGTGGAGATTGAGCTAGCGCAGATTACAATGATACCAGCAGGGCCGTCTTCGCCAGCTTTTCATGCACTGCGAGAGTTCTCCCATGCAGATTTGGTTGCCTTCACTTAGACTTTTCAGAAGCCAGATTTTCCAGCTCCCAGTTGTCCTGAGCAGAAGACCTTGCCACAGTCATTGAAGTACGAATTTCTTGTGGGTGAGCCTGAGATGTACCCAGTCATTATCTCAGCGGATTTGACTGGAGAGCAAGAATCTCGTTTGATGTAGGTTCTTGAAAGAAACTGCGTGTTGATTGGATGGAGTGTAGCTGATCTCCCGGGGATAAGTCCAGCCATGTGCTCCCACCATATTTATCTCTAAGAGGATGATTAGCCCTCGTGTGAGTTCCAGCGACGGCTGAACCCGAATCTTCGAGATGTGGTCATGAAGTAGATATCAAAATGGTGGAGCGCTGATTTTGTCTACCCCATCTCCGACTCCAAGTGGGTTAGTCCATTACATGTGATGTCCAAGAAGACGGGCATCACTACAGTTGTGAGTGAGTCTGGAGATGAGATCGCTACCCGGTACCCACTTCTTGGAGGGTCTGTGTGGACTACAGACGATTGAATCAGTCCACCAAGAAGGATCATTTCCCACTGCCATTTATTGATCAGATTATCGAAGGCTAGCTGGGAAGAGTCACTATTATTTTCTTGACGGGTACTCAGCAGTTATAACCAGGTGGCCATAGTGCCCAATGATCAGGATAAAACAACCTTCACCTGTCTGTTTAGGACATATGCTTTCATACGGATGCCCTTTGGTTTATGTAATGCCCCGACTACATTCCAAAGGTGCATGTTGTCCATCTTTTCGGACATAGTGGGTGACTGTTTAGAGGTTTTCATGGATTATTTCTCTGTCTACAGTAATGGGTCTGATGCTTATCTTGACTGCGTAGGCCACGTACATCAGCATGGCATCGAGGTCCATCTCGTATTATCTTTGGAGAAGAGTCACTTCATGGTGACTCAGGGGGTGGTGCTTGGCCATTGACGAGCCGCTAAATACGTTGTTTAATTCGTGTTCGTTGTAGCACGTGTACTTAGCGGTTCGGTCAGAACTGAGAGAAGATCTCCGTGAAGAGTGTCTCGGCTTTAATTTATATCCCGGGCAAGTCCGGGGTCGAACTCAGGGAGGCAAAGGAACAACTTGGGGTTAATTCAAAAATAAAGGTTTTAGATATCCAATGCGGTTTTTTTTTATATTTTTTTAATGCAAATAGGATGCCAAAATGCACAATGCAAGTGAACTAATATACTAAGAAAGTGTACAACTTAGCCAAATTAATTTTAATGAGAAATTAATCCAATTTAGCCAAATTATATTTTTCCTAGAATACTAATCCAGAGATGAAAACAAAACACATCTTTTTGGAATTTTAGGACTTAAAATGCAACAATGAAAAATGCACACTTTTTATGGGTTTTTTCACAATTTATCACACAAACAGTAAGCAAAAATCATGAAAAATTTACTGGAATGAAATCATGATGCAAGAAGACTACAATAATTTTTTTGGAATTTTTTGACAAGTTATGAATTTTTTATGAATTTTTTAATGAAAACAGAGTGGAAATGAGTAATTAATTCCTATTAAATCCACGTTATCAAATTAGTCAGAGAGAGAATTATCTCGAAAAGATATTTTCATGTGCAATTCAGGAGACTTGAAATTTCGTGAAAAGGATGTCTGTGGATTTAATTAAAAATCGATTACTAAATACACTCTATAATTTATTTTAGGCACAAGACAACACCAATGGACTTGAAATTTGGACTGTAACCTTATCACTCTTCAAGGCATCACATATAATTTTTGTGGAATTTTTAGAGCAACCGTTTGTGAGATATTAATTTATAAGCACTGAATGGGTAAAATATGTAAAATTTCAGTTGAACATTTTAAATTAATTATCCAAAGACCACAAAAATACAAATAAATACCCACAATGTAGAGAACTAGTTGCTCGTCACAATGGTATTTTTCTTTGAATAAAATGACACCAAAATGAAGTCCAAATTGACGCATGAACACAGGGGTCTTTGTGCAAAACAGAAATTGAAGATTACAACACAAATATATGCAAGGACTTGTTTGTAATTACAGAAACATGAAATAAAGAAAGTGCAATTTTTACAATAAAAAAATTCAAAAAAAATGGACCTTCTTCCTCCTTGCTTCGTTCCCAGGTGAACCCAAATAAGGAGTTGGTCGGCGGCGGCCGCGCGCGGCCGCGAGGAGGAGGCGGCGTCGCGCGGAGGTCGGCGGAAGGCGAGGGGCCACACGACGGAGGCGGGGGGGCTGGTGAAGAGGCGCGAGGTCGGCGGAGGCGGCCACCTGCGGGTGGCTGCTGTGCGGCGGCAGCCAAGCGGCGGAGCGGCGCCGCAGCACGCGGAGCGGCTTGCGGAGGGGAAGGCGGGGGCGGCACCGCCAAGGGCGGCGGCCGCTGATGGTGGAAGAGGGGGGAGGTTGCGGCGGCGCCGCCCGTGGAAGAAGGGGGAGGGGCGGCGGCTGCTGCTGCAAAAAATTTTTTATTTTTCTTTTTTTTTTAAATTTTTTTTTCTGTTGTTATATTTTGTTGTAATAGAAACCTCTTTTTTTTTGTTTTAATTTTTTTTAATTTTTTTTATATTTGCAAAAAGAAAATAAGTATGTACATATAAAAGGGGGAAATGAGAAATGGTGGAGATTGAGTGATGGGATGATATATAAAAATGGCGGTGACGAAACAAAGGACACAATATTAGATAAGATAAAATAATGAGGGAAATGAAGCGGAATACTTACCTGAAGTTCGCCGGATTTGCGGAGCAGCTACGCTGGACTCCTGTCGTCGCCTCGATCCGATTGGCGAAATAAAATCGAAGAGGCTGAGCGAGCTCGATGGGGAACTCGTGACGCGAAGCGGAGCTCCGCGGATCTCACCTGAAGGAGGTCGTCGCTTGAGGACGATGCTTCGCAGCTGTCACCAACAAAACACTCCAAGCTCTCTCCTTATTCTATAAGAATGTTGGATGGAGAAAAATGTGGATGTGGAGATGATTATAAAGAGATGAATAATGAGAGTTAGAGAGGTGGTGGTGTTGAATGAGAAGTTAGATTATTGGTGGAGTTGAATGGGAGGTTGGTGGAAGAATATGGAGTGGAATGGAGGTTGAAAGAAGACTTGGAGGTTATTGGAGAAAGGGAAGTTATTGTAGAGAATGTGATTAAATAAAAGAAAATAAAAGTATGCTACTTTAAATACAATAAAATAAAGAGAGAAGACAAATAGTGGAGAATTTACAAAAGAAGACAAAACACCATGTACAATTTTTGTTTACTTTTCTAATTTGTATTTTTTTTGTCTTTTTAATAAGAGATATTTACAACGAAAAAATACAATAAAATAGTATAATTAAAATACAACACAAGTATGCTTTTTTTTATTTTTAATAATTAAGAATGATATAATAAAAAATGAAGAAAGTATGAATATATACATAATGTGCAATGTACATCTAGGTCCCAAAACCCAACTTTTGCAAACGAGCTCCGATTTTAATGAAACCACTTCCGTTGGATAGATAATTTTCTAACTTGAACTTTAAAAGTGAGTTTGGTGAATTTGGAGTTCATACGGAGAGGGAATTTAGCTTGGAAGTTGGTCTTTACGGCTTTTTCCCATTGGGATCTAGGAGCATTTATTTTAGATATAATTTGTTTTGTATTTTTGTATTTTTATGTACATTTTTATAAACAAGTTAGAGAAAGAATTAGGCAAAAAGGAATTGAAATGAAATTATTAAAAAACCATGAAGTTTTGGGTTATTTACATGTATAAAACTCCTTTATTTTTGCGGCTTTTTATGTGTAATTTATTTTGTACAATCTAATATACAATAATTAGTGTATTTTATTTACAAGAGTTATTTTGTTAATTTATTGATTTTATGGATATTTATTTGGGATTTTACTCGGGGATTTTGCTAAGATCAAGATATTGCGATGATGAATCGCGGATTCATCACCCCCCTATACTTAAACTTTGCTAGTCCTCGAGCAAATAAGGAATGGATAAGTTGGGTTAACCCCTGACTGTGCATGTGAATACAAGACTTGATTCGTTCAAGAAATCTCGGTTTTAGAGATCCTAAAATTCTAAGCTGAACCAAGCTCTAGTCAAAAGGTACCCAATTTCCCTAATCATCAAACTCTCTTTGTATACATATATATAAGGGATATGACTTTAAGTGTTGACCGCAGTTACAAGAGTAGAGTCACAACGTCACCCAAGGTTCCAGTCCAAGAGACTCTCCTATGGACCCGATCCTCAACACTAGGGAATAAATCATTTCTTGCATCCAATCCACCGTCTCTTTAGTTGTCAGACTTGGAAGTGTAGATGGCAGGCTAGTTGATGGAGGGCATAGGATTGTGTCATTTCTTCTCTCCCTCTCATTGGAACAAGGATCCTCTCAAGTGCCTTATTACGCAACGCAATTTTTTTGGTGTTGATCAATGCGTCCGTCAAGAGAAGTTGGAGCCGTATGCACTTGTTTTCCTGGGAGTACACCGGGGTGTGCCTTTTTTGAGTACCTATCGTACCTTCTACAACCAGACTTGTAGCATTTACGATGCAGAGCCCTTTTTTGGTGCAAGCCCGACTCCTGGTCCTAATAGCGGTGGTCCAAGTGGACACTTTGAAATGGTTGGGAGCGCTCGCCTTTGGTGGAAGCTCTTTTGATAATTGACTTTGTGGAATGAGAGCTTTTCTTTGACATTTCATTGCTTTGTAGTATTTGTGGCTAGCTCCACTGCTTTTACCAAGAGTTGGCGCACACTGATCAACATTTTTTTTATCACACCCTGGCACATAGGTAAATGTCAAGAGATAGTACAAGAACCATGTTCTCATACTGGCTAAAGATGCTGACACTCAGGTTTCATGAAGCCTTCATTGATTTTATCCCATCCTCGAGCATCATCAAATCAAGTCCAAACTCAAATCCCTCATCCCAGTTCCTTAAGTGAAATTTCAACTCATCTCATCATAACTGCAGTCGTGTATGTGAGGTGCTGATCATATTCTTTAGGGTAGAGACTAAGCATGCAATATAGCACACAAATCTTTCAAACTAGGGAAATGTGAATAATTAAGTCAAGGACCCTAATGACTAAGGCTGGTTAACTCAAAATCTCAAGACCTCATAAACCAAGTGTTCTTGAACATCACTAGTCTTGTGTGAAAGTGAATTGTGTCAGGGATTAAACCAACTTATTAGTTAGTTAGTTTTTTTTTATGAAGGTTTTTTTTTGTTTTTTTTTTAAGTTTTAGAAAAAGTTTTTTTTTGTGTTTTTAAAGAAAAAGTTTTTTTTCAAAAAGGGTTTTTTTGTTTTTTTTGTTTTTTTTTTTTGAAAAAAAAAAGGTAAATAAGAAAAGACTTTTTTTTGAAAAAGTTTTTTTTGTTTTTTTAACCCACCCCATAATTATTGTATAATATATACAAAAATACGTGAAAGTACGAGGTATGGGTAAAGTATATATGTAATATATACACACGCCCTATACTTAGCTTGTGCTATGTCCTCATGGCACTAGGTGACAAAAAGACATAGCTCGTACTAAGCGTAGGAAAGCTAAAATAATAAAAAGTATAGAAGTCGATCCGCCCCCCCCCTATACTTAGGCTCTGGACAGCCTAAGTGTAGAAGAAGAGAAAAATTGGGGCAGACGAGGTCAAGAGGAGAAATGATGAGTAAATACACATGGCGGGCATCGGTCCCCCCTATACTTAGGCTTTGGTCAGTCTAAGTATTGGGAAGAACACAAGATTGGAAGACCGATGAGAATGGGAAAGAATATACAAAAAGAAAATAAAAAGAAGAGAAGGAGCAAATCGGGTCACTCACCCCCCTATACTTAGGATCTAGTCATCCTAAGTATAGCCACAAAATGAAAACGATACGGAACTGGGGCGAGTGATGCGAATCATGAGGGAGGGAGGTGAATAAAGGAAGGAAAATATGTACAAGGAGGAGGAAGAATATACAAGGATCAAGAAGGTTTGTGACGGACCTTCTTGCGGGAGCGATGGGGTGTGTAGTATACACATGTGTCGCTGTCAAAATCATCCTCCGAAGAATAATAGTGAGGTGTGGGGAACGTCCAATGGGGGTCGACACACGGCTGCTTGCTCAAATATGGCTTCAGATAAGCCGAACTAAGCTCACTCATGTAGATCACCTCATCCGGACCTGATGAGGACTCCTCAGAAAGTTCCTTCTCTGAAACATCGAAGGTAACCTTCTTAGTCAGTTTTCTAGAACCTGAAGCATCAAGAGGAAGAGGAGATTGATACGTCTTAAGGAGTTCGGGGGAACACCTCAAGGAATCAACACTCGTCTTCTTCTTACTAGATGACCGACTAGAGGATGGAGCAACCGATTTATCAAGATTGGTCAATTTGGTCCCAGTTGTCTCCTTTGATGTATGTCCTGGATGTGGTGTGTGTGAGGTTCTGACCACAGGTTCATCATCAGATGAGTCACCATATGCATTGTAATACTCCTGCAAGGTCAGCACACGTCTCTGATAAGGCACAGTGTTCTCAGTTGGCTTGACATTGTTGGGTTCTTGTGTCGGATCATCGAAATGATCAAGGCAATCCACAAAGGTCATGTCCGACTCACTGATAGCTTCTGGTCTTGAGTCCTCTCTAGAAGCTGTCGTGGTGGTGGTGCAAGCAGTAGGCGGTGTGTGGTTGTAGGAAGTGTCTAAACCAATGGTTGTCTGGACTGTCGGTATCTCAGGTGTAGTAGAGAGATGGGACTCAACTGTCTCTCGAAGGTCGCGACTGTCTGCAACTTTACGGGTTACCTTGGAATATCGTGTGTCCTCAAAGATTGGGTGAGGTCGGAGTGCTCCCAATGCAGAGAAATCGATCTCCCGAGTCTCACAATCTATAGTTGCCTTAGCCAAGGCTAAGAACGGCTTCCCAAGAATGATCGGAGACTGGGTGAACTCTCCTCGATGCTCAATGTCAATGATCGTGAAGTCTATCTCCAGTAGAGCACCTTGGAAAGTGACGATGACTGAAATGGTTCCTCTCGACCGTTTAATGGTCCGATCTGCCAACTGAATGATATCTCTTGACTTCTTGGCAGATCCGAGTTTGAGCTTGGCAAACACGGAGGTCGGGAGGATATTAATCGGTAAGTCATCATCGATTCTTGCATGGGTGAATGTGGTATCTTTGATTTCACAATCAAATCTAGGTAACCGCTTTACTCTGCGGCTCTTGGTTTTTCTCCCTATCATCAAAGATGTGACCATAGATACTATATGTATCTCAGTCCTTGTTCTCTTATTGCCCGACCTTTTAGGCATCAATTTATTTTTCACAAATCTTTTAAGGTCGGGAAAGTGTTCAATGGCCATTATTAAGGGAAGCTCAAAAATCAACTTTCTATCCAATGCTTCCCTAACTGCAGGATCCAAACTTTTTAGATCTTTTCCTTTTTCAATTTTTATGGTATTTTCCGAGTTTTCAATTTTTTTGGTCTTTTTGGTATGTGAAGGAGGACTAGGAGAATGTACAGACTCTGGTTTGGAGGGAAAGTGGTTAGTAGAAGAGGGAGGTAGAAGGGACTCCAGCTGTACATGACGTGTGGTCAATCCAGTGTCTTCCAGGTTTTCAAGATTCAATCCGCGAAGTCCATGATCCACATTCCTACCTGGACTCTTGATCGGTCTACAAATGTCATCCTCTAATAAGTTCTCATGACACTTCATGAGAGAAGTCTGTGCAATTGGAGGATACTGCTGAGAATTCGAGCTCTTATACTCAACACACCTTGACTCAGACGTGTAATACTGGGTTGAGTATGGCCCTTCTGTATGGCAAATGTTGGTCGGAGCCTCATAAGGCGGAGTCAGTAGACAGGGAGTCTGTAGATCGGTCGCATGAATCCAATCCCCTGTATATGTTGGCTCTCCGAATGGGTGATATGAAGGTTGGTCAATGTGATCTCTATCACTCAGGTCAATCAAGTCAGGAAGATTGTACGGTGCAGGCCTCTCCATTCGGTTTGTCTGGTCGACCATTTTGTACCCTAAGGTTAAGTCGGGATGTATATATGGAAATTGTTGTTCTGTCCCAACTCGAGGTGAAAGTGAGGTATGTGGGGTCAACTGATTATGCCAAGCATTCATCTCAGCAGTCGCTTGCTCTTCGATTTGTTCCTTGATTCCAGCAAGCGGTCGAGAACATAGTGAGTCAATCCAGGATGGTTGTGGGTCAGGGGTGCAAGAATGTGGGGTAGATGAGAAGTACGAAGAAGTGGAGAAGTCAGTCGGAGTTCTGACTTCGCGGTTGGGGTGTGGGTATGAAGAGGAATGAGAGGGTGGAGATGATCGAAATATGGTCGAAGAAGAATGACGTGGATATGATGACCAATATTCTGACATCTTGGAGGTAAAATGGGAGAATGAGGCGGATCGAGGAAGAAAGCGTGCAAGTGCACCGAATAACACACAAAACAAACAAACACAAGAGCAAACCCCGAGTTCACCTACTCAACACAGTGAAGGTCGCAAAAGTCCGACCATTTATCTTTTCAGTTTTAATTAGGTGATAAATCAAGATATCAATCCAATTACGCAACTTCAAAAGTAGGTTTTGGGCACTATCCTAGGGATGCGTCCTCACCTCTCAACAATCACAATTAGCCAAGCATACAATGAGGGTTTTACTCTCCCAAAACAAGTGTTAGTTTTAGTCAATTTTTTTTTATCAACTCTGATTAGCAGTCCCGATTTTATGTTTGGTTATCACTTGATTAGTCCACCAAATAAAGCACTCCTAACGATCAGTCCCGATTTCCTTTTAACCTAAGTTTCAAAAACCAAGGGGAGGGAGTCGAGAAAAACTGATGCAAATAGTGAAATCAATGATGCATGCCCAGTTCAGAAGACTTACAGTGATCCTCGCGCTCTACATGCGGGATGCAAGGCAGAATTGAAATTTTATACTAATATGAATGCAAACGAGAAACCGTTCCTAGACAAGCAGTTCTATTAGCGAGTGATGAACAAGTTAAATTTGACTAATAGCCCAGCGGTCTAAGTGCGTCTCGTTAAATGTGATGTGTGGTCCAAAATATTACGAGCACAAGCAATCAAGATAATCTAATAAAATGCTCTAAGAGCCGCGAGTGCAAGTCCTATTCTACGTCAATCAACCACACAACCACGAGCGGGTCAAATGTCCAGTCCGGATACAAACGCGAGCTCTCAAACAAGAGCCGCTGTAAAGGAGCAACTACCTAAATAATTACAACGATTTACAAAAATTCTCTCGAAGATAAATAAATTCTTCAAGCTCTTCAGCAGTCGGCGCGCGTCGCGTCCGTCGACCTCCGATGCACTCCAAGTCCATCGGGCCCTCGCAAGGAAAAAGAGATTTATATTAGAGAGATAAACAACAAAATAATACAAGAATATGAAGACAAATAATTGAAAGGAAATGGATTAATTACAAGTGGGTTCGGGGGTCAGACTACCCGAGTAAATGGAAAACTAAATCCAAATTTTTAAATTAGTCCCTAAGCTGTTTACCTCCCCGACAACGGCGCCATCTGACGAGCTGCTAAATACGTTGTTTAATTCGTGTTCGTTGTAGCACGTGTACTTAGCGGTTCGGTCAGAACCGAGAGAAGATCTCCGTGAAGAGTGTCTCGGCTTTAATTTATATCCCGGGCAAGTCCGGGGTCGAACTCAGGGAGGCAAAGGATTGACTTGGGGTTAATTCAAAAATAAAGGTTTTAGATATCCAATGCGGTTTTTTTTATATTTTTTAATGCAAATAGGATGCCAAAATGCACAATGCAAGTGAACTAATATACTAAGAAAGTGTACAACTTAGCCAAATTAATTTTAATGAGAAATTAATCCAATTTAGCCAAATTATATTTTTCCTAGAATACTAATCCAGAGATGAAAACAAAACACATTTTTTTGGAATTTTAGGACTTAAAATGCAACAATGAAAAATGCACACTTTTTATGGGTTTTTTCGCAATTTATCACACAAACAGTAAGCAAAAATCATGAAAAATTTACTGGAATGAAAACATGATGCAAGAAGACTACAATAATTTTTTGGAATTTTTTGACAAGTTATGAATTTTTTATGAATTTTTTAATGAAAACAGAGTGGAAATGAGTAATTAATTCCTATTAAATCCACGTTATCAAATTAGTCAGAGAGAGAATTATCTCGAAAAGATATTTTCATGTGCAATCCAGGAGACTTGAAATTTCGTGAAAAGGATGTCTGTGGATTTAATTAAAAATCGATTACTAAATACACTCTATAATTTATTTTAGGCACAAGACAACACCAATGGACTTGAAATTTGGACTGTAACCTTATCACTCTTCAAGGCATCACATATAATTTTTGTGGAATTTTTAGAGCAACCGTTTGTGAGATATTAATTTATAAGCACTGAATGGGTAAAATATGTAAAATTTCAGTTGAACATTTTTAATTAATTATCCAAAGACCACAAAAATACAAATAAATACCCACAATGTAGAGAACTAGTTGCTCGTCACAATGGTATTTTTCTTTGAATAAAATGACACCAAAATGAAGTCCAAATTGACGCATGAACACAGGGGTCTTTGTGCAAAACAGAAATTGAAGATTACAACACAAATATATGCAAGGACTTGTTTGTAATTACAGAAACATGAAATAAAGAAAGTGCAATTTTTACAATAAAAAAAATTCAAAAAAAATGGACCTTCTTCCTCCTTGCTTCGTTCCCAGGTGAACCCAAAAGAGGAGTTGGTCGGCGGCGGCCGCGCGCGGCCGCGAGGAGGAGGCGGCGCCGCGCGGAGGTCGGCGGAAGGCGAGGGGCCACACGACGGAGGCGGGGGGTCTGGTGAAGAGGCGCGAGGTCGGCGGAGGCGGCCACCTGCGGGTGGCTGCTGTGCGGCGGCAGCCAAGCGGCGGAGCGGCGCCGCAGCACGCGGAGCGGCTTGCGGAGGGGAAGGCGGGGGCGGCACCGCCAAGGGCGGCGGCCGCTGATGGTGGAAGAGGGGGGAGGTTGCGGCGGCGCCGCCCGTGGAAGAAGGGGGAGGGGCGGCGGCTGCTGCTGCAAAAAATTTTTTATTTTTCTTTTTTTTTAATTTTTTTTTTTCTGCTGTTATATTTTGTTGTAATAGAAACCTCTTTTTTTGTTTTAATTTTTTTTAATTTTTTTTATATTTTCAAAAAGAAAATAAGTATGTACATATAAAAGGGGGAAATGAGAAATGGTGGAGATTGAGTGATGGGGTGATATATAAAAATGGCGGTGACGAAAAAAAGGACACAATATTAGATAAGATAAAATAATGAGGGAAATGAAGCAGAATACTTACCTGAAGTTCGCCGGATTTGCGGAGCAGCTACGCTGGACTCCTATCGTCGCCTCGATCCGATTGGCGAAATAAAATCGAAGAGGCTGAGCGAGCTCGATGAGGAACTCGTGACGCGAAGCGGAGCTCCGCGGATCTCACCTGAAGGAGGTCGTCGCTTGAGGACGATGCTTCGCAGCTGTCACCAACAAAACACTCCAAGCTCTCTCCTTATTCTATAAGAATGGTGGATGGGGAAAAAATGTGGATGTGGAGATGATTATAAAGAGATGAATAATGGGAGTTAGAGAGGTGGTGGTGTTGAATGAGAAGTTAGATTATTGGTGGAGTTGAATGGGAGGTTGGTGGAAGAATATGGAGTGGAATGGAGGTTGAAAGAAGACTTGGAGGTTATTGGAGAAAGGGAAGTTATTGTAGAGAATGTGATTAAATAAAAGAAAATAAAAGTATGCTACTTTAAATACAATAAAATAAAGAGAGAAGTCAAATAGTGGAGAATTTACAAAAGAAGACAAAACACCATGTACAATTTTTGTTTACTTTTCTAATTTGTATTTTTTTTGTCTTTTTAAGAAGAGATAATCTCAACAAAAAAATACAATAAAATAGTATAATTAAAATACAACACAAGTATGATTTTTTTTATTTTTAATAATTAAGAATGATATAATAAAAAATGAAGAAAGTATGAATATATACATAATGTGCAATGTACATCTAGGTCCCAAAACCCAACTTTTGCAAACGAGCTCCGATTTTAATGAAACCACTTCCGTTGGATAGATAATTTTCTAACTTGAACTTTAAAAGTGAGTTTGGTGAATTTGGAGTTCATACGGAGCGGGAATTTAGCTTGGAAGTTGGTCTTTACGGCTTTTTCCCATTGGGATCTAGGAGCATTTATTTGAGATATAATTTGTTTTGTATTTTTGTATTTTTATGTACATTTTTATAAACAAGTTAGAGAAAGAATTAGGCAAAAAGGAGTTGAAATGAAATTATTAAAAAACCATGAAGTTTTGGGTTATTTACATGTATAAAACTCCTTTATTTTTGCGGCTTTTTATGTGTAATTTATTTTGTACAATCTAATATACAATAATTAGTGTATTTTATTTACAAGAGTTATTTTGTTAATTTATTGATTTTATGGATATTTATTTGGGATTTTACTCGGGGATTTTGCTAAGATCAAGATATTGCGATGATGAATCGCGGATTCATCACCAGTCCGGATACAAACGCGAGCTCTCAAATAAGAGCCGCTGTAAAGGAGCAACTACCTAAATAATTACAACGATTTACAAAAATTCTCTCGAAGATAAATAAATTCTTCAAGCTCTTCAGCAGTCGGCGCGCGTCGCGTCCGTCGACCTCCGATGCACTCCAAGTCCACCGGGCCCTCGCAAGGAAAAAGAGATTTATATTAGAGAGATAAACAACAAAATAATACAAGAATATGAAGACAAATAATTGAAAGGAAATGGATTAATTACAAGTGGGTTCGGGGGTCAGACTACCCGAGTAAATGGAAAACTAAATCCAAATTTTTAAATTAGTCCCTAAGCCGTTTGCCTCCCCGGCAACGGCGTCATCTGACGAGCCGCTAAATACGTTGTTTAATTCGTGTTCGTTGTAGCACGTGTACTTAGCGGTTCGGTCAGAACCGAGAGAAGATCTCCGTGAAGAGTGTCTCGGCTTTAATTTATATCCTGGGCAAGTCCGGGGTCGAACTCAGGGAGGCAAAGGAACAACTTGGGGTTAATTCAAAAATAAAGGTTTTAGATATCCAATGCGGTTTTTTTTATATTTTTTTAATGCAAATAGGATGCCAAAATGCACAATGCAAGTGAACTAATATACTAAGAAAGTGTACAACTTAGCCAAATTAATTTTAATGAGAAATTAATCCAATTTAGCCAAATTATATTTTTCCTAGAATACTAATCCAGAGATGAAAACAAAACACATTTTTTTGGAATTTTAGGACTTAAAATGCAACAATGAAAAATGCACACTTTTTATGGGTTTTTTCACAATTTATCACACAAACAGTAAGCAAAAATCATGAAAAATTTACTGGAATGAAAACATGATGCAAGAAGACTACAATAATTTTTTTGGAATTTTTTGACAAGTTATGAATTTTTTATGAATTTTTTAATGAAAACAGAGTGGAAATGAGTAATTAATTCCTATTAAATCCACGTTATCAAATTAGTCAGAGAGAGAATTATCTCGAAAAGATATTTTCATGTGCAATCCAGAAGACTTGAAATTTCGTGAAAAGGATGTCTGTGGATTTAATTAAAAATCGATTACTAAATACACTCTATAATTTATTTTAGGCACACGACAACACCAATGGACTTGAAATTTGGACTGTAACCTTAACACTCTTCAAGGCATCACATATAATTTTTGTGGAATTTTTTGAGCAACCGTTTGTGAGATATTAATTTATAAGCACTGAATGGGTAAAATATGTAAAATTTCAGTTGAACATTTTTAATTAATTATCCAAAGACCACAAAAATACAAATAAATACCCACAATGTAGAGAACTAGTTGCTCGTCACAATGGTATTTTTCTTTGAATAAAATGACACCAAAATGAAGTCCAAATTGACGCATGAACACAGGGGTCTTTGTGCAAAACAGAAATTGAAGATTACAACACAAATATATGCAAGGACTTGTTTGTAATTACAGAAACATGAAATAAAGAAAGTGCAATTTTTACAATAAAAAAATTCAAAAAAAATGGACCTTCTTCCTCCTTGCTTCGTTCCCAGGTGAACCCAAAAGAGGAGTTGGTCGGCGGCGGCCGCGCGCGGCCGCGAGGAGGAGGCGGCGCCGCGCGGAGGTCGGCGGAAGGCGAGGGGCCACGCGACGGAGGCAGGGGGGCTGGTGAAGAGGCGCGAGGTCGGCGGAGGCGGCCACCTGCGGGTGGCTGCTGTGCGGCGGCAGCCAAGCGGCGGAGCGGCGCCGCAGCACGCGGAGCGGCGCCGCAGCACGCGGAGCGGCTTGCGGAGGGGAAGGCGGGGGCGGCACCGCCAAGGGCGGCGGCCGCTGATGGTGGAAGAGGGGGGAGGTTGCGGCAGCGCCGCCCGTGGAAGAAGGGGGAGGGGCGGCGGCTTCTGCTGCAAAAATTTTTTTATTTTTCTTTTTTTTTTAAATTTTTTTTTCTGCTGTTATATTTTGTTGTAATAGAAACCTCTTTTTTTTGTTTTAATTTTTTTTAATTTTTTTTATATTTTCAAAAAGAAAATAAGTATGTACATATAAAAGGGGGGAATGAGAAATGGTGGAGATTGAGTGATGGGGTGATATATAAAAATGGCGGTGACGAAACAAAGGACACAATATTAGATAAGATAAAATAATGAGGGAAATGAAGCGGAATACTTACCTGAAGTTCGCCGGATTTGCAGAGCAGCTACGCTGGACTCCTGTCGTCGCCTCGATCCGATTGGCGAAATAAAATCGAAGAGGCTGAGCGAGCTCGATGGGGAACTCGTGACGCGAAGCGGAGCTCCGCGGATCTCACCTGAAGGAGGTCGTCGCTTGAGGACGATGCTTCGCAGCTGTCACCAACAAAACACTCCAAGCTCTCTCCTTATTCTATAAGAATGGTGGATGGGGAAAAAATGTGGATGTGGAGATGATTATAAAGAGATGAATAATGGGAGTTAGAGAGGTGGTGGTGTTGAATGAGAAGTTAGATTATTGGTGGAGTTGAATGGGAGGTTGGTGGAAGAATATGGAGTGGAATGGAGGTTGAAAGAAGACTTGGAGGTTATTGGAGAAAGGGAAGTTATTGTAGAGAATGTGATTAAATAAAAGAAAATAAAAGTATGCTACTTTAAATACAATAAAATAAAGAGAGAAGACAAATAGTGGAGAATTTACAAAAGAAGACAAAACACCATGTACAATTTTTGTTTACTTTTCTAATTTGTATTTTTTTTATCTTTTTAATAAGAGATATTTACAACGAAAAAATACAATAAAATAGTATAATTAAAATACAACACAAGTATGATTTTTTTATTTTTAATAATTAAGAATGATATAATAAAAAATGAAGAAAGTATGAATATATACATAATGTGCAATGTACATCTAGGTCCCAAAACCCTACTTTTGCAAACGAGCTCCGATTTTAATGAAACCACTTCCGTTGGATAGATAATTTTCTAACTTGAACTTTAAAAGTGAGTTTGGTGAATTTGGAGTTCATACGGAGCGGGAATTTAGCTTGGAAGTTGGTCTTTACGGCTTTTTCCCATTGGGATCTAGGAGCATTTATTTGAGATATAATTTGTTTTGTATTTTTGTATTTTTATGTACATTTTTATAAACAAGTTAGAGAAAGAATTAGGCAAAAAGGAGTTGAAATGAAATTATTAAAAAACCATGAAGTTTTGGGTTATTTACATGTATAAAACTCCTTTATTTTTGCGGCTTTTTATGTGTAATTTATTTTGTACAATCTAATATACAATAATTAGTGTATTTTATTTATAAGAGTTATTTTGTTAATTTATTGATTTTATGGATATTTATTTGGGATTTTACTCGGAGATTTTGCTAAGATCAAGATATTGCGATGATGAATCGTGGATTCATCAGCCATATCATCTCCAATAGGGGCATGGAGGTTGATTCGGACAAGGTGGATATGATCAGGAAACTCAATCCACCATCCAACTTATGGCAGTTGCGGTCTTTTCTGGGGCATGTCGGTTACTACCGACATTCAGGATTTCAGTCGTATTTCCTGATTGCTTACTGATCTGCTAACGAAAGACGCCGAGTTCATTGTAGATGATTAGTGTCTAGCATCATTTGAGACTCTCAAAGGATTAGTTGTTGAGGCTCATGTCCTTCAGCCACTCAATTGGTCTCTCCCATTCGAGATCATCACGGATGCTTCTGATTTTGCCATAGGGGTTGTGCTAGGACAGAGGAGGGATGTATTACCTTATGCCATTCACTATGCTACCCGAACTTTGGATGCCGCTCAGTGGAACTACACCGTTACAAAGAAGGAGATGCTAGTAGTAGTCTTTGCTTGGGACAAAGATCTTATATTCTTGGATCCCGAGTGACGGATTTTACTGATCACACTGCCATCTGGTACCTAGTGGCAAAGAAAGATGCCAAAGACAGATTGACTAGATGGATACTTCTATTACAGGAGTTTGACATTGAGATTAAGGATAAGCCTGGAGTCAAGAATGTGGTGGCGGATCACCTCTACCGATTAGAGAATCTTGAGGAATCAGAGCAGATGGAACCTATTACAGAGACCTTCCCAGATGAGGCAATCCTTGATATCGCCTCGCTCCCATGGTACGTTGATATAGTGAACTATCTTGTTACTAAGAAAGTTCCACAAGGTTGGACCAGGCAACGAATTGAGACTTTCCTTGCGAAGGACAAGTCGTACCATTGCGAGGATCCCATCCTTTATCACGAAGGAGGGGATAGCGTATGGCATCGGTGCATTCCTCAAGAGGAGCACAACAACATCCTCACATACTGCCATAAGCTTGAGGTAGGTGGACATCATTCTGGGAGGAGGACAACACAGAATGTGCTCCAATCCGGCCTATGGTGGCCTACCCTCTTCAAGGATTCTGATGAATTCGTGAAGAGGTGTACTGACTGTCAGAGGATGGGCACCTGTGGACAGCGTGATATGATGTTGTTGCAGCACATTCACTTCTATGAGGTTTTTTACGCATGGGGCATAGATTTCATGGGTTTATTGCCTAAGAGTCAGGTATTCGAGTGCATTCTTCTTGTTGTGGATTATGTGAGTCGTTGGGTTGAGGCCATCCCCGCCCAAACAGCAGATGCTAAGACTGTTTGCAAATTCTTGAGGAAGAATATCATTTCATGGTCTGGGGTTCCTAGAGTGTTGATATCAGATGGGGGGCTCACTTTATCAATGATAAATTAAGGGCCCTTGCTAACGAGTTTAGCATAGACCATCGAGTTGCCACTCCATATCATCCTCAGACCAATGGTCTTGCTGAAGTATCGAATAGGGAGATCAAGACTATTTTGCAGAAGGTCGTCCGCCCAGACCGAAAGGATTGGTCACAGCTTTTGGACTCAGTCTTGTGGGCATATCGGACTTCCTTCAAGATACCTTTGGGTACATCTCCATTTCGTCTCGTTTATGGCAAGCCATGACATTTACCTGTGGAGATCAAGCATAAGTCACTGTGGTCAGTCACTGAGTTATTATTGGATACAGAGAGTATAGGAGATCGGAGGAAAGCAGAGTTGGCAGCCCTAGAGGATCTTAGAGACACATCCTTTTTTAGTAGCCTACATTATAAGGAGAGAGTGAAGATATGGCATGATTCTCATATCAGCCATAAACATTTTGAGCCGAACCAGAGAGTATGGCTATTCGATGCTACGTTGAGATTATTTCCAGGGAAGTTGCAAAGCAAATGGAAGGGATCATACTTAGTCCGAAAGGTACACGACAACGGAAGCATCGATATATTCGAGTTGTCATCTGAATCCACCTTTCGAGTTAATGGTCAACGCCTGAAGCCATATCTAGATCATGATCCATTGATCATTGATGTTGCCCCTATTCATTTTGCATGAGATGTGGTCTTTGACTCACATCAGTTGCATCTCATGCATGATTATCACTTCTCCCTCGCAGTTGTATAGATCCAGTTGTCCATATCGCACATTCTTTTGTCTAACACCCCATCTTCATCTTCTGATTATGTTGTACTTAGGGTGTACTTTACCCTAAGTATAGGGGGTGTCAAACTTGTGATTATATGTTTGATTCTTTTTACCTCTATTTTGTTGCCTATACTTAGGGATATTTCACCCTAAGTATAGGGGAGGTAGACCCTATACATTCTAACCCTCGGTTTACCCATATGTATAGATTTCTATACTTAGGATTACATTATCCAAAGTATAGGGGGATCATTTATTTATGTTCATTACATTCATTTATTCGACGTTGTAGTATAGCCTTCTTTTCACAATCTCGATACTCAGCACGAGTTATGTCTTCCTTTCATCACTCTTTGATCACACTGAGGACATCATTCAAGCTAAGTATAGGGGGTGTCGTATATATTGTATATATACTTTAGCCATAACTCGTACTTTGCGTGAGTGTGTTAATAGATAAAATGGCTAAAAATCACAAATTAAAAGTCACAAAAAATTTAAAATTTTTCTTATACATACATGTTTGTAAGTACTACTTTTTGTAAAAACTATTTTTGTACAAATGTTTGTAAACATGCTTTGTGTGTAAAATTTGTGTAAATATCTAATATAAAATTTATGTATATAGTATAAAATTTTTGAAAAATATTTGCAAAATAAAACTTTGCAAAAATCTGTTTGTAAATGTTTGTAAATATTTTGTAAAAACTTGCATTCCTTCCTTGCATTCAAACTTTTTCATAAAATTATGCATATTTTGAAAATTGCACACATTTGCTTGTATATTCTTCCGAATCATAGTTGACATTTAAACTAGTCTGAAATTAAATTGGAAAATGGAGCTTGATAAGACCTTAACCCACCTAACCTCAGAGGAACCTTATAGGATTTGGGGTTAAGACTTTTCAGGTCCATTAGTGACTTAATCTTTGAGTCCACTAGGCTATGTTCACATGTCATCTTGATGAGACTAAGTAGAACACTTAACAGTGCACGCATAACTCTCACAGACAATGGCTTTACTTGGACCAGCACCTTACACATATCTCTACGCAGATGAGGTGATGAGGAGGCAGAATTCTTTGTCTTGGGGTAGCATACGAGGGTAGTACTTCTAGGCGGAATCTCTCGGCTTCCTTTAGGGAGGTATGTGCATCTCAACTTGGTCTAGTAGCATTGAGGTCTAAAGACAGGAGTCGTGGGTTGTAATAGTGCTTCAAAAGAGGGATAGTCTACTAGCTCAAGAAAAAAACTCCTTATGTATATGATGCACCATGTAGATATGTTATACATATGCACATCAAAAAAATGCAAAAATCAAGTAAAACTCCAAAAAAGTGAACAGGCCTGATTGAAAATAAAATGTCTGTCGGAGTGTATTTAGTCAATGAAGCAAAGCTTATGTATCACACATTCTCATCTCATGAATCTTGTAGCGGGAGACTTAGCTACACTAGTTAGGCTCCTAGGGATACGTGGCTACACTGGTCATGGTCCATTCTCTTCTTTCCCCTCTTCTTGAGCTGGTTAAAATTGAAATTAGAAGGGAATACCCCGCTCCTCGAGGAAAGAGCTATTGGACTAGGGAATTAGAGTTACCTTGTTGAGGGAGGTTGCTGCTTTGTCATTTCTGAGGTGGGGAGCTACATATCACTTACACCATACAAGAAAAGGTGCATAGTCATTAGAGTTTGCGTATGTAGACTTGTTCTGATCTAGTTTATTGAGGAGTCTTGACCATAGAATGGTGGAACTCAGAGGCTATTAAGTCTTAAACCTATTTCCCCGATAAGGTTCCAACTAATTAATAATCGAAAGGTCTGACTGAGATCCATACTTCAATTTAATGAAGATAAGTTTAATAATCAACCTTGATTCTCTTTCTTTTTCTTCTCTTTCTCTTTTCACTTCTTTTTCAAATAAGTATTTGCTAAGGGACTAGCAAAGATAAAGTATAGGGGGTGATGAATCTATTATTCTCACTCTTTATTTTTTTATTTTAGCTCTTTTTCTTGGCAAAACATCATGTAAATATCTGTAAATATAATAACTTAGAATTTTGCATGCTTGGGTTTATATTGCATAATTAGCATGTTTTTTGTGTAAAAATAAAAGAATAAAGGAAAAGAAAAGGGAATGGGGTATTTAGAATAAATACAGAGTGACCCAGACCCCAAGAGAAGGTCAATCCTTGACCTGATCGTAAAATAAAATAAGTAGAGAGAGATAGGGCTCACAATGTAGTGTATATATTACTTATACTTGTATATATTATTATGTAATTATTTTGACAAAATAAAATTAAATTATTATTTTTACTCCCTTGTGTATATTTCAAGAAATAATATAAAAATAAAATAAAAATCAGAAAAATTAAATAAAAATAAAAATAAAATCATTCATGCATTGTGTAAAACACGTGTGTATATATCACATTACCTATTTATTATGTCTATATAAATAATTTGTAAGAATAAAATAAAATAATTCTTTTACACTCCTAAAATATTTTGTAAATGAATAAAATATAAAACAAGAGTATTTGTGTAAAAATAAAATAATAAAAACATATGTACAAAATACATAGGTATATTAGACTTGTATATAATACTATATATTGTATATACATTAATTTAATTTTCATAAAAATAATTAAAAATCACAGAAAAATACCTTGAAAAATATTGAACATTTTTTATTTTATACAATTTAATTTATATTCATCTATTATTTTTAATTTAATTATCTTTATTTTTTCCAATTTTGTCCTCTAGCCTATTTTGTCTGTTTCCCAGCTCGTTTTTGAGTGGTCCACATATGTACTATTGACCTCAGTCAAACGGTCCCCCCCCCCTTCTCTTCTTCTCTCAAGTGGGGTCTACTTCAATCTTTGCCTATTTTCCTGATACGATCCTATCACCTTCTCCTCCGATTAAAAGCCCTGACTAAGGGATGTGGATCCCTAATCCATGCCCGACTGTCACCCTTCTGATCCGCACCTCGTTTCGCGAGCTTCCTCACGATCTTCTCGGACTAAGCACACCTATAAAACCATCGCACCCCCTCCCATTTTCGAGCACCTTCGGTTGCTCCACCACCTTCTTTGCACCAGCCTTTCCCTTTTCAGAGTGATAGAGAGAGGAAGAGGGTGTTGGTAGCGATTGGCGTGTAGTACCCTCAGGTCCGATGGCATCCCCATCTAGCTCCGTCGTGAGGAGTTTCCAGCCTCTGGTCGTGCCAACCATCGAGGCTATCACCACCGTGGACTCCGTCCGCCACCCCAGGCGCCAGCATCCACTCCTAGGTATTGTTCATAGTTCCATTTTCCATTCATTCATTCCAAGTTTTTATCTCGCATTCAGCTCACTCCGACAAGTACACCCCATCCCTAATCGTCGCCTTCCTCCGACACTCGCACACCTCTGGATGACCTCTCTCCTCTTATGTGTTACGCTCTGCAACCTTTCCCACGATTCCAACCACCGGGTTGGAATCGAGCCCATGTCGAATCCTCCATTCATCAGAGACCTAACCTGTCCACCCCTCCCCTATTTTTTATGAAACTTGCGCTCTAATACTTCATTGGAGCTTCATCTCCGATCACACCAGTTCTCTTGCAGGTTGGAGCACAAGAGGACCTCACCTGGAGGTCGTCAGGATACAGTAGCTCTAGGACACCACGCCTCTCCAAGACCTTCTCCTCGGTCATGGACCCTTCTGAGCATTCCAGCAGCCGTGGATAGACCTCAGCCTCGTTTCGCCCATCTGAGCAGCCCCAAGCGACGCCTTGGTAGCACGCATTCATTGATCGAAACTCGTCCGAGGCGCGTTCTTCATGAGTTCATCCAGACGTAGTACTAGTCGTTCAATCCAGGACTTCAATGATTATAATCATCACCGTCTACTGTCAAGGGAGCCTCGATCGTTGGATCCATCTGAGGACCTCGCTAGAGCCATCCACCGTTGAAGATGTATCCTCCAATCCAGACCGTCCATCCATAAGTGGAGATCCCTCGATTGTTGGATGGCACCTTAATAAGGGGTAATTTTCACTTAGGCCCCTCTCTATTTTGCATTTACTTCCAAGTCCTGTAAATATTTGTCGTAGTTTAACTTACTATGGGTAATTTGCATAGTGGACCTCGTAGTTTTTTATATTTGCATCTTAATCTAGCCTGTGTGAACTCACGTGCTCCGACACGTGCTATTTGGGTTATTTGCAGAACATAGTCTAAACTTCTATGTTGTTATAACTTGGATGATAAGTTTCTAATATTTGCATTTATATCCTTACGAGCCTGATTCACGTGTTGTGCGCATGATTGCTTGGATATTTTGCACTTGAGGCCATGTACTTTCCATCTGTGTAATTTGTTGGCCCCAGGCTTTATTTTAATTACATGCAGGTCCCTGTAAACTGCTTGTCTTTTATTTAGCTTAATAATTAGCAAATTAACTCTAAAAACTACCCTCAACTCCCGTTGTTATGTAGTGTTTAGTGTAATTTTTGTTGGGCAATTTGTTTGCATTTGTTATTTATGAAAAATCAAAAAACTATAAAAGTGTCCTGTCTATTTTTGAAAACTATAAAAATTCGAAAAGTGTCTCAAAAATTCCAAAAGATTATAGACAGTGTGTCTTTTTATGTTTTATCCACATTAGCAATTTTTTTTTAAAACCCCCTACAAAAACCCTAAAAATTGCAGAAGACCTAAAAACTTATAACAATCATATAAAATTCAAGAAAAATCAAAAAATTCTCATTTCAATTCCTTTTTGTAGATTTTTATTCATAGTTTTTCATAAAATAGCTCTCCAGGATTTTAAGGCATTTTAAGTATTTTTAACTTACAATTTAATCTTGGTTATGCATTGTTTGAGTTTTGAGGCACTGTTTGATTTTGAGAAATTCATAAAAACATTTGCAAAACCCCAGAAAATTATCAAAAACACTTCAAAACCTTAAAATCCAAAAATATTTTTACCTTAATTTTCTGAGTATTTCTATCTATAAAGAAAAATCCAAAAAGACTTGTGTGTTGCCTTGTTTTCTTCTTTGTTGATTTAGCTCCCTTATTTAAAATTAAAAAAATGCAAAAATTAAAAACCACCAAAAAATGTTGTTTATTTATGAGATTTAACTATTTCGTAGGTTTACTCGTGCTCCTTATGTTCGACCCCGTTTATTATACCAGGTAAAATAAATTGCGAACCGCTTACATTTGTGCTTCATTGTTTGATTTGATTGAGTGGTTTATTTTTCTTGTTGACCAATTCAATTGATTAGGGACAACGACATTGCTTATTTTCTACCGTAATCGATCTGGGATTTTGTGTCACCACACCCTTACTCCAGACCCCCATTATCGTTGGACGGCCATTCTTGTGTACCATAGAGGCCGTAGTTGACTACGGGTCTAGCAAGATCACGTTCATCTCAAGCAATCACAGAGTTACAATAGACATGGACAGCAAGCCTAAAGTTGTATCTGATGAAAGTCATGCAGTACCGCCTGAAGTAGAATATGATTTTATTGCAGAGATAAGAGATACAAACCTCTCTTTGAATGACACATGGACCTTAGAAATTCTCTCTCTTGAGGAGGACTGGAAAAGCACATTCGACACAAGCTCTAATGGTACCTGGGAGACAGAATCTAATTCGTTGATGCATCTCTTTGACCCAGATGATTCATTCTAGCCCAAACATGATGAACTCATCGCATATCTGTTTGGCACATTGCCAGTTGAGCAACAAATTACAGAGGTGAGCAACACTAGCTCTAAGAGGATGGCAAATCATCCTCCAACCAGTACAGTTTCTGAAGTGACTAAGAAGCAGGCCAGATCAGAATCTAAATTAAAGCCACTTCTGGGAGGCCTTAAATATGTGTTCCTTATGGGTGCAGAAAACATGTATCCGATCATCATCAGCAGCAAGCTAACCCTGGATCACGACTTCTTGAGGTAGGGAAAAATCGCAAGACACTTGGTTGGCATGTCTCAGACCTCTGTGGGATAAATCATGCTCTGTGCTCACACCACATTTACTTAGAAGAAGATGTCAGGTCATCCTAAGAATTTCAAAGAAGACTGAACCCAAACCTGTGGGACATCGTCATGAAAGAAATCATGAAATGGTGTGACGGGGGCTTTATTTACCCCATCTCCGATTCAAAATGGGTGGGCCCCCTGCATGTAATTCTGAAGAAATTAGGACTCATCGTGGTTACAAATGAAAGAGGAGAGGAGATTTCTACTCAGGTATCAACATCTTGGCATTTATGTATTGGCTGCCGCCGTCTTAATGTAGCAACCAATAAGGACCACTTCCCCTTGTCGTTCATTGACCAAGTATTGGAAAGACTATCCGGTAAGGAGTTCTTCTACTTTGTGGATGGGTACTCTGGGTACAATCAAGTGGCAATCGTCATTGAGGACCAAGAGAAGACTACCTTCACTTACCCTTTCGACACCTATGCTTTCTATAGAATGCCCTTTAGTCTGTGTAACGCACCTGCGACATTCTAGAGATGCATGCTTGTAGTTTTTACCGAGATGGTAGGTAGTTTTCTCGAGGTGTTTATGGACGATTTCTCCTTCTACAATGACAGTTTCGATTCATGTCTTGAGCACCTGGACAAAGTACTTCAGAAATGTCGTGAATTCAATCCAGTGTTATCATGAGAAAAGAGCCACTTCATGGTCACCGAAGGGATTGTGCTCGGTCACGTCGTTTCCAAGCATGGCATGGAAGTCAGCCCAACAAAGATGGATGTGATTGCCAATTTAGAGCCACCTCAGACAGTCAAAAACATGAGGTTATTTCTGGGACATTTGGTATTCTACAGGAAATTTGTCCGTGACTTCAGCCGCATTACCCGACCTCTAACAGAATTGTTATACAAGGAGACTAAGTTCAATGTTGATCAGAAAGTTCTCCTTTCATTTAATCAGTTGAAGGAGCTACTCACTCAAGCTCCAATCCTACAGCCACCAGATTGCTCTCTTCATTTCGAGATCATGACAGATGCGTTAGACTTCATAGTTGGGGATGTTCTAGGATAGAGGAAAGACACGGCACCCTATGCCATTCACTATGCCAGCAAAACATTAGATGATACTCAGAGAAATTACATTGTGACAGAGGAAGAATTGCTAGTTGTGGTATTCGCCCTTGAAAAATTCATATCATATCTGCTTGGATCAAAAGTCACTATCTATACTGACCATTCCACTATTAGATATTTACAGCAGAAGAAGGATACCAAGCCTAGATTGATCAGATGGATCCTTCTCCTCTAGGAGTTTGATTTAGAGATCAAGTACAAGCCTAGGGTTCAGAAAGTAGTAGTAAATCACCTCCCTAGAATAGAGCAGCAAGAGCCTCTACTGAGCAGCACACCCATCACAGACACCTTTCCTGATGAATTGATTCTAGCTATGGACTCACTCCCTTGGTATGGCGATATTGTAAACTACCTCATCTCGGGTGTAGTTCCACAAGATTGGACGAAGATCTAGAAGTACAAATTCTTGTCCACTATCCATCTCTACCAATGGGAAGATCCTCTCTTATTCAGGGAAGGAGTGGACTGCATTTGGCGCAGGTGTATCCCTCAACAGAAGCATCATAGTGTCCTCGAGCATTGTCCTTCGCTCGAATCTGGTGGGCACCACTCTGGAGATAAAATGGCAGCGAAAGTATTGCAGTGTGGTCTCTGGTGGATAACGTTATTTAAGTATGTCGTAGCTTATGTCAAGCGTTGCACTGACTGTCAACGATTGAAAGGTACCCTTGCAGGTAAATATTTCATGCCCCTGAAGTCCATTAATATTGCAGATGTATTCGATGCCTAGGGCATCGATTTCATGGGACCCTTTCCCAATAGTCAAGGATACGAGCACATCCTTCTTGTCGTTGACTATGTGAGTCGATGGGTTGAAGCTACCCCGCTCGAGCCACAGACAGTCATACAGTCGGTCGCTTTCTGAAAGAAAACATCATTTCACGTGTCGAGATCCTAAAGATACTAATATCAGATGGGGGTAGTCACTTCATTAATAGAAATGTCAAGAAATTAACAAAGGATATGGCATCAAGCATCGAGTCGCATCTCCTTATGAAAGTGAGATTTTCTGAGAAGATTGTTAGGGAGACAAGTAGACGTCGAGCCAATCAAATAGAGAAGATTGATGCATCAGAGTTATATCTTGTAATATAATATGTGGGGATCGTTCTTCCCCCATATATATTGATGTTGGGGGTCAGGGGGAGAAGGGCCCACTCTCCTGAGTAGAAATGCAGAAAATGATCCGCCTCCCCTCTCATATTCAAATCAAAATGACCATTGATCTTGCGGATTTGTTCTACCACATTTCTCTGCTTACCATCCTCAGATCAACGGCATGGTTGAGTTATCAAATAGAGAAATCAAGACGATCCTCCAAAAGCTTGTAAAGCCGGATAGGAAAAATCGATCCCAACTCTTGGATTCAGTCCTTTAAGCGTATAGAACCGCTTACAAGTCTCCTATGGGCATGTCGCCCTACCGTCTTGTATATGGAAATCCATGACATCTGCTAGCGGAGTTGATTCATAAATCATTGTGGGCAGTCAATATTTGCAATTTGGACTCATAAGAAGGTGGTCAGAAAAGAAAAGAGAATTTAAACAAGCTCCTGGAATTCTGAGACTATGCATATGATAACATATTGATGTACAAGAAGAAGGTTAAAGGGTGGCATGCCCGGCACATCAGACGAAAGACCTTTGAGACTGGATAGAAAGTATGGCTATTTGATGCAAAGTTGAAGATCTTTCTTAGAAAATTGAAAAGTAAATGGATAGAGTCATTCATAGTGAAAGAAGTGTGTGACAACGGAAGAATTATAATATCAGAATTGTCTCCTGATGCACAACCGGTTGTTGCTAACGGTCAATTACTGAAGTCGTACCTCGAGCATGACACTTTCCTGGTCGTTGTCAACTCTATCAAAGTAATCTGCACTGAAGGAGCATCCACGACCTTAGCAGGCATTGCAATATTCAGATAATGTCACTCAAAAACTCTTCCATTATTTTTTTTCATCTTTTCTTCTTTTCTTCTTTTCATTTTCAGTTTTCTTTATATACCAAAAAAAGTGGGTGTCTCCCCTTTTGTCAGACTTCTATACTTAGGACGTACTTTGTCCTAAGTATAGGGGGTGTGTACCCCGAATTCTTTCATTCTTTGATTCCCCTCCACTATCTCATCTTCTTGTCTATACTTAGGGATATCTTACCCTAAGTATAGGGGGAGACAATCCGAGCTGTGATTTCTTCATTCCCACCCTTGAGCCTCCCAACCTTGTGTATAGTCTGCTATACTTAGGAATATTTGATCCTAAGTATAGGGGGCAGTCGAATTCTCATTTATTACATCTCTCATTCTTTCATTCATTCTTTATTTGTTTATTCTTTTGGCTTTTCTATACTCAGTACGAGTTATGTCTTCTCTTTTTCTCTTTAATCTATGAGGACATACCTCAAGCTAAGTATAGGGGGTCGTATATACGATGTATATGCTTTAGCCATAACTCGTACTTTCGTATATTTAATAAGTATGGCTAAATAACTATTTTATATAAACATATACAAATCAATTAAATTAATCAATTAAAAGATGTTTATTATTCCTCAAATTCTTTTGTATATATTGATTAATAAATCAGGTAAAATGTTTTGTAAAATGTTGGAAAAATAATTTGAAAACCTATTTGAAAAATCTTTTGAAAACTGTTTGAAAACTATTTTGCAAAATGTTTTCAACCTTGTAATATTTTGCTTGTAAAAATTTCTTTTTTTTTGTGCGAAATAAAAATGTTTTGAAAAATTATTTGCAAATGGTTTTGGAAATGGTCGCAAAAATATTTGAAATATATATATATACTATTTGAAAACCCTTTGCAAAATGATTTTCAAATGTATGTAAATGTTTGTAAACATTATTTACAAAAATTATTTTGGACTATAGTTTTCAAAACAAGTTTGTAAAATCATTTTCAAATAAGTTTGAGGAATATACATCACATTCAAATTCCTTATTAATTGTGTGTGTGTATATATGTATATCTGCAATCACATATACCTTGAAAATCCTTAAAAACCCTAACGCTTGTAAATAATAAGATGCAGCCCTATGTAAATGTTTGTACCTAGATTTATTCCAAAAATCTTTTGTTTTGAAAAATCCCAAAAATATTTGCAAAATCTTTTTCAAAAATTACTTAAAAAATTGCAAAACCTTTTTCAAAAATCCATAAAAAGTTCAAAACTTTGAAAATTTCATCACAAAAATATTTTCTGCATTGTACATGCTTTTCCATAGCGTTCGCATTTTTTGGATTAAGTTTTATATATGAACAAGTCTAAGTAAAACCCGAAGATTGGAGATTGGTTGGACACAACATCTACCTAATCACAAGAACCTTATAGAAACTGGAATTGAAGTACTTCAAGTCTAGTTGACTTAATTCTTTGAGAATCGTGAGACTTGGTTCAATGTATTCCTGACTGCCTAAGTAGGGTATTTCGGAGCACACGTACAGCTCTTGTCGATAACGACCTAACTTGGACACATGCACCTTTCACTAGGCTCAACTCAGTTGGAGTGGTGAGGGGATTAGATTTGCTGGAATGAGACGCACACAAGTGGAAACATTTGTCCTCATCTAGGGGGGAAGTGCACCCCAACCCGTCTAGTGGCAGAGACGTCTTAAGACAGGAGATTGTGGGTTGCAATAATGCTTCAAAAGAGGGATAGTCTACTGGCTCAAGAGGAAAAACTCCTTATGTAAATGTTGTATATACTATTTCAAAAAAGCAAAAACTCCAAAAAAGTGGGCATGCCTGATTGAAAATAAAATGCATGTCAGAGTGTATACATTTGTACAATCAATAAGAAAGCTTGAGCTTCAAAGTCATATCATGTGAGCATGCAGTTGTATGACTTGGCTACACTGGTTAAGCATCCTAGGATAGGTAGCTACACTGGCTACCATCCATTCTTCTTGTCACCCCCTCCTCTTGAGCTGGTTGCCACTTGAATTTAGAAGGGAATACCCCCTCCTCGAGGAAAGAGTTTTTGGATTGGGGAATCATTGGGTTGTCATGCGTGAGAAGTCGGTCTCTTTGTCGTTTCAGTTGGGAAGAGACACTATCGCGTACTTTGTACAAGTGAGATCGTAGTCATAAGGGTTTGCACATGAGTTGAGGTATTCTAACCTAGTTATTAAAGAGACTTTAGCAAAGTTTAGGATTCTCGAAGGTTGTTGTGTTTCAAATTCGATTCTCAATAAGGTTTCGATCGTACTAAAATTCCAAAGGTCATATTTTTATGCACTTATTGCTTAAGTGTTTGCTAGGGACTAGCAAAGGCAAGTATAGGGGGTGATGAATCTCCATTTCATCACCTTTATACTATCATTTTGACCTTAAAAACCCTAGCTGATGCATGTAAATAGCATTATTTTGTATATATTAACATTCATTATTTATTCCAATTATTGTATATAAAACAATGTTTTTAAAGCTAAAATTATAGAATAAAGAAATAAAAGAAAAAGAATAAAATACCAAAGATATTTTATGACCCTAAAACCCCGAGACCAAGTCAAGAATTGACTATGTCAACTCGGAATAAGTAGGGGAGATAAGGGCCAAAAATCACCAATAATTTCTATTCTTTTAATTCATCAATAAAGCATTTTTGGGGACCATTTTATTATTTATTATTTATACATAAAATAAAGAAACTTTGTACATGAAAGTTGTAAATAATAATGTAAAGAAATATATATTTATGATTTCATGCAAAAACAATATATAGTGTACAAGTTATACTCTGAATAAGATTTCAAAATCTCAAACTCCCATGCCCATATCTCTCAAATAAAAACTCAAAATGTATCAAAATCACTTTAATTTTATATAACTTTTAAGAAGCTATTTATTGAAGTGGTTTCATATTTTTTGGAGTTAAGATGTGAAAGTTTGGTTTTGGACCCCCTATTGTACTATATGTACCCGAATAAAATATTGATTTTATTTATTCCTTATTTCTCATAATTTTACATTTTTTAATTTTTTAAATATTATTTGTAGTATATGTACATATCAAAAGTAGAATAAAACTATAAAGAACACATAAAAATAAAACAATGTACAAAAATACATAGATGAAATACTTATACTTATACTTATATAATTTATGCCCCTATTTATTTATGTGTACAAATAAAATCAGAAAAATATAGTAAAAATATATTTATACCTAAAAATAAGTTATAAATATATAAAATAAGAGAATAAAATAATAAAATCAAAATTACAAAATAAAAATAACGTGAAAAAAACGTAAATAAATATACCTATAAATACACCCCTAAAAATTAACTTGTAATAAATAACATTTAGAAATAAATAAAAACATATTAAAATATTACATAAAATAATTAATTATTTTTATTTTGTAATAAAAAATTAATAAAATCATTTACTATTTTTAATTAATTATTTTTGAATAAATGGAGCTCTTTTGTCCTGTAGCGGACTAACGTGGCCAAATCACCTTACAGGGAATGTTGACCTCGATCAATTCCCCATCTTTCAGCTCTGAGTTTTGTCAAAGCCTAGAGTCCATGTTGATACTGGATCTTTGATTTTGAATAATTGATGTAAAAATAAATGCGTAGTGGTCATTGCAATCCAAATATCCCGCAACAGAAAAAAAATATTTCCAAAGCTAAAAAAATAATTACAATAATAATTTAGCGAGAGAAATTTTTTCTATTTAATTAACCTGTATAGCAAAAGGATTGTACTCAGGGAGGCTACAATTCTCGAGGGTTATTCTATCCGATGAAATAAATCAATTAAAAAAGGAATCTCAAGTGCAAACTATCTTGGTTTTTTTGTGATTTTTTTGTATTTTTTATTTTTTAATTTTTTTATTTCTAGATGAAATAAATCAATTAAAAAAAGGAATCTCAAGTGCAAACTATCTTGGTTTTTTGTGATTTTTTTGTATTTTTTATTTTTTTATTTTTTTATTTCTACTATTTTTTTATTTTCTGCTTTTCAAATTTTAATGATTTTGGATTTTGTAATTTTTATTTTCAAAAATAACAAACTATGTGCACAAGTGAAGAAATACGCACACCACACTCTTTTTGTATTTTAAAAATAGACATAAATGTCCAGAAAATTATAAAGAAAGTATTTTTGCGTTTTAAAGGCTTTAAAATATTTTTGGGAGTCTTTGTAGAATTTTCAGATATTTTTGTATTTTTCTAAAAATCAAACAATGGCTAAAATGATAAACAGTGCACAGCCTGGAGTAATTTGCAACTTAAAAAAATTTTAAGTACCCAAAACTTAAGGCGATTATTTTAATACTAAAATAAGGACAAATATCTACAAATAGGAACTGAAATCACATTTTTGGATTTTTTTTAGAATTTTTTATGATTTTTATAAGGTTTTTATTATTTTGCAAATATTTTGGGTTTTATAAATAATTAATGTGTGAAATTTGCATAGAAATTAAAACACATCAAAATACAATTAATCCAGATTTTTCAAATTTTTAAAGCAACGTTCGAATTTTTAGGATTTTTCGAAGTTCAAACAGGGAAAATGATGCAGTTTTAAATTTTTTATAATATTAAATGAAAATAAAATGCAATGAAATTTATATACAATGAAGGGGAATACAACAGGAGTATACGTAAATTTTTGAAGTATTTTCAGAGCAACAAAAACATTTTTTCAATGAAAAGAGCAAGCAAATTTAAGTCCGGAAACAGTAACTAAAATATAAATATTCAATGTTTTGCATTGAGCAAATAACAGAAAGTAAATCGAGGGACGAAAAATGCAAATTACCCACGTGAGGCATGCGCTATGCATGACTGTTCTGGAGCTGGGATTTTTCGTACTTTCTCAAATCTCCAGTGGTGTAGATGTAATTTCGCCCAACTTGAACTGGCAAGGGCTCTTCTTGTAATTTCTGAAACCTCTGGGGGAAGAATAAAATTTCTACAAATTTTTACACCCCCTAGGGTTTTCATTGCTTTTCAACCAAAGAGGAGGGCACAGGAGATGGGGCGTCGCCTCTCCCTTCCTTCTCGCCTAGGGAACAAGGGCGGCGGCGTGATCAGAGTTCGACGGCATGGTGCTAAGCGGCCCTCCATGCGCGGAGATCTCGGTGGCAGCGTGAGGAAGGTAGGTGGCTGGTGTTGTAGCAAACGTAGTTGGCGTCGGGGTACGGTGATGCGTGTGGCTCGTGCGATCAGTGGAAATAGATGCTGACGAGCGGACAGGAGTCGCGAGGGCACGGATGGGCGGCGGACGCATCTTCGATGGTGGTGTGCAAGTCACGGGCGGGTTCCTTGGTGGACAGAGTCGGTGTGGGCTCCAGCGGGCTGGACGGGCTGATGTAGAAGAAATGTCGGGAAGAAGGTTGCAGCGGATCCTTGCGTCGGCAGAAGGGATGAGCGGCGGTGGCACTGCCGCCAGTAACCCCCTTTTTGTTTTTTTATATTTTTTTATTAACTGAAACAGAAAAAAATAAATTTTTATATTATTTTGAAATAGAAACTGTAAATATTATTTTTTAAATTTTTTTCTAAATTTTTAAATTTTTTTATTTTCTGCAAAACAAATGTTAGAAAATTTTTTTTTGAAATAGAAGAGGACTCAAGCATAATGCATAATCTCTAATTATTTAAATAATAAATAGAAAAAAATTAAAAAAGATGTGAATGAGGATCCGACGAAATAGAAGAATCGAATCCAGTTCTATGGCCACCGTGCGTAGCCGGAGTTGAGAGATTGCATGAGGTAGAACGTGAAGCGATGAGATCTAGAAAATTGGATGAAAAATCGGGATCGATGGAGAATCAAATTGTTATGGATTCTAAGATCTATAGAAAAATGATAATGAAATAAAAATGTAAAAAAACAAAACTACGATTAACCTAGGATAAAAATAAAAGAAAGAAAGATGGATCTCACCTTAGGAGCGGAAAAGACCATTATTTCCCTGACGAAGGCTGACTCGCTGTCACCGAATGGCTCGGAGGCTAGGCACCCTTCTGCGACAAGATAGCTCTCGAAGAATTGGCTCCTCTCTCCAAAGATTGATCAAGTTGAAACGAAGGAGAGGGAGCCATATTAATAGATAAAGAATGGAGTCTGAATTTTTGAATTTTTGAGTGAAGATAAGAGATAAGAGAAAATTTTAAAATGAGATAAGGTTAAAATTATTTAGAAAAAAATATTTTTTTTGTATTTTCATCACTTAATTAAATTGAATAAAAAATGTTATTTTTCTATTTTTTGTTGTGGTTATTTAAGAATTTCAACTATACACACATACTATATACATAGGGTACATTACATACATAGTTAAATGAGGAAATTAGTTTCTTATTTTAAAAGTTTTATTTTTTTAATTTTTATTTTAAATAATTAGTAAAAATATTTATAAATATTTACAAATATAATATGTACAAATAAATGGTAAAATCGCACAAACCAACCTAGAAAACCAACTTTTCAACCGTAACTCTGAAAATTATGAAATCATAGCCATTTTAAGAAAATTTAATTTAGAATACAATGGAACTGAGTTTGGTTCAATTTGAGTTCATATTAAGATAGAATTGGTCTTTTAATTATCGCTTTATGTCTTTTTCCAAGTGTGGTTGCTTTTATTATGTACATGATTTTATTTTGCAAATATTTTTTTATTTAGGAAACATTTTTATTTACAACTTTTGTTTTGAAAATTATTTAGTTTGAGGTTAATTTATGTACAAATAAATAGTGTAAGTATAAAAATATACACAACACAGTTTTTTGAATTTTCTGATTAAGGACCCTTTCTCCCCCTACTTTATTCATGGTCAATCAGGTCAAGTCTTGACCTTCTCTTGAGGTTCGGGTCAGCCTGTATCTATTACATATATATAGTCTTTTTTCTTTTCTTTATTTTTCCTTTATTTCTGTATTTTTTTATTTTAGGTTACAATGGTAATAAGTTTACAATATTTACACACAGATGCAGGTTAGTAAGAATATGGAGTTAGTATTATGTATAGGTGTTTTATAAGGGATTTTAAGCTAAAATAAATGAATAAAGATGATGAAATGCAGATTCATCATCCCCCTATGTTTTACCTTTGCTCATCCCTTAGCAAACACTTATTTGAAAGAATAAGTGAATAAAAGAAAAGAGGGAAAATAAAGAAATTAGGACAATATTGAGTATTAAACTTATCTTCATAAAATTGTAGTATGGAGCTCTGTCAGACCTTTGGATTATTAGTGTGTCGGAACCTTAATGGGAAATGGATTCAAAACCTAACAGCCTCTAAGTTCCACAAGGCTCCTATTCAAGACTCCTCAATAGTCAGATCAAAATAAGTCTACATACACAAATTATTATGACTATGAATCTTTACTTGTATGGTGTAAGAGAAACATAGCTCCCCATATCAAAAGTAGCAAAGAAACAGCCTCCCTCAGCAAGGTAACTCTAGTCCCCTGGTCTAACAACTCTTTCCTCGAGGAGCGAGGATATTTCCATCTAAGTTCAAGTACAACCAGCTCAAGAAGAGGAGATGGAGAAAAGAATGGATGGTAACTAGTGTAGCTACATATTCTTGGATGCATGAACAGTGTAGCCAAGTCATCCAGCTGCAAGCTTACAAAAAAATTGACTTTGAAGCTCTTATTATTTTTTTGTCCTTGTATATACACTCCGGCAGGCATTTTACTTTTCAATCAGGTCTGTCCACTTTTGGACATTTTGCAATTTTTTCTTTCCTTCTTTTTTTTGAAATGATACAAGGTGCAACATGTACATAGGGAGTTTTTCCTCTTGAGCTAGTAGACTATCCCTCTTTTGAAGCATTATTGCAACCCCACAGCATTGTGTCTTTAGACCTCAATACCATCAGACCAGGTTGAGACGCACTTCCCTCCCTAGAGGAAGATGAGAGGTTATACTTAGAAGTACTACCCTCGTATGCTACTCCAAGCCAAAAGATTCTGCCTCGTCACTACCTCCTCCATGAAGAGCTACGTGTAGAGTGCTTGTCCAAGGTAAGCCACAGTCTGAAAGAATCTTGCATGCATTTTTAAATGTTCTACTTAGACTAATCAAGATGACATGTGATCATAGCCTTATGGACTCAAAGAATTAAGTCACTAGGACCTGAAAAGTCTTAACTCCAGTTCTTAAAAGGTTCCTCTGAAATTAAGTGGATTAAGGCCCAACTAAGCTCCATTCTTCAATTTTATTCCAGACTTAATTTAAATGCCAATACTATCCTGAAAAATGCACATGCAAATGCAATAAATATGCACAATGCAAAAAGAAAAGAAAACAAAATCTCTTTTTTTTTAAAACCATTTTCTAATTTTGAACTTTTTATGGATTTTTAGAAAAGAAAGGGAAAATGATGGACATGTGAAAAGAGTTTTTCTAATGCAACTTTTTACAGATTTTTTCGTTTTGTAGTTTTTTTTTATTTTTTTTTCAAAAAGGAAAAAGGGTTGGTAAAATATATAAACAAGTATATATAAGGATTTTTGTTTTTTTGTTTTTTTTGTTTTTTGGGTTTTTTGTTTTGTTTTGTTTTTAATTATTTTTATTTTATTTTTTTTTTGTTTTTTATTATTTTTATTGTTTTTTTGTGTTTTTTTGAAAGGTGATACACACACGTGGATTTTACGAATTTACATACATATCCCCAAAAATAATTATATTAAAAAGTACGAGTTATGTCCAATGTATATATACAATATATACGACACCCCCCTATACTTAGCTCAAACTATGTCCTCGTAGTGATTAGAGAGCGGCAAAGGAAAACATAACTCGTGCTAAGTATGAAAAAGTGAAAAGACTTCAATGCTATAATGACTCAAAGAGAAAATGAAAAGAGTAGAAGTCGGTGATCCCCCCTATACTTAGGATCAAGTAATCCTAAGTATAGAAGACTATACAAAAGGGGAAAATGGATGCAGAGAATGTACGGACTCAAAAATAAAAAAGACGATATGAACAACATCACCCCCCCCCCATACTTAGGGTAGAGTATCCCTAAGTATAGGTAACAACATGAATGATGAACAGGACGAATATGAACAACACAAATCATTCACTCCCTCCGCCATAATTAGGATAAAGCACATCCTAAATATAGCATATATACACACACGAAAAAAGGGGTGAACGATAAAACAGGAGAAGAAAGAATGAAACGAATGAATTTACAAGAGGAGTGGATGTACAAAGGTCAAGAAGATCGAAAGCGCGCCTTCTTGCGAGATCGTTAAGGAATGGATCTAACAAGGTGTAGGTCGATATTGGGGTCATCATTAGACATAAACTGATCAGGATCAACCAAGAATGTATCCTCAGCAGTCTCAGAATATGCAGGCACGAATTGGTTAGTGGAAGTAGTGTGGTCATGTCCTGACTGGGAAGTCTCGCAAATATCAAAGTAAAAAGGCTCGAAATCATAATCAGAAAGAGTAAGATCAATTCCAGCCTAACGAGCCTATACATGATCATCATCTTCATCAAAAGGCCCAAATTCCTTTATAAAAGCAATCAAATCAAATTTGGCCTTATCAGTCTCATCTAAATAAGGGGTGAATAGGAACAGACTTATCAGTGAAAGTAGTCAAATCATGTATGTCCTTTCTAGTCTCAGAGTCTGCCTTCCGCTCTTGGGTGTCTATCGTGTAAATCCCGCGGATGTCATCAATGCATCTCCACATACAAGGAGGGGGAACTCCAAGTTCAATACTTTCCGAGTTTTCCTCCTTGAAGAGGAATTCTTGGGTCTCAGTATCATCCAACATACAGCAAGAATCTCTGATATTATCATCAAGGTTAAATTCCTTATGGTTGGATAACAAGGGCGGTCTCTCATGGGATGCAGGTCTCTAGTTAGTAATGGGTGTAGTGATCAACATATCGCTCCCTACATCAGAACGGAAGCGAATCTCTCCTGATCCATAATCAATAACGGCTCTTGCAGAGGAGAGGAAAGGTTGTCCCAGGACGATTGGAGGGTGCTCCAAAGGGGTGGAGGTCTCCATGGACAATACGAGAAATCAGAAGTGAAGTTTATGCCCTTAATAAGAATGACAGCGTTTTCTAGAATACCCTTCGGCCTCTAGATAGATCCATCAGCAAATTGAACTATCATCCTGGTTTTCTTGAGAGGCCCAAGATGAAGAGACTGTACCATAGAGAAGGGTATTATATTGATTGACGAACCGCCATCAAGGAGAGTGTTATCACAAGAATAGTCAAGTATGGAGCAACTCACAAGAGGTGTAGCAGTGTTCCCTTTCTTAAAATGTGGATGGTGGGAGATGGCGTAGGCAGTGGCTGATGAATCCACATTTCATCATCTTTATTCTATCATTTTGGCCTCAAAGATCCTGGCAAATGCTTCTAAATACCCTTAATTCCCGTATTTTAGCATTCATGCATGTGTGTGTAAATAGTGTGTAAAATACAGTTTTTAAAGACAAAATAAAAGAATAAAGAAAAGAAAAATAATAAAATATTGTAAATATTTTATGACCCAAAACCCCAAGACCTAGGCATCTAGATGAATAGGTCGACAAGGAATAAAGTAGGGGGAGATAAGGGTCGGAATCCAAAAAAAAATCCTTTTATTTAATTCATTCTTTATTCATTTTGGGACCTATTTTTAGTTCTACTTTTTATACCTCAAATAAAGAAACTTTGTACATGAGAATTGAAGATAGTTAAATAAAGACAAATACAAAATTGATTTCACACAAAAATAATCTGCAAATAAAAAGTTATGGTCTGAATAAGATTCCAGAATCCCAACTTCCCAAACCTGTATCTCTCAAATAAAAACTCGAAACGTGTCAAAATCACCTTTAATTGTATATAATTTTTAATAAGCTATTTAATAAAGTGGTTTCGCATTTTGCGGAGCTACGGTTTGAAAGTTGACTTTTGGGACCCCTATTGTATACTTGTACAGATTAAAATATTCATTTTATTAATTATTCATTATTTTTATAATTTTTATATTTTTTATAATATATGTATATATTAAAATCAGAATAAAAGCCTAAAGAAAATACAAAAATAAATATCTGTGTATAATACATAGGTAAAATACATGTAAAGATACCTATATAATTAATACTTCTATTTTATTAAGTGTACAAAACACTTCAGAAAAATAAAATAAAAATATATTTAAGTTTATAAAAATAATTTATAAATATATAAAATAATAAACCAAAATAAATAAATTAAATGTACAAAATAATAATAAAATATTAAAATATATAGATATGTATACCTTTACAACCCCAAAAAGGGAACTCATAACTTTTAATCTCAAAAAAATAAATAAAAATCATAATAAAATACTTTACAAAATAATAAACATTTTTTATTTGATTTCCTAAAAATAATAAATTCAATTGCTATTTTAAAATGATTTTTGAAATATTTTTTCCACGGAATTTTCTGGTTGGTCCACGTGGACCAACGAGGAGCTTCCGCTGGTTGACCTCGGTCAACTCTCTGATCGAGGGTTGTACCTGTGTCAGATGTGGTTTTTGACTTGGTTTCTCGGATTTTTCGAGGAGCCATCTTTCACCATTTCACGATACACCCTTCACGACTTTTGTGCCTCGTTCATCCCTCTTTCATGCCCTCGTCTTTCCTAGGACCGAGGATCATCGATTTCATCGATCTCCCTTGATCTTTGGAGCGCCTTGTCAACCCTTCAAATACAACCTCCAACTTTCGAGCCAAGGTTGAACCCCTTTTGCACCAGCTTCGCTCCCCCTTTCGTGCTCCATAGTGAGAGGAAGGTGACAGCTTCCTCCGCGCGTCAGGTCAGCCGAGCAAGCTTCGAGGCGGCTCCACCACCTCCGTCGAACACCCTCACCATCGAGGTTCTTCCTCAGGTATATCTACCTTTGAGGTTCCCCCTTTCCCTTATTTTCTTTGATTTTTACGTTTACCATCATCCTAGAGATCGATCCCCATCGTTAGGTTAGGTTTTCGCCCATCAGATCATCGAATTGCACCCTTCACCGGAGTTGGTTCCGGCCGACCTCCACCTCGTCGTTCCACGCCTCCCTTTCGCCACCATTGGGTCGAGGCATTTTTCCCTCGACCCTCTCACCATTTTTTGCAGGTCCGGAAGCAACGAGAGAGCCTGGGGGCTCGTTTTGCTCTCTCGCTGGAGTATCCGGACCTCCAAGCTCCATTGCCTCCTCGCGAGAGCTCCGGTCGACGCCGGAGCCTTTTGGAGTTCCCAGCGTGTAGAGGATCGTCCCAGGTGTCATCTCGGTTGTTTTTGAGCTCGAGAGGATGCTGAAGGACCAAGATCTGGAGCAGGGAAGGTCGCCTTCGCCGGGCTTCTTCCCTGTTCTTCATCCTAGCCCATCTGTCGTCAGATCAAAGGTCGATGCCCAGGTGTATAGCAGCCATTCGATCTTGTCGTGCCAGCACCGTCAGATCCTCGCCATAGGATCTAATCTCAGCCGTTCCCGCGCAAACCGTCATCGGGCATCCTCATCGCGACACGTGTATTAGTGAAGCGACGCCCGTCTGGATCACGCCTTAGTGGGAGTAATTTTGCCTGATACCCCCTTGTTTTTGTATTTAAAGTTTGATCCATAAACTTTCATTTGTAGTTTAATATTTTGTATATAATTTGCAACTAGACCCCCGTACTTTTCATATTTGCATCTAGGTTCATGGCCATGTCACCACACGTGCCTGTGCGCGTGAGGGGATGGGGTATTTTGCAAGGGACCCCCTACGGGTTTTGTTATTTCATTCTAGTCCAAGAAACATTTTATTAAGTGTAATATTTTCTAAGAAATTGCAAAGCAACCCCTCAGGTTTTTGTTATTTGTGTTTAAGTCCCTGTCAGGCGTGTAAGTACCACGTGCGTAGGTGGGAATTTTGCACTATATCCCCTGGGTTTTTGGCTATTGGTGATTGGTCCTGGAATTTTATCAATTAGTTATCAATTTCTGGAAAAATTGCATGTTGGCCCTGGAAGTTTTGGATATTTACATATGCACCCCTGCAAGTGTTGATTTTTCTCTTTGTTGTTTGCATTTATTTCATTCATCTATAAAATCCTAAAAATGCCCAAAAAATAGCATAAGCTCTTGTTTTGTTGCTTTTTCAAGCCATATTTTTATTTTGTATTTTTATTGCATTTTAATATTTATAAAAATTCAAAAACATGCGTTTTAAGCTCTGTTTGCATTAGAAAATACTTAAAAAATATAAAAACTAATCGAAAAATTCCAAAAAAAATATATATTTCGTTTGTTTCCGTGAGTTTCAACTTCAATCCAAAAATCATAAAAAAATACAAAAGAAAACCCCTAAAAATAGCAAAACCCCAAAAATCTCCATAAAGATTTTAAAAATTCCAGAAAAATCCTAAAAATACAATTTTTATCTCTGAATTTTCTTTGTTTAATTATCTTTAATTTAAAATTAATTTGAGGAATTTTGGACTCTATTTGATATTTTTCATCCTCATTTTACTTTCAGCCTTTTAGTTTATTCACTGTTTTTAGTATTTTTAATTTTAAAAATACAAAAAATAGGAAAAATATAAAAAAATCACAAAAACATTATAAAAATATAAAAATTAAAAAAGATTTCATTTCCTGATTTTTGACTATGTTTACCTCTTTTTATAAATACATTATATCTTTCTTTTTTTATATTGCATATATATTCTATCTTATAAATTAAAAGAAAAAATATAAAATATAAAAAGAAAATTCAAAATCAGAAATTAAAAATCAAAATATAAATAATAAATTAAAAATTAAATAAAAAATAAAAATTAAAAACCCACAAAAATAGCACATTTGTAGACTTTTGATCACATTCATTCTTGTCCATTGATTGCCCGATCTATCCTGCGTGTTCCTTGTGTTCGACACTCTATACATTCGTGCACCTATACACACTTTTGTTGTAGAATTATAATAAATTTTAACTCCGCACATTTACTTTCATTGCTTGATTTACTTGTTGTGGGTTAATTGTTGATTTATCCTGAATTTCAAGCGAGGTCAATTCGATGACTATTGATTCGCCTTGTGAATCGACAAGACCTCCTGATCTTCGTGTTAATCAAATGGAGCCATTTCCATGGAGCAACAACGTATAGATCGGCTTTTTGTTTGTGATTATTTGTCTACATTTTTACCTCATTTATTTGCTTTATTTTTTATTTATCTTTTTGAGTTGTCTAACCACTCTCTTTATTGACTTTATGTGAGGTACCATGGATCGAGGGAGGCGTGTTTCCTTAGGTGCATGCGCACTCACGTTAAGTCGGCTTCGTCCTGCTATCCCTGCACGAAGAAGATTTTGAGAGATTTTTGTAGATTAGCTCCATTTACTTTCTTGCATATATTTGTGTAATTTAAGTGAGAGAGAGAGACATTTGAATTGTAACTTAAACAGGACTCTTGGACACTTCGACACTTTACGAGTTCCAGTGCCCGAGGGATTGTTCCCTTGGGGGCCTCATCGGCTTTTTCAGTTTTATCACCGGTTTTGTTTTATTCAATTTTTCTTTTCTTTTGATTCACACAGATTTAGCCCCTAGATTTAGGAGTATTTTATTGATTGTGACGTACTTAGCTAAGGCTCCACACTTAATATTTTGCATGTGCCTATAGACCGTAATTGGACTTAGCTAAAATTCACTTAAAAATCTATTTGACTTGGATTAGAGACCACGCATCGAGAGAAGTTGTATACAGCGCTGGCAGGATCCACTGTGGTGGACACCGATCAACTTCCTAGACCGGACTCCGGTTTCTCTTCTTAGTTGATAGCTACATGTGCTTCACGATTAATAGAAATTGCTCATCTAGGGACGGTTTCATCGTGCATCATATATGTAGTTTATTTCTTGTCTTTTAATTTATGTGTGGATCACCCTGCATGTAGAGTGTTGGAGCAAGATATGCATTTCTATCTCTGCATGCATCATTGTGTTTGATCGCACATCGGCTTTTCCGACTTCTTCCCCCATTTTATTAGACTTAAAATAACCCAGGAAATCGGAAATTCGTTAAGCATTGCTTTTCTTCATAAAAATACTAAAAAAAGTGATAACCATAAAATTGAGACTGTTAATGCAAACTTGACCTTAAAACTCACCTCACTCTTAAAAATTTTATCTTAGGGAGAGTAATCCCATCATTGGTTGACTTATCTGCAGCGAGAGAGTGACCCGTACACTAGGATAGAGCCATACCTGAACTCCTCTCAGACTACTATTCTGGGGTTAGTCGTTCTCTAGTGAGGATCTCTCCGATAACCGGTAAAATGGACTGTGACGTCCTTTGCAGAGTGGATTGATCAGGTAGCTGGTAAACGGTCCGCAATTCATACTAGCTGGGAAAGATCTAGCCTTAGTTCGGGACAGTCTCCTAAGAGCATCGAGTTCCTACCAGCTCGCTTAATCGCTCTGATAGATTGATTGATCACCTAAATAAAATTGAAAAGATAATTAACTGAGCCTTTACGGTCATCAGCTCCAGTGTTGTGTAGGTGAACCGGGGGTTTGTTTTCACATCTTGTTTGCATTCCAGATCTCATCCGCCCTTTTCCTCCATATCATGATGATGGGAAGGAGATCCCTTAGGCCACGTCTGGTGGCACCGCTATCAAGCACTCCTTCCTATTCATCTAGGTCGGCTTCGGGGAGTCCAGACCCACTCTTCGAGCCACAGTTTACGTCCACCCTGTTCCCCCTTGATCACCCTTCTTCTTCAGTGAGTCCTGTGGTGTCAGAGTTTAGTGCAGCACAGAGTTCTGAATATTTGACAGCACCTGAGATGGGTACTTTTGCCTTTGCAGAGACCCAAGATATGGCCGGCAGATAGGAACACCCAAGATGAGCAGGAACCGCCTCCGTACATATATGATCAGACTGCCATCAACAATTCCTTGTTAGCTTCCTTGGAGACCATGCAGAGACATATCAGAGACCAGGGATCCTTCATGGGTGACATCATGAGAGAGCCGGCGCAGATGCGAGAGGACGGAAGAGAAAGACCCGAGGGCAGTGGAGAGATACCAGAAGCAGGAGGCAGAGGAGGAGAAGAACCTAACCAGGAGAGGCCACCACCGATGACCATGAGACAGTTGCACAACCCAGTTGCAACCCTCACTCACTGATGGATCCAGCTTCCTCCCATTGTCAAGAACTTCGAGCTTCTCCCCTAGACCATCCAGTTATTGCCCAAGTTTCATGGGCTGGCCACCGAGGAGCCTCATCTCCATCTGCAGGAGTTTGAGATGATTTGTAGCACTGTCCACGACAGACTGGTGGATGAGGACACTATTAAGATGATTGCCTTTCCGTTCTCATTAGCTGACAGAGCAGCCTATTGGTTGAAGCATCTTGGGAGGTACGTCACTACTTGGGGACAGCTCCGGACCGAGTACTTGAACAAGTACTATCCACTCGGCCGGACCAACGTAGCACGAGCTATGATCAGCAACTTCACTATGATCCCGAATGAGCAGTTCCACGAGGCTTGGGATCGATTTAGAGAGCTCATTGACCGGTGTCCACATCACGATATATCAAAGCCCAACCTGGTTCAGTTTCTTTTGTGGGATGACATCGGAGCTGCAGGGGCATGTAAATGCCTCTTGTGGTGGATCCTACTTTTCCAAGGGTGAAGACGAGGTTTGGTCCATAGTCCGTCACGTCATAATAATTCCTCCCACACAGAGAACTCGACAGTCATGGCCCAAGCCCATGTCTACACACAGCCGAAGATCCCACTACATGAAGTTTCATATCAGAGGATTGCGTGTATTGATGCCGGTACCGGTACCCGCACTCCGTCAGCAGCAGCAGCTCAGGTTGAATCTGTCGCAGCCGACATGGGAATCATTACTGAGAAGCTGGACCGCATCGAGATCCTTGAGAAGAAGCAGAGTCAAGGTCTTGCACAGATGGACCAATTGACGAAAACTATGATTTACCTGAAGACTCAGATCATATGCATTCAGGAGGCGCAGACGTCCACTCAGCAGCCTCCCAGGTCACGTGTTCATCCCAGCAGTAGCAGCTCTACCCAGCCCTCTGCCACATACCGCCAGGTTCACACATACAGGCAGAGTCGGTCCAGTAGTTATAGCACTACCCAGCGTCACCACCATCTCAGGACACTCAGATGGTGGTCTACCAACCGGATCAGCCACTGGCAGTTCTCCCTCCACCACCCGACGAGCAGGAGTTATTGATGGAAGTCAATGGGATATGGTACGACCGATACCCACAGCATGTCGGGATTCGTCGCAACCACCCTGGATTATGTTGGACCACCGGAGGCACCTCATCCCAACAGCAGCATTCCGCTCCGGGACATCAGAACAGCTAGCACCAGCAGCAGCCCCATTACTCCCACCAGCAGTACCAGTAGGGTCCTCATCCCTTTTATCAGGGACAGCAGTGGAGGCAACGTCAGCAACCTCACCAGACATACTCCCAGCCTCCCCCTCACTATTTACAACAGCAGCAGCCTCATTTCCAGTAGGGGAACACTTCCGGTTCTCAGGCACCTGCCTTCGAGAATGTAGCTCTAGATGACCTTGCCTGCTTGCTCTCTAAATAGAAGGCATCCTTGCAGTGGGAAATGGATGAGTTCCGGCAGAAGATGAGGGATATCATCAAGGGCAAGGTCGCCATACCAGCACAGATTGAGCCTAATCCGAACAATTTGAAGAGGAAATCTAAGCAGGTACAGCCTACAGAGGATATCACTCCTAGTGACTCTTTGAATGACATGTCTTCTTTCATGTATGATGCTAATTTCGTGACTACTAGGAGCAGTAGGATGCCAGTCGGTTATGCCTCATCTGAGCGACAACAACACAAGGAACCAGAAGCGCCAGATGAGGAGAGTAGCGGTGTTGATGCCGCTGATGATGTTGATGACGGTGGTGCTGATGCCACCAAGGTTAGAGATCCACTTGACGGTACTGAGGTCGCCGTTACACCAGATGCAGGCGCTGGTGCTGGTGCCACCATTTTACTTGATGTTGAGCCAGAGCGCGGTGTTGTTGCCACGAAGTCAGATGCCGTGGGTGGTACTGAGGCCACCACTTCTACTTTTGTTGAGCTTCCACCTGTTGTGTTGCCACCTTTTGTATCTCAGGACTGTGGTAATAAGAAAAAGAACAAAAATATGAATAAAGTAAAGGTTTCTTTATCTTCTCCGAGTCCATATGTGTTGCATGATGATCTTTGTATGGATTTCAGTCCTTCACATGCACAGGAACCTCTTCCTAGCCCTCCATCTGAGGAGGCCCCTACCATCCCCTTCCCTCAAGCACTCCGCTTGGTGAAGGGGAATAAAAAAGAAAATCCAAAAAAGACTCACAAGTTAGAGTTCAGCAACCAGATGATCGATAGATTTTAGATTCAGCTGACTCTACAGGAGGCACTTGAGCACATCCCCCTCTTCCAAAAGAACTTGAGAGGGAAGACTACAGTCTGCAGGAAGAGGAGGAACCGCAGAGATGAGATCCATGTGCTCACCCGTTCCACATGCTTTGCAATTCAAAACAGATTGCCAGCCAAGAGACCTGATGCAGGATCTCCCTATGTCATATGCAAGATTCAGGAGAAGCAGTTTGATCGTACTCTGTTAGACAGCGCCTCTTCTATCAACCTCCTTCCGGCAGCCTTACTCGACCGATTCGAGTTTGGCCCTCTCCATCGGAGAAGGACAGTCCTTCAGTTTGCTGATAGATCGATTAAGAGGACGAAGGGGTTGTTGAGATACGTGGTCGTTACCATTCATGGCCTGAAATTCCCCATGGACTTTATTGTATTGGACATGGAGATCACTTTTCTATTTTATCAAGTGTACAAAACACTTCATAAAAATAAAATAAAAATATATATAAGTTTTTAAAAATAAATTAAAAATATATAAAATAATAAACAAAAATAAAGAAATTAATTGTACAAAATAAAAATAAACATTAAAATATATAGATATGTATACCTATACAACCCCAAAAAGGGAACTTGTAATTTATAATCTCAAAAATATAAATAAAAATCATAATAAAATACTTTACAAAATAATAAAAAAAATATTTAATACCTTAAAAATAATAAATTCATTTTCCATTTTAAAATGATTTTTTGAAATATTTTTGCCACGGAATTTTCTGGTTGGTCCACGTGGACCAACCAGGACCTTCCGCTGGTTGACCTCGGTCAACTCTCTGACCAAGGTATGTACCCGTGTCAGACGTGGTTTTTAACTTGGTTTCTCAGATTTTTCGAAAAGCCATCTTTCACCATTTCGCGATACTCCCTTCACGACTTTTGTGCCTCGTTCATCCCTCTTTCACGCCCTCGTCTTTCCTAGGGCCGAGGATCATCGATTTTGTCATTCTCCCTCAATCTTTGGAGCGCTTGTCAACCTTTCAAATACAACCTCTGACTTTCGACCAAGTTTGAACCCCTTTTGCACCAGCTTCACTCCCCCTTTCGTGCTTCATAGTGAGAGAAAGGTGACAGCTTCCTCCGCGCGTCAGGTAGGCCGAGCAAGCTTCGAGACGGCTCCACCACCTCCGGCGAACACCATCATCGTCGAGGTTCTTCCTCAGGTATATCTGCCTTCGAGGTTCCCCCTTTCCCTTATTTTCTTTGAGTTTTACGTTTACCATCATCCTAGAGATCGATCCCCATCGTTAGGTTAGGTTTTCGCCCATTAGATCATCGAATCTCACCCTTCGCCGGAGTTGGTTCCGGTCGACCTCCACCTCGTCGTTCCACGCCTCCCTTTCACCACCGTGGGGTCGAGGCATTTTGCCCTTGACCCTCTCACCATTTTTTGTAGGTCCGGAACCAACGAGAGAGCTCGGGGGCTCGTTTTGCTATCTCGCTGGAGTATCCGGAGCCTCCAAGCTCTGTCACCTCCTCGCAAGAGCTCCGGTCGACGCCGGAGCCTTTTGGAGTTCCCAGCACGTAGAGGATCATCCCATGTGTCGTACCGGTTGCTTTTGAGCTCGAGAGGACACTAAAGGACCGAGATCTGGAGCAGGGAAGGTCGCCTTCGCCAGGCTTCTTCCATGTTCTTCATCCTAGCCCTTCTGCCGTCAGATCAAAGGCCAGCGCCCAGATGTACAGCAGTCGTTCGATCTTGCCACACCAGCACCGTCGGATCCTCACCATAGGATCTAGTCCCAGTCGTTCCCATGCGAACCGTCATCGAGCGTCCTCATTGCGACACGTGTATTAGTGAAGCGACGCTCGTCGTTGTATCACGCCTTAGCGGGGGTAATTTTGCCTGATACCCCCCTTGTTTTTGTAGTTAAATTTTGATCCATAAACTTTTGTTTGTATTTTTATAATTTGTGTATAATTTGCAACTAGACCCCCGTACTTTTCATATTTGCATCTAGGTCCCTGTCTACGTCACCTCATGTACTTGTGCGCGTGAGGGGACGGGGTATTTTGCAAGGGACACCCTGTGGGTTTTGTTATTTCATTCTAGTCCAGGAAACATTTTATTAAGTGTACTATTTTTGGTGAAATTGCAAAGAAGCCCCTCAGGTTTTTGTTATTTACGTTTAAGTCCCAACTAGGCGTGTGAGTACCACGTGCGTAGGGGGGAATTTTGCACTATATCCCCTTGGTTTTTGTCTATTGGTGATTGGTCCTAGAATTTTGTTAATTAGTTATAAATTTCTGGAAAATTGCACGTTGGCCCTGGATGTTTTGGATATTTACATATATACCCCTTCTAGTGTTGATTTTTCTCTTTGTTGTTTGCATTTATTTCATGCATCTATAAAATCCTAAAAAATCCCAAAAAAATAGCTTAAGCTCCTGTTTCGTTTCTCTTTCACGCCATATTTTTGTTTTGCATTTTTATTGCATTTTAATATTTATAAAATTGCAAAAACATGCATTTTCTGCTCTGTTTGCATTAGAAAATTCTTAAAAATATAAAAACCCTTCGAAAAAATCCAAAAAAATATTTTATTTATTTCTATGTGTTTCAACTTCAATCAAAAAATCATAAAAAATACAAAAGAAACCCCCTAAAATAGAAAAACCCCAAAAATCTCCATAAAAATCTTAAAAATTCAAAAAATCCTAAAAATACAATTTTTGCCTCTGAATTTTCTCTGTTTAATTATCTTTAATTTAAAATTAATTTAAGGAATTTTGGACTCTGATGTTTTTCATCCTCATTTTAGTTTCAATCTTTTAGTTTATTCACTATTTTCAGTATTTTTAACTTTAAAAATACAAAAAATAGGAAAAATATAAAAAATCACAAAAACATTATAAAAATAAAAAAGCCCAAAAATATTTCATTTCTTGATTTTTGACTATTTTTACCTCTTTTTATAAATACATTATCTCTTTCTTTTCTTACATTGCATATATATTCTATCTTATAAATTAAAAGAAAAAATATAAAATATACAAAGAGAACACAAAATTAGAAATTAAAAATCAAAATATAAAAAATAAATTAAAAATCAAATAAAAATTAAAAATTAAAAACCCACGAAAATAACACATTTGTAGACTTTTGACCACATTCATTCTTGTGCATTGATTGCCCGATCTATCCTGCTTATTCCATGTGTTCGACACTCTACGCATACTTGCACCTATACACACTTTTGTTGTAGAGTTATAATAAATTTTAACTCCGCACATTTGCTTTCATTGCTTGATTTACTTGTTGTGGGTTAATTGTTGATTTAGCCTGAATTTCGAGCGAGGTCAATTCGACGATTGTTGATTCACCTTGTGAATCGACATGACCTCCCGATTTCCGTGTTAATCAGTGGACATGGTCAAGATGTGATGCTCAGATCTACTTCTCTACTTTCTCTTCTTGTGTTGAGGAGCAGATAAATGTGTCATGTCCTGGTGAAGTGGGGCCTTAATGATCTCATGAAGGGTGGCCACCACTTCAGGTTCAGTCAACACTTTTTTGAATTTTTGGACCTCCTCCATACAAGGGAGGAGATCAGAATCAACATATACACGAAGATTGCCAAGAGCAATCTGTACAGTGGCATCCTCGGGGTTAAAGGTGGGACATGTGGTGAATGATTGTGTGGGAAAATGGTTTGGCATGGGTTCCCTCTCCTCACAAAATGAATCAACAATGTATCTCCCAAAATCTTTTTGTATTTTTAAAATATTCTCATCTTTTCTATTTTGGATGATTGCAAGTTCTCATAATTATCCTCAAGTGAATCCATGTCCTCAAATAGAGGAGAAGCATTCTGGCTCTTATTTATGTTAAATAGATTGCTAATCCTCGAATTCATATGCTCCATCATCTGGTCAAGGTCTCAAGTGTGGACATCATGAAAGGTGAATCCAAAATCCCAAGATTGGGTGAGTGGAATGAGGGTGGGTGAGAATCAGAGTCCGACTCCTGAAATAATGGGTTAGGCAGATATGCACAAAAATCAAGAGGAAAATCCTCCTGGAAAAAGGAAGGTGGATCGGCTGGAGGGTATGAGGGATCTACGAAGATCAGATTAAAATAACTCCAGTTGGCCAAATTAGAAACAAAAGACAGGATAGGGAGAGCACGACAGTCAAGTCAAAAGATATCGAGAAAAAGGTGCAAATGCGCAGAAGGATCTAGTATGCACACAAGCATTCAGACACCATACAAACCCCCAGTTCACTAACTCAACGCAATGTGAAGATCGTGAAGGTTTGATCAATTATCTTGTCAATTTTTAGAGTTTGGTGAGAATACAATCTATCAGAGCGGTTAAAGCGAGCTGTTAGAAACCCAATGCTCCCAGGAGATTGTCCCAATCTCACAACTAGTTTTTCCCAACCAGTATGGGTGCAGACCATTTACCGGTTATCCGATCTGCCCACTCTGCTAAGGAAATCCCAGACCGATTACCGACTACACAGTGAAGTCCTCACTAGAGAACAATTAATCACAAGACAGTAGACTGAAGAGAGTTCGGGTGTGGTTTTATCCTAGTGTGTGGGTCACTCTCTCGCTGCATATAAATCAAACAAGGCGAGGGTTACTCTCCCCAAAAGAATGATTTTTCCTTACATTTATTTTAGGGTCGAGTTTTCTTTAGCAGTACCGAATTTTAGGCAGTTATTACTTGGTTTAAATATTTTCAACGAATCACCTACCGAGTGTCCAATTTCCTTTTTAACTTATGTGAGTGAAAATAAGGAAGGAGATCGGAAATGCCAATGTGTGATTAAATACAATGATGCATGTAGGGGTTAGAGATGCGTACCTTGTTGCCAACACTCTACATGCAGGATGATCCACGTAGAATTGAAATACAGAAAAATAAACTAACCTATATGCAAATGCAAGTGAACCGTCCTAACAATAGCTTCTATTAACGGCAAGAACAGGTTAATTTGACTAAGTCCAATTACGATATATTCTATAGGTATAGAAATTCTTGCTTAGGGTATTTGGACCTAATTAATTACATGGCTCAAGCGAATTAATTAAATCAATCAATAGGTAGCTCACGAAATCCGCGTGAAACAAAGAAAAATAAGGCAATGAAAACAAAACCGGTGAGGTCCCCCAAGTGCACCGGCACTTGGCGAAACAGACCCCACAAGAAATGAATGTCCATTTACAAGGTTTCAAATGCTAGAGAAAAAATAAATAAAGTATATTTTTTGTTCTCCTTCAATTCTTCTTCTCCTCCTCTTACGATATCATGTGGCTCAGTGAAGAATCAAGCTGCCTCCGCTTCGCTTGTGTGCTTCGGCTCTCCTAGGTTCGCCTCCTTCGCTCCACGGGCCCTCACAAGAAAAAAAAAGAGAGAATGTGTAAGAAACACAATTATCAAATATGAGCAAGAAAAAATGAAATACATGCAGTGAATATGAACATTGAATTAATGTGGCAAAATATAAATAGATATTCACAAGAAGTAATAGTAGGTCAAAAAAGAAACCTAACTACCCTCGCCATGCCTCCCTGACAACGGCGCCATTTTCTAGACACGAGGTCTTCGGGTTTAAAACTATTGATGTAAAAATAAATACGCAGTGGTCGTTGCAACCCAAATATCCCACAACAAACAAACAAAATTTTTTTCTTTCTCAAGCTACAAAATTAATTATAAGAATAATGAATAGAGAGCAATTTTTGCTATTTAATTAACTTGTATTGCAACAGGATCAAACTCATGGAGGCTACAATTCCCGAGGGATATTCTATCCAATGAAATAAATCAACAAAAGAAAAAAGGGAATCTCAAATGCAAACTATCTTGGTTTTTTGTGATTTTTTTGTCTTTTTATTTTTTTAAATTTCTAAATTTTTTTTATTTTTTTATTTCTAAATTTTTAATGATTTTGATTTTTTGCATTTTTTTCAAAACTAAGAAACAATATGCACAAGTGAAGAAATATGCACACCACACTCTTTTTGTATTTTTCAAAATAGACAGAAATGTCCAGAAAAATATAAAGAAAATATTTTTGGGTTTTAAAGGCTTTGAAATGTTTTTGGGAATTTTTATAGAATTTTTAGATGTTTTTGTATTTTTCCAAAAATCAAACAGAAAATAAAATGATAAACAACGCATAGCCTGGAGTAATTTAGACTTAAAAATAATTTAAGTGCCCAAAACTCTTAGAGATAATTTTTATGCCAACAAATATCTACAAACATGAACTGAAATCATATTTTTTTATTTTTCTAGAATTTTTTTATTTTTATAAGAGTTTTAGTATTTATAAAATTTTTTGGGTCTTATAAATAATTAATGCGTGAAATTTGCACAGAAATTAAAACCCAGCAAAATACAATTAATCAAATTTTTTGGAATTTTTTAAGCAACTTTTAAATTTTTAGGATTTTTCAAAGTTCAAACAGGGAAATTGATGCAGTTTTTGATTTTTTTTATAATATTAAATGAAAATAAAATGCAACGAAATTTATATAAAATGAAGAGGAATATAACAGGAGCATACACAAATTTTTGAAGAATTTTCAGAGTAACGAAAACATTTATTTCAATGAAAAGAGCAAGCAAAATTTAAGTCTGAAAATAGGGACTGAAATGTAAATATTCTAAGTTTTTGCATTGAGCAATTAACATAAAGTAAATTAAGAGACGAAAAATGCAAATTGCCCATGGGGGCGTCGTTGCACATGACTTTTCTAGAGCTGGGCTCTTTCATACTTTCTTAATTCTCTAGGGGTGTAGATGTAATTTCACCCAAATTGAACTGGCAAGGGCACTTCTTGCAATTTCTGAAACCTCTAGGGGGAAGAATGATATTTCTCCAAATTTTTACACCCTCCTAGGGTTTTCATTGCCTTTCAACCAAAGAGGAGGGCACAGCAGATGGGGCACCGCCCCTTCCTTCCTTCTCGCCCCAGGTACAAGGGCGACGGTGTGGTCAGAGGTCGGTGGCATGGTGTTGAGAGGCCCTTCGTGCGTGGAGGTCACGGTGGCAGCGCGAGGAAGGTGGGCGACTGGTGGTGTAGTAAAGGCTGCTGGCATCAAGGTTCGGCGATGTGCGCGGCTCGCGCGGTCAGCAAAAATCGATGTTAACGAGCAGACAGGAGTCGCGAGGGTGCGGATGGGCAGCGAACGCAGCTTCGACGGTGGCGTACAGGTCGCGATCGGGTTCCTTAATGGACGAAGCCGGTGGGGGCTCCAACGGGCTGGAGGGGCTGATGCAGAAGAAACGCCAGGAAGAAAGAGGGGCGACACATGCCCCTAGAAAGAGTGGAGGCGAGCGGCGACGATGCCTCGCGACGGTCTGCGGTGCGCGCTAGCCGGTGCGAGCGATGGGGGCTGCAGCGACTCCTTGCGTCGGCGGAAGGGATGAGCGGTGATGGCACTGCCGCCAGCAACCCCTTTTATATTTTTTATTAATCGAAAGAGGAAAAAATAAATTTTATATTTTTTATAAACAGGAACTATAAATATTAATTTTTTTTATTTTTTTTATTTTCTGCAAAATAAATGTTAAAAAAAATTTTTGAAATAGAAGAAGACTCAAGCACGGTGCATCATCTCTGCTTATTTAAATAATAAATAGAAAAAATTGAAAAAGATGTGAATGGAGATCCGACGAAATGGAAGAATCGAATATGGTTCTCCGGCCACCGTACATGGCCGGAGTCGAGAGATTGTGTGAGGTAGAACGTGAAGCGATGAGATCTAGAAAATGAAATGAAAAATCGAGATCGATGGTGAATCAAATCTTGATGGACTCTAAGATCTAGAGAGAGAAAAAATGGCAATGAAATAAAAATGCGAAAAAATAAAACTATGTTTAACCTAGGATAAAAATAAGAGAAAGAAAGATGGATCTCACCTTAGGAGTGGAAAAACCATGATCGCCTCGACGAAGGCCGACTCGCTGTCACTGGACGGCTCGGAAGCTAGGCTCCCTTCTATGACAAGATAGCTCTCGGAGAATAGGCCCCTCTCTTCAAAGATTGATCAAGTTGAAATGAGTGAGAGGGGAGCATATTAATAGATAAAGAATGGAGTTTGAATTTTTGAATTTTTGAATGAAGATAAGAGATAAAAGAAAATTTTGAAATGAGATAAAGTTAAAATTATTTATAAAATTTAATTTTTTTTGTATTTTCGTCACTTAATTAAATTGAATAAAAAATGTTAGTTTTTTTATTTTTTTATGGTGGTTATTTAAGAATAGCAAGTATATACATATACTATATACATATGGTACATTATATACATAGTTAAATAAGGAAATTAGTTTTTTCTAATTTTTATTTTTTATTTTTATTTTATATAATAGTAAAAATATTTATAAATATTTACAAATACAATATGTACAAATAAATGGTAAAATTGCACAAACCACCCCAGAAAACCAACTTTTCAAGTGTAACTCCAAAAATTATGAAATCGTAGCCAATTTAAAGATAATTATTTTAGAATACAATGGAAGTGAGTTTGGTTCAATTTGAGTTCATATGGAGCTGGAATTGGTCTTTCAATTATCGCTTTATGGCTTTTTCCAAGTTTGGTTGCTTTTATTTTGTACATGATTTTATTTTGCAAATATTTTTATTATTTAGGAAACATTTTTATTTACAACTTTTGTTTTGAAAATTATTTAGTTTGAGGTCAATTTATGTACAAATAAAATAGTGTAAGTATACAAATATACACAACACATTTTTTTGAATTTTCTGATTGAGAACCCTATCTCCCCCTACTTTATTCCTGGTCGATTAGGTCAAGTCTTGACCTTCTCTCAGGGTTCATGTCTGCCTGTATCTATTACATATATACAGCCTTTTTTCTTTTCTTTTCTTTATTTTTCTTTTCTTTCTTTATTTATTGTAGGTTAAAATGGTTATAAGTGTACAATATTTATACACAGATGTAGGTTAGTAATAATATGGAGGTATTTTATAAGGGATTTTAAGCTAAAATAAACGAATAAAGATGTTGAAATGCATATTCATCAGTCCCTCATCTTCTTCGATTTTTCCAGGCCACCCTATTGATCCTTCCACCTTGAGCTCTTCACAAAGATTATACATCTCACATATGTCTACCTCGCCCGCTCATCAGATCCGTCAGATATGCCACCAGCCTTGAATAATCACCACTCCAAAATCCGCCGGACCCCTTGTCTATAAATAATCCTTCCCGATCCTACTTCTCTTCTTGATCCCTCCTGTAACCCATGATCAAGTCCTTGTGTGTGTGAGTTGAAGGTCGGTGGCAGCGTGCCTTCCCCGTGCTTGGAGTACATCAGAGCAAAGAGAGGAGGCAGTCCGCGGCATGCTACGCCCGCCCTGCTCCCTAAGCAACCCTCAGGTAAAAGAGTTGTCTTTTCTTCCTATTCTAGGTAGATTTAATTCTCGCATTTAGTTTCTTGCATTTATTTTTGAATTTTAATTAACGAATTAGCATAGCGTAGCCTAGGATCCCTCACTGGAGCTCTCGAGCTCCGGCATGATTTCACCGTGACTCGATATGTTCCTGACCACCACGTCGCCTCCATTTCCTTCCCCTGTATGTTCTCCATCTGAATCACCATCAAATCAACCGGATCGAGCTTCGATCCGCGAATCGAGGGTCCCACTCTACCGCTCGCCGGACCCTCTCCTCCCATCTCCATTTCATGCAGATCAGCTTCAAAATGGGTCGAGCTTCATCGCCTCGGACCCAGTAATATCCTCGTGCAAGTCCCAGGTTGAACAGGCCCCTATTAAGGGCAAATCGACTCAAGGTTGACTCCTCCAGGTGCCCAAAACTTTAGCGACTTGCCAAGACTCCTCGTTGGGTCCTGGACTCTGTGAGAGGCATCATTAGACGTGGATCATCAGTAGGAACGTGGAGAGCACCTCAGCATCACGGGAGAAGCTTCAGAGCTCGAGGAATCGGTGGAACAAGGAAGAACGTGCTTGTGTTCTTCCCTATTCTTGGAGGTGGACCCAGCATCGTTCGATGGAGTCCCACACTTTAGATTGCACCAGTGGCATCAGATAACCCAAAGCCTAGATCGTTCTATCACCGCTCGTGATCTAATCTCAGGCGTCCAGATGCAAAGGGGTATCCCCCATCCAGATGAAAACACGTGCATTAGTGATCTGTCAGAATCATCTGATGGTATGCAAGGATGGGGTAATTTGCATACTTCGTCCTGATTTTTCTTATATTTATTTATTAGTCTTGTAAATAAAATATGCCTTGTAAATAAAATGAAAATTTTGCATATAAGGCTCATGTACTTGTTAATTACAAATGGGTCCATTCCACGCCACCTCACGTCTCATCCCACATGAGGTGGCAAAATTGCAAGTGTACCCTTGCAGGTTTTTGTATTTATATTTAGTCTAATAAATTTAAATATATGTTGTATATTTCTGGGAAAATTGCATATATGCTCCTGATGTTTATTTTATTTGCAAATATACCCTTTCTTAGTTCATGTATTTTTGGTGCAAGGATTTCATCTATTAAAAATAGCACCCGTGCTCTAAAAATTATGCAAAATTTGAGTTAGGTGCATGCAAACATGTATTTTTATGCCCCATTTTTATTTAGCCAATTTTGGCATTTTAACTATTTATTAAAATTAAAAAGAGCGCATTTTCTCCCTGTTTCTCTTACAAAATACGAAAAATATGGAAAATGTTTCGAAAATTCCAAAAAAATATATGTTTTCTAATTTAGTATTTATTAATTCCAGACCAAAAATCCCTAAAAATAGAAAAAAAAGACAAAAAATCAAAAAACTCTAAAATCCTTTATAAAAATGTGAAAAATCACCAAAAATCCTAAAATATGTTTTTTTAATTTTATTTACATTATAATCTATCTATTAAAATCGATTTAAGGAATTTTGAGTTTATTTTGCTATTTTCAATCTTCATTTCAATTTCATCATATCATTTAATACCTGATTTGGGATATTTTTGAATTTAAAAATGTATAAAAATTTACAAAAATTAAAGAAAGTCGTAAAAAATAGAAAAAATATATATAACCCAAAAACAATATATTTGTTGCATTTTATTGATTTTTACTAATATTATAATTATAATACTTTATATGGAACCTTATATAGTCTATTATACATTAAATAGAAAAAGAAAATATAAAAATCAGGAAATTAAAATCTTATATATATAATATTTATAAATTATATATGTTTATATAATTTAAAACCCCACAAAAAAAGAGACATGTTTGTACCTAATGCACATTGATTAGCAATAAGCTTAGGCTACCAATTTTGCTCTATGTGGTTCGATCTCTACATGCCTTCTTGCTATACATTTAGTTTTATAGAGAATAATAAATTTTAACTTCACATTTTTGCTATTTATTGCTTGATTCATAATGCAGGTTAATTATTGAATAATTGAGGTTTCGTCTGAGGACGCTTCGATGATTGTCGATCCGCCTTATGGATTGACAAGACTTCGGCAAAATCCCAGTTATCACCAATGATTCTCTCTCGAACTCTTCCCATCACCACATGTACATAACTGAGCTCCTCGCCTTCCTTTACTTTTTGGTTCCCCTTAGCATTGTGTTTTCCCCTCATATCTTGCCCTTGATCTTGAGATTGGTGACAGCAAGCTCGGTCGGTCGTTCTTGCAGCTTGGGAGGCGGTGTAGAGGTGGATCCCACCTTCTCCGATGAAGCTTGCCATCGAGGTCTCATGGCCTCCGGCAAGTTGAGGTGTTCTTTTCTTAACCTTTTAGATAGATTTAGTAATTAGGTTTATTTTTGGGCATCTTATCTCGCCATTTAAATATTGCATTAGCCTAGATTAGGATTTTGTCCTCGTCAAGCTCCGGCCACCTCTGTCTCACTGTCCCATCCAGTTTCATGCCACCAATTCCCCTTCACTTCTCCATCTACCCGATGACGAATCCCTGATTCTCACTCTTTATTCTTTTATTTTAGATATTTATCTTAGCAAAACAACATGCAAATACATGTAAATACAATAACATAGCATTGTGCATGCATGTGTTAATATTGCATAATTAGCTTGTATTTGTGCAAAAATAAAAGAATAAAGGAACAGAAAAAGTAAGGAGGTATTTAGAATAAATACAGAGTAACCAAAACCCCAAGAGAAGGTCAAGCCTTGACCTGATCGACAAATAAAACAAGTAGAGAAAGATAGGGCCTACTTTGTATTGTACATACTACCTATGTATATAGATAATTATGTTTGATAAATTAGAGTTAATTATTATTTTACCTCTTGGTAGATATTTCTAAAAATAAAATAAAAATAAGATAAAAATCAGAAAAATTAAACAAAAATAAAAATAAAATCATCTTCACTAGTACAAAACACATGTATATATACAACATCCACTATTTATTATATACATGTAAATAATTTGTAAAAATAAAATAAAAATTATTTTGTACTCCTAAAATTATATTGAAAATAAATAAAATATAAAATTGGGGTATTTATGTAAAAATAATAAAATAAAAATAATTGTACATAATACATAGGTATATTATACATGTATATAACATGAAATATTGTATATACACTAATTTATTTTTCATAAAAAATAATTAAAAATTACAAAAAAATTCTTGAAAAATAACAACCATTTTTCATTTATTCATTTGTTTAATTTAAATTCATTTATTGTTTTTAATGTAATTATCTTTATTTTCTCTTTAGTTTTCTCTTGTAGTGTATTTTGTCCTATTTCAGGCCCCTTCTGATTGGGCCACGTCAGAATGTTGACTTCGGTCAATGACTCCTTCCAGGTCGGGTCAAGTCGTCCATCTCTCTCTAGAGCCATTTCTCCATATTTTCACGCCCAGACCTGATCACATCTGGCCTCGATTCCTCGCCCGAGCTTCCTCCTAGGATCTGTGATCCTCGTGGATCCCTAGGACGGTGCGGATCTTCCTAGGGTTGCGTGCTTGCTATCAATTCTTCTAGCCCCGAGAATTCTATAAAGTATCCCATTCCGCCTCTACAGCCGGGTAGCTCGTGCCTCGCCCATTCTTCCACCCTTAGAGACCTCCAGTTGAGTGATATCGACCGGAGAGCACCTTCGGATCGAAGTTTGGTGGCATAAATCTCGCAGCTCACCTACGCGGCCGGAATCCTCCGTCGCATCCAGCCTCCCTACCTATTGCAGTACAGTCGAGGCCATGACCTCGTCTCCTCGTTCCTCCTGACCTTGTTGAGTTACTCAGCACCTTCAGAGACCCGCGAGATGGCCAGCAGCGAGGAATGCACCGATGGACAGCCCCAGGGTTTGACATATGTTCTAGATCAGGGCGTCATCAACAACATACTTCTAGCCTCCCTTGAGACGATGCATAGACATATCAGAGATCAGGGAGCATTCATGGTAGAGGTGTGTCAGGAGTTAGCACAGATGCGAGCCGATAGAGACCAACCAGTCGGTGGTGACATCCCAGCACTTGGAGGAGCAGCAGACAGACACCCAAAGGATCAGCCCGAGCCAGTTAGACACCCGCGACCGATGAGACAGTTGCACAACCCTGGTGCAACCCTCACCCATCGTTGGATCCAGCTCCCTGAGATTCTGGGCGACTTCAAGCTCAGCCCCCAGACAATTCAGCTCTTGCCCAAGTTCCATGGGCTAGTAACTGAGGAGCTGCATCTGCATTTACAAGAGTTTGAGATGATCTGCAACACGGTTCATGATAGATTTGTGGATGAGGATACCATTAAGATGATAGCATTCTCTTTCTCCCTGGTCGACAGAGCAGTCGACTGGCTGAAGCATTTAGAGAGATACGTTACCACTTGGGAGCAGCTCTGAACCGAGTACTTGAACAAGTACTATCCACTCGACCGGACCAATGCAGCTCGAGCTCTGATTAACAACTTTACGATGATCCCCCATGAGCAGTTCCATGAGGTGTGGGATTGGTTTCACAAGCTCATCGACCGGTGTCCACACCACGAGATCTCCAAGCCCAACTTAGTACAGAGTTTCTTTTGTGGGCTGACACCGGAGCTGCAGGGGCTTATCAATGCCTCGTGTGGAAGGTCTTACTTCGTCTAGGATTAGGACCAAGTTTGGTCCATCTATGAGGAGATAGTCGAAACCTACACAGTGATGTCCCAGACCCAAGCCTACACGCACGAGAATACCCATCCACAGGTCGTGTCCTATTAGAGGATAGCACGGGTTGATGCAGGTCCATCCACTTCGTCAGTCGCAGCAGCACATGCAGAGTCGTCGGTGGCTGACATGGGCATCATTAGCGAGAAGTTGGACTGTATAAAGATTATCGAGAAGAAGCAGTACCAGGTCATGATGTAGATTGACCAATTGGCACAGACTCTCAGTGACATGAAGACCCATATCTTGTGTCTCCATGAGGCACAGATGGCTTCTCAGCCCCATCTCAGGTCACGGGCCGATCCTTGCAGCAGCAGCTCTTCCCAGCCACCTACCCAATACCGCCAGGTCCACCAGATTCAGGAAGAGTCGGTTTAGCAGTTGCCCCAGTATTCTCATCCACCACCATCTTAGGACACTCAGATGGTGGTGTATCAGCAGGATCATCCACTGGTAGTTCTTCCTCCTTACCCTTACGAGCAGGAGCTGTTGATGGAAGTCAACGTGATTTGGTATGACCGACAACCCGGGATCCATCGTGATCACCCTAGATTCAGGTAGTCTACCGGAGGTACCTCATCCCAGCAGCAGCCTCCAGCTCAGGGTGGACAGTTCAACCAGCAGCAACAGCAACAACCCCATTACTCCCAACCATAGCAGCATTATCAGTCGGGTCCCTATCCCTACCAGCAGGGACAACAGTGGAGACAGCAGCCTCAGCAGCAGTTCACTCAGCATCCCCTCACCAGTTCCAGCAGCCTTATTTCCAGCGAGGCAAGCCGTCTGGTTCTCATGGTCCAGGCCTATGAGAACCCAGCCCTTGATGATCTAGCCCGCTTACTCTCAGACCAACAGGCATCCTTTAGGTGGGAGATGGATGAGTTTCGCCAGAGATGAGGGAGATCATAAAGGGCAAGTCCTCAATACCCACTCAGATCGAGCCCAACCCGAACAGCCTCAAGAAGAAATCTGAGCAGGTACAGTTCACAGAGACCACCAGTCCAAGTGAGCCATTGGGTGATATTTCTTCATACACATTTGATGCTAATTTTGTATCACTTGGGAGCGGTAGGATGCCAACCGACGGTGCCTCGTCTGAGCAACAACTATACGAGGACTAAGAAGCGCTAGACGAGGAGGATAGCGGTGCTGAAGCCGCTGAGGATGATGTTGATGATGGTGGTGTTGAAGCCACCAAGGATGATGATCTAGTCGATGGTACTGAGGCCGTCGCTTCTCCAAATACAGTCGGTGGCACTGATGCCCTCATTCTAGTTGATGCTGAGCCAAAGCGCAATACTGATGTCACAAAGACTGATGTCGTGGGTGGTGCTGATACCACCATTTCTATTCATGTTATGTTTCCCCCAGTTCTTGTATCTCAGAACAATTTAAAAAAGACCAAAAAATTAATAAAGGAAAGGTTTCTTTATCTACTGTAAGTTCATCTATGTTGCATGATTGTCCTTGTATGGGCTCCATTCCTTCACAGCAACAGGAACCTATTCCTAGCCCTCTATCTGAGGAGGGCCCAACCATCCCCTTCCCTCAAGCACTCTGCTTGGCGAAGGGAGATAAAAAAGAAAATCCAAAAAGAGAACAGCGGTTAGAGTTCATCCAGCAGATGATAGACAGATACATATTCAGTTGACTCTACAGGAGGCACTTGAGCACATCCCTCTCTTCCAGAAGAATTTGAGAGAGAAGACTACCATCCATAAGAAGAGAATGAACCACCAATCATAGATCCATGTGCTCACCCGTGCCACCTGCTTCGCCATCCAGAACCGTCTGCCTGCTAAGAGACCAGATGCAGGAGCTCCCTATGTCAGATACCACATTCATGAGCAGAGATTCGATCGTACTCTATTAGACATCGTCTCTTCCATCAACCTTCTTCTGGTAGCCTTACTCGACCGATTCAAGTTTGACCCTCTTAGACATGGCAGGACAGTCCTTCAGTTTGTTGATCGATCTGTCAAGAGGCTGAAGAGGTTGTTGAAGGATGTGGTCATCACAATTCAGGGCCTGAAATTCCCCGTGGACTTCGTTGTGCTGGGCATGGAGATCCATGAGTCTGTGACAGATACCCCCATCATTCTAGGACGACCATTCTTGTCCATAGCTAAGGAGGTGTCCGACCATGAATGCGGGAAGGTGTACTTTCATGTTGAGGGCGAGAGTATACAAATAGAGACGATCGACGAGACCAGAGCATGAGATTAAGCTTGCTCAGAACAATATAGTGATGCAGAGCAGATGACAGAGGCAGAGCGAGACGTCCACCAAGAGTGTGATTTTGTGATCACTGATGATGAAGCCGCTTGGTCTGACCCTGTTTCACGAGCCCTTCTCTCACCTTCAAATACTACAGATTTACAGCTTCTAGCAGAGGAGAGTTCGAAGAGCACACTCTTGGTCGAGGACACATTCGAGGCTGACGACCACGTTCAGGATAACGAAGCAGAAGACATTACTTATGATTCTGATTCAGATCCCTCGAATTCAGACATAGACTGGGACGATTTCGATGACTATTTGCCTTGTTTGATTCCTACAGAGCCAGCAGCTAGGGTGGAGATAGAGCCAGCACCGAGTACAGATACACCAACAGGGCCATCTTCACCAGACATTCATGATCAACGAGAGTTCTCACATTCAGATCTGGTTGCCTTCATGCAGACATTCCGGAAGCTAGATTTGCCAGCTCCCAGTTGCCCAGAATTGAAACCCTTGCCACAGTCGCTGAAGTATAGATTCCTTGCGGGTGAGCATGAGATGTACCCAGTCATTATCTCAGCGGATTTGACTGGAGAGCAAGAATCTCGTTTGATGGATGTTCTTAAAGGAACCGCAAGGCGATAGGATGGAGTGTAGTTGATCTCCAGGGGATAAGTTCGACCATGTGCTCTCGCCATATCTATCTCGAAGAGGACGCTAAGCCATCGCGTGAGTTCCAGCGACGGCTGAACCCGAACCTTCGAGAAGTGGTCATGAAAGAGATATCAAAATGGTGGAGCACTGAATTTATCTACCCCATCTCCGACTCCAAGTGGGTTAGTCCATTGCATGTGGTGCCTAAGAAGACGGGCATCACCACAGTTGTGAGTGAGTCTGGAGAGGAGATTGCTACCCGGGTACCCACTTCTTGGGTGGTCTGTGTGGACTACAGATGATTGAATTAGGACACCAAGAAGAATAGTTTCCCGTTGCCTTTTATTGATCAGATTATAGAGAGGCTAGCTGGGAAGAGTCCTTATTGTTTCCTTGATGGGTACTCCGATTACAATTAGGTGTCCATAGTGCCCGAACACCAGGATAAAACGGCATTCACATGTCCGTTTGGGACTTATGCTTTCAGACGGATGCCCTTTGGTCTATGTAACACTCCGATGACATTCCAAAGGTGCATGTTGTCCATCTTCTCAGACATAGTGGGTGATTGCTTGGAGGTCTTCATGGACGATTTCTCGGTCTACAGCAACGGGTTCGATGCTTGTCTTGATTTCCTAGACCGTGTGCTTTCATCTTGTTCTATCTTGGGAGAAGAGTCACTTCATGGTCTCATTCGCCACATTCGATTCCATCTGAATCGAAGAACTCATACTCCCTCCATCTCCACCTCGTCAGAGCACTACATTTCACCTAATTTTGCCTCGCATCCACTCCAATAAAAGACGAGACCATTCGCCTTCATTTTGGTGTGTGTTTGCACGTTTTTGCACGTCTCTAAGGGGGCGTCTGAGCCCCATCTTGATCTAAAGAACAACCACCAGGTGCCTTGTGTTCCCTCAAGCTCCAGATCTACCATCACTGGGATCTGGGTTATTTTGAAGGTACCCTCAACTACAGAAGACCTCCCTGAGCTTGTGGAGCGATTCAACATTGAATAAGGAGCTCGGGGAGGAATTGAAGAATGAAGTTCATGGGAGGCCAGTTCTTCCCTGATCTTCATAACGAGCAGTAGTCGTTCGATCTAGGGAGGAGCCCCAGATTCACTGACCGTCATCGGATGTGCAGTGCCATCATCGTGTGATCCCATCTGGGGATCTAATCATACCCGTCAGTGCCCGAAGCGGCATCGAGCGCTCCCAGCTTGCCACGTGGATAAACGACGCGCTCCCCGCCGTTCATTCATGCCTTAGTGGGGGTAATTTGCAAATCTAGCCCTTGACTTTTGTAGCATTTGTTTTTATCTTGTATTTTATTTAATTAATTAAAACTTTTGTAAAAATTGCATTGGAACCCCTATTATTTTTGTTATTTACTTGTGGGTCCATGCCACATCACCGTGCCACAACTCCTCACGTGTGGTCCCACGTGAGGTGGCAATTTGCACTTAAGCCCTCGTAGGTTTTTTATTTTGTGTTTAGTCCTGAAATTTTAAATATTAGTTGAATACTTTTGGGTATTTTGTAGAAACAACCTTGCATTTATTTTTAATTGCAAAATTGCCCCTACCGGTTCATTAATTTTTGTGCTTGTTTTATATTTATTAAAAATATCATCATTGGTCAAAAAATTATGAAAAATTAAAGATAAGTGCCTGCTATCATATACATTCATGCCATATTTGTTTTACATTTAGGCCTTTTTAACCATTTATTACAAATCAAAAGAGCATATTTTTTTGTCCATGTTTGAATTAGAAATTACAAAAAATATAAAACCTTTTTTTGTAAAATTCCAAAAAAATATTTTTTTTTATTTTATTATTTTATAACCTTAAACCAAAAATACCTAAAAATTGAAAAGTAAAAGACTAAAATTAAAAAGCTCCAAAATCCAATAAAAATAGGGAAAATCATCAAAAACACCAAAAATATTTATTTCTAACTCCAAAATTTCTTTATAATATTATACAACAATAATAATTTTCGAAAATTTTGAAGTTTTGAGCTATTTTTTAACTCCAAATCAATTCAGCCTATTAATTTATTCCCTATTTTGGGATGTTTTTTACTTTAAAAATATATATAATTAGCAAAATTCCCTAAAAATCACAAAAATAGTCAAAAATTATATAAATCCAAAATAATTTTATTTCAAATATTTTGATTACTTTTAGTAGTATTTTTAATTATATTACCTTATATTGTATATATAGTCTTATATATTCATATATTAATTATTTAAAAGAAAAAGGAAATTAAAAATCAGAAATGTAAACCAAAATAAAAATATATTATTTAAAAAAATATAAATTAAAATCCTATATATAAAAATTAAAAACCCACACCAAAAATAATAAAAGACAAGAAGAGAAAGACAAATTTTGCATTCACTTGCACAATCTATCACGTTTGCTCCTTGTGTTCGACACTCTACAATACTTACATCTATACACCCATTTGTAGAGTTATAATAAATTTTAACTCCACATTTATTTTGCTTTTCATTGTTATATCTATGTGGGTTAATTGTTGAATTTGTAGGGATTTCATGAGTGGTCGCCTCAGTGACAATGTAGCTCTCGCATTGTGTAGACTTAATTAGACCCTCGTAAAATCCCTCTTTTCCATACTCGAGTCGGAATATCCTCGCCTGTGTCATTTGTCACAATAGTAATCATGGATTTCTTCGGGACTGCATGCAACAGAATAACCCATTTGGGATCAGAAATGGGGTAAATAAAGCCAGCTTCTCACCACTTCCTGATCTCTTTCATGACAACATCCAAGAGATTAGGATTCAGACGACGTGAAACTCACGGGATGACTTGTTGTCATCTTCTAAGTAGATATGATGTGAGCACAATATTGGATTAATCCCACATAGATCCAAAATCTTCCAGCCTATGGTCTTGCGGTTCTCTCTCGAGAACCTCTAGCAAGCGCTTAGTCGTCAGTCAACTATGAACTGATGATGACCGACAACAATTGGGGCCCACCTGCAAGGAAGGCATACTATAATATTTTTATATTAGGAAGGGTCCGAATATGCCCTATAGCGACTTCAGAAACCGCACTGGTGGTAGGTGAATGATTTGGAAACTATGAATTGTCCACTGTGGCTACAATCGGCTCAGAATGTAATGTCTCAAAAAGGTCTATAATGAATTCTCTCTTCTCAACTTGGGATGGATCATCATCAATCAACTCAATAAAATTCTCATCAAACAACTCAGAAAACTCATAAGCATACATCTCATCACCAACAACAACGGAGCAAATGTCGACTGTGATTCTAGGCCTTCCTTTTGGGAAAGAAATTCCTGGGTATAAATTTCATCTGGAAAAAGTGTGTTCTCTCTGATCTTAGCTAGAAAATCACAGTCCTCTGTGTCAAGTATAACTGGATATCTCTGATCTGATAATGGCTCTGATGGCTTTGGATTCTGGATCATCTCTATCTTAACCTTATCGCTATGGGAGTGAAAGGTTTATCTCTTCAGTACTTAATCTATTACCGCTTCAGCAGTTCGAAGGATCAGCCGACCAAGTATGATTGGGGTATGGAGTAACAGAGAAGAGGTGTCCATGTCTAGGACAATAAAGTCAACTGGGAATTGCATTCCTTGCACCGTTATGATAACATCCTCTAGAATGCCCCTCAGCCTCTTGATTGATCTATTAGCAAACTGAAGAATCGTCCTAGTTGATCTAAGAGACCCCAACCCAAACTCTTTGAGTAGCGAGGTCGGTATAATATTGATAGAGGATCTGATATCAAGAAGAGTGCGATCAAACTCTTGGTCAAAGATCTAAGATCAGATAAGACGTGCTCCCTTGTATTTCCTTTTAAGAGGGAGGTTGCCGATGGCATTAACAGTGGCCATGGTCAATATATATTTCTCAATCCTCTTACGTTTGTTCTGATTTGGTTGATGCTTTGTAGTACATGCTTCTTTTAATCCCCTTTTTACAATAGGCTTGTACTCCATGGCCTTCAGGAGTAGCATCTCAAGGAATATGTTATGTAAAATCTCTACCACTCCATGATCATATAGTCATGTTTTTAATTTTTAATATTTTTATTTTATTCAATGCATCAGGAAAAGAAATAAAATCAAAATCAACTTCCTTTTTATTCACATCAGATTCATCATGTACATATGGGTTTCTAGATGATGTTATCGTAACGGTGCAATCTAGAGGATGTTATCTAGACTTAGAATGTACAGTGTCATCCATAACATGTAAAGGAAAAGAAAAAGTATCATGGGTTGCTCTATCTGTTGCTGAAGAAGAAGAATCAGCAACGGGTGTGCTCTCCATGGCTGACTCGGCTCTACATCTCCCATTATTGTCTTTTTAGGCTTCTTGCTTCTCTTCATTTTTTGGTATTTTGTTGTGGATGGTGCTCCTCCATCTACTGCTACACTCGATCTCTGCTCACTGGATGAAGAAGGTAAAGATGAAGATGAAGCTCGATTAGTGGCTTTATTGCCCAATCCCATTGGTGCTAGCTGTGGTAATCTCTTACTGCTCCTGAGAGTAACCACATTAGATAAACATGAAAAATCAGAAATCATACGTCTCGGGAGTGGTTAGATCATGATGTGCTACATGCTCCTTATTATGGCATAAATGGTTGGGATTGACTTCGACATGGATTTGTATGGTAGTCTTCGTGGTTGTCAGGTCTTCAAGCCTATGGTTGATATGACTCATATTCTTCATTAACTATGCAAGATAATCGAGTGCGGGGTTCATCGAAGGAACCTCTAGTTGCTCAACAACTGGGGGTTGCTGAGACTGAAAGTGTGGATGTTGCTGGTACCCAGAATAGGAAAAATGTTGTGAATACTGATAATGAGGAGGAGGAGGAGGAGGATATGTGTATTGTACAGTCTGCTAGTGATATGACTGGTATGAGTGAGCAGGTTGTATCTGTTGAAATCCATGTCTCTAAGTCTGGAAGTGTAGTGGAGACTGAAAGTGAGGTTGAGGTCGGTATTGTCTACCTCCTTGAAACTGGTGAATCAGCCTAGTGTTGTCCTGAGAACCCAATTGTGACTGTTCGGATGGATGGGTCAGGCTACGCTCTGGACTGCTCTAAATACCATTCACCTCCTATGTCTGAGATGAAGGTGGAAACAATGGCTCTAAAAAATAATGGGCCTCCTAGTAACACAACACCATGTATGTTGGAGTCTATTACTGTTGGACCTGATCTGGAGTCTGCACGTAGTAAAAGTGTTGAACGGTAGGAGGTGCTTCGGTACTCTATTGAACTAGAGTGGAAGAAGTAGACTCAGGTGCAGATGTCTCAGGTTCAGCACTAAAACTTTGGTATGCATGAATAGTACTCACAAGGAACTCCAAGTGCTTGGTTATATCATCTAGCTTATCCAGTTGCTTCATCCTCTGTTCGATTAAATGTAGTTTATCAAGTTCTTGTGATCGCTTTTCAATTATATTAACTTTGTATGGATGGTTTCCAATAATGCTTGAATTTGAACTATTCACCCTATCCACATATTAAGATGTCGTCATGTTGATGGTCTTGTGGAGAATAGAAGGTGAATGATACTTATGATATACGCGGAAAGAAGATAGAGCTACAGAGCTCTCCGCCATTTCTTCAAAGATCTACCATAATATGTCCTCATCCTTATTGAAATGTGAACCCCCACAAGCAGCATCTATGAGCTTCTAAATCTCTAAGCTCAAACCCCTAAAATAGTTCTACACTGGGCTCCTCTTTGGAATATCATGATGGGGACACTTCTCTGTCAAGTCTTTGAAATGTTCCCACACCTCATGAAGAGGTTCATTTGACATCTGGGAGAAGTTGGCTATCAATGACTGAATCTTATTAAATCGCCTAAGGGGTACTTGTTTAGAAAAGCTGATCTCAACTCTTCCCAGGATGTCACCACCTTTCCTAAATGATTAATCCAATATAACACCTTATCCATAAGTCTGAAGGGGAAAGCTATCATCTTTACTACCTCTAATGGTATGTTAGGGTAGTGCATCATGTTTCATACACAGTCAAACTGTTGGAAATGTATGTAAGGTTCCTCAGTAGTATGTCCATGAAATATGGGTAGAAGTGGAAGAAGTCGGGGATTTAGCTCGAAATGCTCATGAACCGCATGGATCTGAATCTAATTCACAATCTTTCCTGCTCTTGGGTTATAGGAATCCAAGGGTGAGCTCAGCCTCAACATGAATCTGCTCAACAACAGGATTCACTTGATTCTGCTCATTCTCCCCCCTATTCCCACCTCCTCTCTATTCATCCTCCTCTCTCTCTCTCTCTCTCTCTCTCTCTCTCTCTCTCTCTCTGTTGTACCTTATCTCTAAGATCATATCTCTCAATCCAACCTGTATGTTGGCCTGCTCTGTTAACTGAGTCTAAATGGCTTGAATGGAAGCCAACATAGTGTTCTTGATCTCAATCTGATCTACCATGGATCTCTTGCCCTTACGTGGCATCATGTCCTTAATATCATGCTCTGTATATGGAAAGGTAAAGGGAACTTGATCAGTTTCCATGAATGAAGGAGTATCAAGTGATAGTTTGAGAAGAGGGCAAATCTCAAACAATGGATTTTATTGGTGACAAATCAGGAGTAAAAGAAAAAGAAGAAAGCTCGGAAGATATATTGAGTAAAAGGAGATGAAAACAAACGAATTGAAGAGGAAAGAGATAATTTTGCAAAGCCCGAACACAAATCGCTCCAATCTGGCATCTTTGAAACAAAAGGAAGATGTGAGAACACGAAGGTTAGGTCAAACAAAAGAAAGTGAGAAAATGAGTGATGTGCGTGGAAGGATCTTTATTTTAACAAGCAAACACAAACAAACCCTCAAATTCACCATCTCAACACAGGTAAAGAGTGTAAGAGTTAGGTCCTTTATCTTGTCAATTTTAGAGTTTAGTGAGCCACATAGTTACTTAACTCAAACACACAAGTGGTGTTTCCCTATCACCCAGTGTACATCCTTACACCTCCCCAGATCATGGAACCATCTTCCCAGACTACCATGTCATATCTCGCCCAAAGGGAAATACAAGGCGGAGCACACCAGAACGATTTTCTAAGATCGAAGGCAAGTGCTTGCAACAGCGACCATGTACCGAAGAGTGATACACATGTGCTTAGGGCACAAGTCCATGTACTTTTGGCTCTATCCTTAGGGCTACATCCTCGCCCTCTTTGTCGGGAGGTAAGTACCTGTGATCAATGAGGGGGTTACTCTCCCCAATACAAAACGAACCATTACATTTAATTTTAGGGTCGAGTGTACTTAGCGGTCCCAAATTTTATTAGGTTATCACTTTTTTGAATATTTTTTTTCAAATAAAATTGCATAACAATTTTTCAATTCTTTTTTATCCTAAGTCCAAGAAAATAGAGAAGGAAGTCGGAAAAGCTGATGTGCATGAAACTCAATGATGCATGCAAGAGATAGAATGTATACCTTTTGCCAGCAGTCTACATGCAAAATGATCTGAGCATATAAAAATAAATCTAACCTATATGAAATGCAAAAATGTGAACTGTCCTAGTAGGAATTTCTATTATCAGATAGAACTGGATTTATTTGTCTAAGTCCAAATCGATTTGACTATAGGAACATGAATGAAATTACGAGTGTGGACCTATTATTTACCTGACTCAACCAAGATAAAGAAAACTAAATTTAGGGACTAAAGCACACAAATAAATAAAAATAAAGTTAGAAAACTCAATCACGGAAAACAAAGAGAAAATGGGGAAATAGGGAGGGATAAAAGGAAGAGTGCGAGAAAATCAAAACTACGACGGGATCCCCAAGTGCACTGGCACTTGGTGAAATAGATCGCGAACAATCAAAAGTGGGTATGATGACTCTATATAAAACAAAAAGGGGCAAGTGTCAAATATATACAAAATATTACAAGAATAATGTGGAATAAAAAGACTGAGATAAAACTAAGAAATAAAAATGCAACAAGTCATATGCTCCTTCTCCTCCTCAGTCGCTCTCTCCTACTGGTGGATGAAGAAACTCCCATCCCCCACCTCGCTCAGGTGTATCGGTGCTCTTAAAATTTCCTCCCACGCTCATCGGGCACTTTGCAACAAAGGTGAAACAAAAGATGCATCAGAACATTTATGAGAAAAATATAGAAGAAAATAAAAGAGCAAGAATGAAGTAAAACATATAAGAAGACAAGCAAACAAGCAAACAGAAGAAAATACAAGTAAATCTATCTACCCTCATCGTTCCTCCCTGACAACGGTGCCATTTGACTATTGCAGAATTCACGGATTTTAAGAAGGAATTCTTAATCAAGTGAAAATATAAAAAATGTGATGTGTCGCTACAACCCACAAATTCCAAAATCAAAATTTTTTTTTATTCTATCAAAGATAACAAATGTAGTATTTTACATGCATAGCAATCAGGATCGAACTCAAGGAGGCTACAATATCCAAGGGTTGATTAGTTATCGCTGATTAAAAGGAATTTTTCTTTCCTTTTTATTCTTTTATGCATTTTTAATTTTTTTATATATTTTTATGGATTTTTAATATTTAACTTTTAATACATTCTAATTTTTTAATGTATTTTTTATTTTGCAAATTTTTATATTTTTAATTTTTCAAAGAAAAGAATTTATAAAGAATATATATACAAACGAAGAAATAAAGCAACTTTTGTATTTTTTAAATATGGAAAAAACAATAAAAATGCAAAATAAAGTGTTTGATGTTTTATATAATTTTCTACTATTTTTGTGGTTTTGTGTAATTTTTAGAAATTTTAAGGATTTTTTAACGAATGAAAATTGAAAATGGTGAATACAAATGTAAAAGAAATAAAATCAACCGGAAACCTATTTTAAATAAAAGAGAATTTATTAAGCTTCAAACAAGCCAATTTTATTTTTTCTTGATTTTTGAATGAATTTATACAATTTTTTGAAGTTTTATGTATTTTTCAATTTTGTATGGCTTTCTAATGGAATTTTAGAATGAAATTTGTAGAGGTAATAAAATATAATAAAAGACAACTATAATACTTTTTATAATTTTAAAAAGTTTTTCAATTTTTTATGAATTTTTTAGTGCAAAGGGAAAATAAAGAGAGTTTTGTTATTTTACAATATCAAATAAAAGAAATTTTGAAAACTAAAATTAACAAAGTTAAAATTACTTAAAAAGGAGACTATTATGATTTTTATAGATTTTAATGAATTAGCTAATTATTAAAAGCAATTAAAGAGGAAAATAAAATGTTGCAGAATGAGAACCTACTTGCAATTATTTGAAGTTATCAGACTAAATAATAACAAATAATAGAAATGTAGGACTAAAGATGCAAAATCACCAGGACGTTACATGTTTCTGCATGTGAATCTGGATTTGGGGACATGCTTGCAATTTATGAAAATTGATGGATCAAAAAGTAACATAAAATTACATGGTTTTTATTGAAATGTTCTCAAAAACTCATGTGATGATGCACATGGATCCACAATAGAAGGACAAAAGTGTAATGAATGAAACAAGCAGGGAGGTATGTGCAATTATTTAATTAACCTCGACCAAACACGTAAGCAAATTGTTCTTATTTATAGATAAAAGAAATGACAGGAGATAGAGTGTGAATTCACCATTGAAGTGTGCCTTGCACATGACAATCCTATGACTGAGATGATGTCTGGAGAATTTGATCGGGCGGTTGTTCTTTGGCCACGAATGTATGATCCGTATTAGATCTAGAGGCGCTCATTCTTGATACAATGTCTATCAAGCACCCTGAAAGAACACTTTGAATGTTTCAGCTGTCGACTTTCAATTTCCTAGATCTGCTCAAACATAAGTCTGATCTTCCTCGTGATGGGTTCAATATGCTCTAGATGACTCCCTGCAACAATTGGAGGCGATGATCAGTTTCGGGTCTCGCTGATCAAGGACATGGAGCTCGATCTCTACTACACGTGCAATGGACCACCAGGTCTCCGATCAAGCTCCAAATTGTGTCCCTATCACCTACACATTATTTCATGCTCGAAGACGAAGTTCCGATGGGGTTATTCAACATAAACAAATCTAAAATGAGGATGGATGAGTCGATCTCCGATGGGGTGGAAGATGAGATCAAAATCAGGGAAGGAGGTGAGTCAGGCTTTATACAGGTTAAAAGGAGGAGATGGATCAGTTGATCTAGGTCAACGGATCCGGTTCCAACCAATCATGATGCAATTCGATTAAAGACAAACACTAGAAGATAAAAAAATTGAAATAATGAGAAATAAATAGAAAATAAATAAATAAATGATTTAAATTAACAAGTTTTCAAAATAAATAATGTTTATAAATTAATAAATAATTTTATAGTGATTTTTAATTAAATAAAAAATAAATAAATAGGTTAAAATAGATAAAAATCTCTATTCATAGGTATATAATACCTATATATACAATATAGAAAATTTTAATTGTTTTTTTTACAAATAAATACATTATTTTATCTTTTATTGGTTTACAAAAGATTTATACGATTTTAAATATATTTTTATTTATTTTTAAGATAATTTAAGGGGTTAATTATATAGGCTTATGTATAATATATGTGTAATATGCCTCTAGTATAAATACAATTATTTTATTTTTGATTATTTTTAATTTTGCTTTTTTATTTATATTTTATATAAATAACATAATATATATAATAATAATAAACAATATGTGCAAAAATTATGAAGAGAGAAAGAACTAGGTACAATATAGATAACTAGGTACAATAGCACTCCAAAAGAGCCTACTTTCACATCTTAATTCAAATTTTATGAAACTACCTTCATTTTGAAGCTTATTTAATTTTAAACATAATGAAAGTGAGTTTGATTTATTTTGAATCTGTATGGAGTAGATATTGATCTTTCAATTTTAGCTTTACAATTTTTCAAAGTGTTGTTTCTCTTACTTTATACATGAATCCTTTTTACAATTATTTTTATTATTTAAAGCTTATTTTATGTGAAAATTTCAAGAAGAAAACATTTTTATTTGAGATTGTTTTAATAATAAATGAAATAATAGAATATATTTACATTATGAACAATGATGAATATTTACATGTGAGATTTAGTTTTATAAATCTTTGTACATTAATGACCCTATCTCCCACTACTTTATTCCTTGTCGATTAGGTCAAGTCTTGACATACTCTAAGGGTTAGGATCAACCTGTATTTATTTCATATATACGGTATTCTTTTCTTTCTTTTCCCTTTATTTCAATATTTGTTTATTTTGGGTTAAAATAATGATAATTATACATTATTGACAAAGAAATAAGAATTATTACAGAATGATAATTAATGCTTTTACATGTGTTTTATAATAAACAAAATAGATGAATAAAGATGATGAATTGATGATTCATCAGCTATGAAGTCTGAAATAGACTCCTTGCATAAGAATGGCATGTGGACCCTAGAGGATCCACCTAAGGGGTCAAAACCCATTGGGTGTAAATGGAACTTTAAAGGGAAAAAGGGGCCTGATGGGAAGGTAGAGACCTTAAGGAACGGCTCATAGACAAGGGATGCACACAAAGAGAAGGCATCGACTATAATGAGACATTCTCTCTTGTAGTCGTGCTTAAGTCCATTAGGGCACTGCAAGCTATAACTACAGAACTTGACTATGACATCTAGCAGATGGATCTCAAGGAGGACATCTATCTGAAGCAGCCCCATGGCTTTGTAGTCGAGGAAGGTAAAGTGTGTAAGCTAAAAAAATCCATCTATGGCCTCAAACAAGCTTCTCGTAGCTGGAACATCGGATTTGATGAAACCATAAAGAGTTATGATTTCATTCAGGATCTAGATGAACAATGTGTGTGCAAGAAGCTTAGTGAGAGCGTCATTATGTTCATCGTGCTTTACTTAGATGACATCCTTATCATTAGAAATCTTAGAGAAGCCTTGGAACCAGTGTTAAGGTCTGGCTATCCCATACTTTTGATATGAAAGATCTTGTAGAAGCCTCTTATATCTTGGGTATGAAATTATTCAGAAATAAAGAAAAAAAAGATTTTGGGATTGTCTCAACATGGATACATTAAGAAGAACTTGGAACAATTCCATATGGAAAATTCCAAGAAAGGCTTCCTTCCCTTAAGACACGGTATACACCTATCTAAAGGGATGGCTCCTCAAAGTATTAAGGAAAAGAAGGCCACGGTTGGATGCCTTTACACATCAACCGTGGGAAGCCTAATGTATGCCATGATATGCACAAGACAGAATATCTGTAATGTAGTGGGGATGGTAAGACGTTACCAATCCTGCTATGGTGAACAACACTAGAATGCAATGAAGAACATCTTTAAATATCTAAGGATGTAAGATTACATCTTGATCTATGGAGATAGTGATATCCAAAGTCTTAGGATACATACATTCAGACTTCCATTCTGACATTGATGACCACAAGTCAACTTCATGGTTTGTATTCTTGTGGAACGGAGGTGTTGTGAGCCAGAGAAGTAAGAAACATGATACCACGACTGATTCGACGATAGAAGCTTGAATACATTGATGCATCAGATGCTACAAAGGAGGTGGTGTGGTTGCACAAGTTCATCATGGGACTTGGTGTAGTTTCCTTTGATACCACCATCGCATTGCTCTGCGATAACATGAGTGTCATAACTTAGGCGAAGGAATACAAATGGAATAAAAATAGTAAACACGTTGAAAGGAAAAACCACATCGTTCGGGAGATACAAAAGCATGGTAACATCATCATCACTAAGGTGGCTTCTGCTAACAATGTTGTTGATCCCTTTATCAAACCTTTATCCCAGAAGGTTTTTGATACGCATGTAATGGGTATGGGTTTAAGGATTGTAATTAATAGTTCTGAGGCCTACTGAAGATTGTTGGACATGTGAGCCCATGGCGAACCATTTTTACATTAAATGTTATTGTAATCCTATTTAGATGTCAATAAAAGTTTTTTATTTTCCACTCTCTATATGAGATTAATGAATATTTGTACTTATAAGGGCCCTTAGTGCAATTAGGTTTATGTACCATGGCCATCTCGATAGTCATACATCTATTGATTCAATGATTGGATAATAGAGGTTGATGCTTGGATGATGTCTAAAGAGTTAGATCGAGGACTCATATAGCACCGTCAAATGATTGTTGAGAAAGGGTCTCCAGGCAGAGAAGGAGATGGCAATCCTTACTTCAAACACCGATATCCGATCGATCTCTTGATGGATGTCCTCTATATAGGAACAGAAATTCGGATGTGTCAGATAAGTTAAGTCAAAGAGTTGACTTAACGAGAATGACATAACCATGACTTATATCGTACGTTGTCACGATACATGTGATGAATATGTAATTCATCACTCTAAAAGTTGTAAATAGAGTTTGTTCCCGAGTAATTAGATGCATATTTCCACTTATATTGCATAATTAGCATTCATTCATGCATAAATAATATCTGCATTTTAGCATCCATATTTACATAAAATAAGAAGCCCAATTCACTTGTAAATATTCACCTGTATATTCACCATATTTCACCTATTTGTATATATTTTATACCAACTCCGAATCCAATAAAACCAACTCTATTGTGTATATATTACTAACACTAATTAAAGAAAAATATCAAAAAAATATTAACCTGTAAAATTGACCAATAAAACCCCAATCCAAGTTTAAAACTAGGAGCCTTAAAATGTACATATCTCTCTCATACAATGTCTGATTTAGATCTACTCGCTTTTAAAGTAATATACATTCAAAGACCTTCGAAAAAGACTAATTTCATTAAAATCGGAGCTCGTATGCAAAACTTGGGTTTTTGGCCCCTATTGTATATTGTACATATTGATCTTTTTGCCCTTTATTTTTATCCTTTTATTTTCTTAATTATTAAAATCCAAAAAGATTAAATTAAGTTGTAAATATTCTTTTTATATTTTATCTATTTTTATTTTGATTTTTCTCTTATTTAAAAATGACAATAAAATTATAAAAGATAAAATGCGGTATTTTATATCTATAAGGTACCACCCAAAAATACATTTTATATAGATGACTTCTTTTGATTTTCGGCCCTTCACAAACGTTGTACATCTCGTTGAGACAAGCGACTTTCATGTTGACCACTTTTTGATTTAAGCCCTTTTGTTATATCTTTTTTATTTTTTTACATTTAATTTTTGAATTTTCTGGGAGCGACACGTGGCAGCTTCTGGAGCCGCAACGTGTCACCCTATTTATTATTATTATTTTATTAATTTCGTATTTTATTTTATTTATTTTTATTTATTTTTTATTTATTTAATTATTTATTTACATTTATTTATTTAATTAATTTTTTTAATATTTTCTTTTACCTTTATTTTCTATTTTATTTTTAGTAGTCTACTTATATTATTATATTATTTTATTTATTTTATTCCCTTTTACTTCTTCCTCCTTACTTGTCATCCACTCCAAGTCACCACTCTCTCCACCACTCCATTCTTCCCACTTCTTCTCCAACTTCCCTCTCCTCTTCCTTTTTATTCCCATCATCTCCATCATTTTCCATCATCCGCCACTGCAGAGAGAAACCCCGAGCTCCTACCTTCCTTTTGGTGACAGCAACTAGAAGAGACGTCGAGCGACGACGTATGTATTTCTCCAGCGAGATCCACGGCTCTGCCCCACCGTGCTGCAGCCCCTCCCATGAGCTGCACGAGCTCAGGACCCCTACCGGCCTTCGAGCGACGACCAGGAGCTCAAATCCGAGCTTCTATCCCCAGGTAGATACCTCCATCTCCCCTCCGATCTTCTTCTCCTTTTTCTTCACTTTTCTTGAATTTTATTCGCCTCCCACGATCAATTTCACGTCCACCTGATCATCCACCAAGCTCCGCCATTGAGCTTTGATCTTCGCGACATACTTCACTCACCCCGAAGACACCTCTCACCTCACTCCAACGAGAGCTCCGCCACCTTGGCGGAGCAGCACCACCGGATCACCTTCACTTCACCACAGGCCTCCCATCTCACTCACGTTCACCTCACGAACATGTTGCACACCTCGGCTATCAAGCTAACCCCTGCAGGTATATTCCTCCTCATTGGTCGGATGCTTCACCGGAGCAATTTCGGCCTTCAGCGCCTCCGGCCTACGGACCTCCTCAGCTCCATCCAGAGTCTCCGGCGGCTCCCTGACACTTTCCGATCTTCCCCAGATACTTAGGAGCCGCCAGCGAGCTTCATCGACTACGGAAAGAGGAGGCGGAGCCAGGAGGGCTTCGCCAGAGCCCAGCCACGTCCGTCTCAGGAGGCGGTAGACCGGAGGAGCACGAAGCACAATAGTTGTCCGATCCTCATGATCGGACGGTTCTGAGCAAGCCACATCACCATTAACCCACCACCGTCGGATCAGGAGGATCCCACGCTCACGATCACGCCACGTCGCTCGCCCCTTCGACCTACAACAGACGTTCGATCTCACTAGAATCGTATGCCTCGCAACACACCACGTCACCGCTTCCCCGAGCTCCAGATGTCGTTGGATTCATCTTGATCTAACGGCCCTCGATCATCCACGTCTTCATCTCAAGAGCCATGAGTAGCCGTTGGATCGTCTCGATCTAGCGGCCTGGATTGAGCCACGTCGCCTCCTCCGAGCCTCCTCCTCGACCCTTAGGCTCGGAGCCCCGAAGCTATCCCAAGCCACGTCCGAGCCTGCAGCACCCCCGAGCCGACCACCGAGCCTCTGATGTCTCCCGAGCCTAGCTCTACACGTGTTTCTCACGTGCGGTTTGGGTATTTTACACTGAGGCCCCTGGAGGTTTTGAACATTACAATTCAGTCCCTATCAGGAGCATCACATGAGGCGCACGTGTTTTAGTGGGCATTTTGCATACATACCCCAGCATTCTAGGTAATTGCATTTGAGTCCCTATCAGCATGTTTAAATTTCAGTAATTTTTTTATGTATTTGCAATTTGGTCCACGTCTTTGCACGCATATTTAGGTACTCATTTGGCATCATTTTTCATTTCTAAAAATTGCATTGTGTAGCTTGTCTTGTCCTTTATCTTATGAGACACTTGTCTCATTTTTGTGATATCAGGGTATTTTATTATTATTAAATTGGTGAAATTGTCCATATTTTGCCCATTTGATGCCTTTTAATTCATAGTAAATTCTCTGTTGCTCCAAAAATCATCAAAAATTCACATTAGACTTAGGATAATTTAGGTTACATTGTGCTGAAAAATCACTTCATTTGCACGCATCTTGAGGCCTGAATAAATTAACTTGTGATTCCTTTAATTAATTTTTAATAGGTCCAATTCACATAGAATTTTAGGTTTATCAATTTTCCTGGATTCATCATACTTAGATATATCTAGGATAATTTTTATATCTGGAAATAATGTGTTTTGGTAATTGTATAAATTAATTTGGTAAAAATCACCTTGCATTCATTTTTTATTCACAGTAAATTCATAAAGTGTCAGAAAATTCCAAAAAAATAGTGTAGCTTAATTTCATTACATTACACATTCCGGTCAAGTTTCATAATTTTTAGACTTAGTTTGAGTACTTTTCTGAATTAATTTCTAAACTGGCCTAGTATTGCATTGTCTTTCTTTTAATTGCAAAAAAATTGTTAAAAAAACCTAAAATATCCTCTGAAAATCCGACCTTTGAATTGCTTAAAATTTACCTAAGGAGATAGCTGCCTCCCTGAGTTCGACCTTGGGCTTGCCCAAGTAAAATAAATTTGCTGCTCGTGATTAATTGAACATTAAGTAAAAGTGGTTTTTGATTAGTCTGTATTTACTTGACTACAACGAATGACAAGACATTAATTTTGATCATTAATTTGATTGAATTAACAAGGGCAGTACGCGGTTCTTCAAAAGGGCACATCATCTATGCACATCATCTGTGAATATCTCATGCACGCACATGCTTTTCAAAATAGCTCTGATCATTCATAGATGCGAAGAGTGATGGCATCTTAATCAGTCTAAGCTAGCGATCTTGGTTCTCATCTGATTTGTCCTACTGAGTGGGTAGAACTTCTTCAAGAATAAATCCTTGAACTACATCCAGGTCGCACATTTCACCCCGAGATTTTTCAGCCAATGAGCAGCCTTATCTCCTAAGGCAAACGGGGTGGCCTCCAGCCTGATGTAATCTTGTCCAACCCTAGGGTGACTAAGGTTGTTGCAAACCAGCTTGAAGTCTCTGAGGAAGGTGTATGTCTCTTCGTTCGCATTTCCATTGAACTTCAGCAGCAAGCTCAGGAAGTGAGGCTTCAATTCGAATGCTTCAGGGGGGACCTCGGGTACTAGCCAGCTATGTATCTCGTTCTCTGCTGGATTATAGGCATCTACCATTGGTCGGTGTATTCCTTCAACCTCGAGCACCAGTCCCAGTCTAGTTGTTAATTCTGCATTAAATTGTTCGGCTCTAGCCAACCGAGCTAAGACTTGAATCATGGGGTCCTCTCTGTTCTCCTCCTCTTTAGGATTTTTCTTCGGCATTTTGTCCTCTTGTCATAAGGATAGAAGATGGTCGAGGTTAGAGGACATATCAAGGAAGGGATTCTTCGATGGTCTTCCTCGGTAAGATCAGAGGAGAGAAAAGGGTTGGTTTGAGAGTAACCATCCATGGTTTGAGGGATCCAGAACTCAACAGGGTCATGAGTTCTGGTTGGTCCAAGTTGCGCTTGGGCTGGTGGAGATGAGCTTTGTGGGGGGCTCAGAGAAAGATTGGCAAATCGGGAGTCGATATCCCCCCGGTCAGTCATCTTGGATTGGCAAGAAGAAGAATCAGGAGTTCTAAGTGAATATAGGATTTTACTCCTACCTGAAGCAAGCAATTGAATCCAAACCCTGTATTTTCACACTCAACACGGTGAACGACCCGAAGCCGAGTCCTATTAGTCTGGTTGATTTTAAGTGTGAGTTTCAAGCAAATAGCAAATGTTGCGTGGCCTATAGGGAAGTCGGCTCAAAGTCGGATGCGTCTTCCATGTTTAACATGTCGCCTAAGATACATGTGTCCTTCCTTTCTTCGCTCCTATCCCAAGTTGATGGATTCAAAGACCTGCCCCTATCTACCTGCAAGCAGACGGAGGCTGACAAGGCTAGAACTTCACCCCGGGGGGTTACTAGCAACTTGTCGTGAAGTACCGCTGGTTCACCCCTATCTACCTGAGAACAGGAGGAGGCTACTTGGTACTAGTCAGTGAACCTGAATAATTCAACTCATGATATTTGCTAGGATCAGTCGGTACGTGATATGGAAGGTGCGGATTTGGGCTCCGCCATAAGGTGCTCACACACACTCAAGTACCCTCACTCAGCCTGAAAACAAGGTCGGGGGTTAATTTTTCGCAAGCAGAATTTCTGATTATATTATTCTTTTGGTCAATATTGTTTAGCAGTCATGGTTTTAAGTTAAGTTATCTCTGATTAAGTCCAATCCACATAGCATGCCTATCATCCCGTCTTAATTTCTTTTTTACTTAAGTTTTGAAAAGTCAAGAGAGAGGAGTCGACAAAAGCTGATGCATGATAAATCAATGATGCTTATGCTGAGTGTAGAATACTTACAGTGATCCCTTTGCTTTTATGCAGGATGCAGAACAGAATTGAAATCTTTTGTACTATATGCAAATGCAGATGACAAAATCCGCTCCTAGACATGCAGTTCTATTAGCGAATGAAGCACTGATTTGATTTGACTAGATCTGCGGTCTAAGTGTGCCTTTTATGTGATGTGTGGTCCTAAAAAATTACGAGCACAAGCAAATCCTAGAGTGGCTCAAGGAGCCGCTAGTGCAAGCCTAATCTAAAATTCAATCCACACAGCACACGGGGACACGTTTCCACTATTTTTACACACGTGAGAACTCAAATGGGAACCGCTAGAAATAATGCAAAAATAATGAAAAATAAAAATTTACAAGTTCTCACAATCACTCAAAAAGTTAAAAAATGCAAGCTCCATGAAGCACCTTCGACTCCTTGTGTTCTTCGCACAAAAACAAATTGAGATCAGATAAAGGATGACACAAAAATGCTCAAAATTAAATGACAGAAAAATATTAACAAGAAAACTGAGAATTAGACTACCCGGGGATGGAAAATCAAACACTCAAAATCTAACTAGAAATTAACCTAAGCCGTGCCTCCCCGGCAACAGTGCCATTTTGAAGAGTCGTGTACTACCCTTATTAATTCAATCAAATTAATGATCAAAATTAATTTCTTGTCGTTCGTTGTAGTCATGTAAATACGGACTAATCAAAAACCACTTTTAATTAATGTCGAGTTAATTACGAGAGGCAAATTTATTTTACTTGGGAAAGCCCAAGGTCGAACTCAAGTAGACAGTTGTCTCCTTAGGTAAATTTTAAGCGAATTTCAGAGGTCAGATTTTCAGAAGATATTTTTGGTATTTTTCAACATTTTTTACGCAATTTAAAAGAAATATAATGCAGTATCAGGCCAGTTTACAAGTTAAATCAGAAATGTAGTCAAATTAAGTTTCAAAATTATGAAACTTGGCCAGAAGGTGAAATGCAATGAAATTAAGCTACACTAATTTTTTGATTTTTTTTCTGACACTTTATGAATTTACTGTGAATAAAAAATGAATGCAAGGTGATTTTTACCAAATTAATTTTAATAAATACCAAATCACATTATTTCCAGATATAAAAATTATCTTAGATAGATCTAAGTATGATGAATCTAGGAAAATTGATAAACGTAAAATTCTATGTGAATTGGACCTATTAAAAATCAATTAAGGAAATCACTAATTAATTCATTCAGGCCTCGGGATGTGTGCAATAGAAATGATTTTTGAGCACAATGTAAACTAAATTATCATAAGTCTAATGCGAATTTTTGATGATTTTTGGAGCAACAGAGAATTTACTATGAATTAAAAGGCATCAAAATGGCAAAATATGGAAAATTTCACCAAGTTAATAATGATAAAATCCACTGATGTCACAAAAATGAGACAAGTGTCACATAAGAAAGAGGACAAGACAAGCTACACAAAACAGTTTTTAGAACCACAAAATGATGCCAAATGAGTACTAAATATGTGTGCAAAGACATGGACCAAATTGCAAATACATAAAATAAATTACTGAAATTTAAACATGCTGACAGGGACTCAAATGTAATTATCTAGAATGATGGGGTTATGTGTGCAAATTCCCATTGAAACACGTGCACCTCACGTGATGCTCCTGGCAGGGATTGAATTGTAATTTTCAAAACCTCCAGGGGCCTCAGTGTAAAATGCCAAGACCGCACGTGAGAAACACGTGCAGTGCTAGGCTAGGGAGACGTAGGAGGCTCGGAGGTCGGCTCGAGGGTGCTGCAAACTCGAACGTGACTCGGGATAGCTTCAGGGCTCCAAGCCTAAGGGTCGAGGAGGAGGCTCGGAGGAGGCGACGTGGCTTAATCCAGGCCGCTAGATCGAGATGATCCAACGATTATTAATGGCTCCTGAGATGAAGACGTGGATGATCGAGGGTCGTTAGATCAAGATGAATCCAACGGCATCTGGAGCTCGGGGAAGCGGTGACGTGGCGTGTTGCGAGGCGTACGATCCTAGTTAGATCGAATGGCTGCTGTAGGTCGAAGGGGCGAGCGACGTGGCATGATCGTGAGCGTGGGAACCTCCTTATCTGACGGTGGCAGGTTGATGGCGATGTGGCTCGCTTAGAACCGTTCGATCATGAGGATCGGACGGCTACTGTGCTTCGTGCTCCTCCGGTCCACCGTCTCCTGCGGCGGACGTGGCTGGGCTCTGGAGAAGCCCTCCTGGATCTGCCTCCTCCTCCCGTAGTCGATGAAGCTCGTCGACAGCTCCTAAGTATCTGGGGAAGATCGGGGAAGCGTCAGGGAGCCGCCGGAGACTCTGGATGGAGCTGTGGAGGTCCGTAGGCTGGAGGCGCTGAAGGTCGAAGTTGCTCCGGTGAAGCATCCGGCCAATGAAGGGGAATATACCTGCAGGAGTTAGCTTGATAGCCGAGGCATGCAACGTGTTCGTGAGGTGAACGTGAGTGAGATGGGAGGCATGTGGTGAAGTGAAGGTGATCCGGTGGTGCTGCTCCGCCAAGGTGGCAGAGCTCTCGTTGGAGTGAGGTGCGAGGTGTCTTCGGGGTAAATAAAGTATGTCATGAAGATCAGAGCTCAATGGCGAAGCTCGGTGGATGATCAGGTGGACGTGAGATCAATGGTGGGAGGCGAATAAAATTCGAGAAAAGTGAAGAAAAAGGAGAAGAAGATCGGAGGGGAGATGGAGGTTTCTACCTGGGGATAGAAGCTCGGATTTGAGCTCCTGGTCGTCACTCTAAGGCCGATATGGGTCCTGAGCTCGTGTAGCTCATGGGAGGGGCTGCAGCACGGCGGGGCGGAGCCGTGGATCTCGCCGGAGAGGATCTCTGTCTTCGCTCGGATTCATGCCTAAATTACTATCACTAATAGGTGGAGTCGAGCTCAAGGAACTTTCGTGCAAGGGCGGATAGGGACGACGGTCGCCATTGGCGGAGTATTTATAGGTTGGATGCGAAGGTCCAGGTGATGGACGGCGAGGTTGGTGGAGGTCGTGGGATGGCATGGGTGTGGTTTATGGCGATCATAGAGGTCAGTGAGGATGAGGGTAGAGTGGGCTACGAAATGGAGGTGATAGGAGGTGGAGAGAGTGGCCGGAGTGGTGCTAAAAATAGAAAGGGGGAGGCTCGCGCGCAAGGTGGACGACGTGGGTGCGGACCTTGCGGGAGGTAGAAGACGATGTTTCTGTCGTTGGATCTCACGATCCAACGGCTGAGAATTAGGTGCTAGTGAGAGGTTGGGATTAGATCTGAAGTGATGAGATCAAGGGTGCAGGGCGAACCACGTGGTGGGCGGGGGGTGCGACGCTGATGAGGTCTTGAGGTTTTGATCGAAGGGTCACTATGACGCCACATGGAGGGCGCAGGTTAAGGTGAAGATGGAGGGTTGTGATGAGGTTTGGGCTTCAATCGAAGGGCGGTGATCACAACGGGAATGGATGGCCCAGATCAAGAGAGAGAGGAAGAGATCGAACAGCAGGGAATGGAGGGCACGTGGCGTGCAATGGAGCGGGCTGCGTGGCGCAATCATAGGGCACCATGTGGCCTACTTTGAATGGCTGAAAGAGAATGGTCGAATTTGGAAAAACTCAAAACATGAAAATTGTAGATCTTGATGAGATCTACAAGTTTCATGTTGTCCAAAAACAGACATGAGGTGAAAGAAGATAAAAAAATACAAGGGTACAAATATATATACATATAGTATACAAAGGGGCCCAAAAACCCAAGTTTTGCATACGAGCTCTGATTTAAATGAAATTGGTCTCATTTTGAAGATCTCTGAATATGCATTAATATGAAAGTGAGTGGGACCTAGATCGGAAGTTGTATGAGGTAGATATTTGCATTCTAAGGTCTGGGGTCTCTAACTGGGTTTGGGATTTTTATTGGGTATTTTTACAAGATAAAAATCGTGCCTCTTTTCCTTGTGTTATTAGTTAATGATATTTACAGTATAGGGTTAGTTTTATTGTATTTGGAGGGGTATAAAATATAGGTGAATATCTACAAGTGAATTAAGCTTCTTATTTAATGCAAATATGGATGATAAAATGCATGTATTATGTACGCATGTATGTATGCTAATTATGCAAGGTAAAGGGAAATATGCTTCTAAATACTCGGGAACAAGACTCTATTTTCAACTTTAAGAGTGATGAATCACGGATAAATACGTTAGGTCATTATGATCAAAATAGCATACGTTAGGTCAACATCTATGAATGGAAAAAATCAAAATCAAAGGCTTTTTATTTACTCTTGCACATCATCTCTGCATTTAAAAAGAAAAAGAAAGAAAGAGAGTCTTGCATTTCATTCATCTACAGCATGTCATCTGCATCTCGTCTGCATATCTTGCATATGCAAGGTGAAAAGCTAGTGGGTTCTGAACCAAGTTATGAGTAGATGATGAGGAGGGACTTGATTTGACCTTAATCCACCTAATTTCAGAGGAACCTTATAGGAACTGGAGTTAAGATTTCTCAGGTCAAGTGACTTAATTCTTTGAGTCTGCAAGTCTATGTTCACATATCATCTTAATCAGTCTAAGTAGAATATCTCATGCACACGCATGATTCTTTTAGATAATGACCTAACTTTGACAAGCACCATGCGCGTAGCTCTTCATTGATGAGGTGGTGAGGAGGTAGAATCCTTTAGCTTGGAGTAGCACACGGGTGGAAACATCTGTCCTCCTCTAGGGAGGGTAGTGCATCTCAACCTAGTCTGGTGGTGTTGACGTCTAAAGACGGGACGTTGTGGGTTGCAATAATGCTTCAAAAGAGAGATACTCTACTAGCTCAAGAGGAAAAACTCATGATGTACATGTTGTACCTTATATATAGTTCGGAAAAGAAAAACAAAAACTCCAAAAAATCAGACAGGTCCAAGTGAAAATAAAATACCGGTCGAATTATGTATATTAGCAAAGAAAATGCAGCTGGATGACTTGGCTACACTGGTCGGGCATCCTGGGATAGGTAGCTACACTGGCTACCGTCCATTCTTTTCTCTACCCCCTCCTCTTGAGTTGGTCGCACTTGAACTTAGAAGGGAATACCCCGCTCCTCGAGTAAAGAGTTACTGGACCGGGGAATTAAAGTTACCTTGTTAGAGGAGGCTGCTTCTTAGTCATTTCAGATGTGGAGAGCTATTTTACACTTACACAGTACAAGTAAGAATCATAGTCATCAGAAATTTGCGTATGAGGATTTGTTCTGACCTGACTATTGAGGAATCTTGAATAGAAGAATCGTGGAACTTGAAGTCTGTTAAGTCTTAAGTTCAGGTCCTAATGAGGTTGCACCACACAATTAATCCGAAGGTCGAATCAAGCTCCATTTTCAACTTTTGTTCATGACCTTGGTATGGAACCTAAAATCATTTCACTCTTGCATTTTATATTAGTTGCTCCGGGATGAGCAAGGTTTAAGTATAGGGGATTGATGAATCTTTGATTCATCACTCTTAAAGTTGAAAATAGAGTCTTGTTCCCGAGTATTTAGCAGCATATTTCCCTTTACCTTGCATAATTAGCATACATGCATGCATACATAATACATGTTGGACATGCGAGCCCACGGCGAGCCATTATGCAATAAATGTTATTGCAATTCACTCCTTAATCTGAAATGAAGAGTACATAATTTGCATAATAGGACCCTTAGTACAATTAGGGTTGTGTACCATGGCCATCTTAATGATCATACAACTGTTGATTCAATTATTGAATCATAGAGGCTGGTGCTTAGATGAATATCTAATGAGTTAGATTGAGGACTCATCGAGCACCGTCAAATGATTGTTAAGAGATGATCTCCAGCCTGAGTAGGAGATGGCAATCCTATCTCATTTAGGCTGATATCTGACCGACCTCTTGATGCAGGTCCTCTGCATAGGAATAGAGATTCGGAGGTGTCAGATTAGTTAGGTCAAAGATTGACTTAACGAGATCGAGATAACCAAAGTCCTATATCGTATGCTGTCACGATACAGGCACACATCCTCTGACCGGAGACAGATGTGTTACTATATGTTTGAGTATGTACATTTGGCAGACCAATAGGTTGATGACCTAATCAAGGTCTATACACCGGCGCGCTGGTGTGCATATAAGGGCATATGAGTAATACGATCTCTCAAAGGGATCATACAGGTTCAGTTACTGAACCGGAAGACATGAGCTCACTCATGAGATATTGGGAAGAATCAAATTCCATGCGCATGGTCGTCTCGCTTTGGAAGCTTGACTGAATTTGTAGGATTGATATATACTTTTGGAAAGTATATGATCAAGACCTAGGTATGATATATGCTTTTGGAAAGTATATGATCTATACCGACTCCCAATGATCGAATGAGAAACTTACTGATAAAACCACAAAGTAGACAGTGTAAAGTTGATCTAATACTTCGGGTTTAATCTGAGTCTTCCAGTATACAGGATGTACATGTATTAGGAATACCTGAGGGTGATGTGATCATAAACGATTGTATAACCATGACGCTTCCATTCCTAGGGAGTGATGAAACGGGTCTGGATTTTAGTGATTCCTCTCAGTAGAGAAGTAATCTGACCTTAGTCCAAATGTTGGACATTGATCTGAATGTGATTCAGATGCAATGAGAAGATTAGATTTGCGGTCTTGATTTAATCAAGCATCTATGGGAGGCCCGCGATCTGGATTTGAGATATGATCTCAATATCCATGTCACTATACGTGGAACAATACAATCGCCCTGTCCTTATCTCCAAGTATTTGCGGAGAAAGCGCATTATCCTTGAAAGAGTTCATGGATAATTCTATTGTTGATATATGTATCCGAGCATTGAGAAAATGGATAATTAAATGTGATTTAATTACCATGAATAATATGAATTTGATTCATATTATAAGGAGAGTTATCTTAGATAATTAAATGTGATTTGATTATCAAAGATGTAAATAATGTGAATGTGATTCATGTTATTTGAGCACATGAGAATAAGTTATCCAATATAATTAAATGTGATTTAATCATTATGGATAAGAATAATGTGGATAGTAATATCCAATTATTCATAATATATTATAAATGTGATTTGTAATGTATTAGAGAGAGCTAATTATAATTTATATGTGTTGATTAATTATTATGTGTATTGGATACACATTGTGTAATTAATTGACATTATAAATTATATGTTGTTTTGGGTTGTGAATATGATTCACAATTTTTTCCATGGCAAGATTGCAATATTCTCAAATATAATTGTGAATTATTTTTGAAGAATAAAAGCCAATAAAAGTTGTTGGAAATAAATAAAGGAGAATTTCAAGGAGATATGCAATCTCATGGATTTCCATAAGATTGCAATCTCCATGAAATCTTTGGGCGGCACATCATTCCCATAAGGAATGTGTGGCCGTCCACTTTGGAAGGTACATGGAGATGAAATCTCCATGTATCTTCTCTCCTTATTTATTGGTTTGATTTAGGACTAATTTATATTTGATTTTGTCAAGTATATTTTAACCTAAATTTGTTGGTTTTACCAACAACAATCTTGACCATTGGATTGACATAAATCAATCTCATCCATTGATTTTATATGTCCCATGGATTGAGATCCATGGATCCCAAAACCCTATAAATAGAGAGGCATACCATGCTCTCTATTTTACACAGAATCCTTGAGAAGCATCTCTCTCTCTTTTTCTCTCTACTCGACAACCCTCTCTCTCCCTCTCATGTGGGCGTCCACCATGGATGGCCTAGAGAGGTTCTCCATCATCGTGGCATCGTCGTTATGGTGCCCGTTCGGCTGCTCGTGGATCTCCATCTCCTTCGGTGCGCCTCGCTCGTGAAGAAGACGTCGGATCTCGTGTGTCGAGATCAGGAGATCCGCCGTTTGGATCATCAACATGGATTGCGAGAAGAACGCGGTTCATCCCCGCGCTCGCAAGCGTCTCCTCCGTCGGATTGGACTTGAGACAGGAGGTCTCTTCGTTTAGAGACTCGATCGCAACCATGCTTCAAGAGGTAATCCTATTACTTGTTTGTGGTTTAGACGAAACGATTCGAGAATTGTTCTTGGATCATGTGGTTTCGTCGTAAGAAAATTTTTTTAAATTCCGCTGCATCGAGCAACTAGTGCGAATAGTCGCTCCTCGTCGTATTCGATACGACGCTCACGCTTCCGTGATGCGTTTGAGGATCTAACCATATCCTTCAAGTGGTATCAAAGCCTTAGGTCGACGGTTTCGAATATGATTCGCTAACCGAGGACGACTTGGGTTCGTTAAGATCGCGAAAGTTTTCATCGCATTTGATTTCGTAGATCTGTTTAGTAAATAAATTCAGCATTGTTTAAATTATTTAAACACATACTTTTATTTTTTTCCCCATTAAATAAGCAAACCATAGGATCTGAGTTTGCGTAAATCGGATTTCGTATGCTCTAGATATGGTAGTTTTAATGAACATGTATTCACTGTTACAGGAACTGCGAATTTTAACGTAACTAAGGAATTAATTACTGTTTAGAGATGCCTCGAAATGCATGCAAATCACATAGGTTCTGTTGTAAATCAAGTTAGCAAATTATGGAAACTTACTTTGCTTAATTCGGATTTAAATTGATTGAGATATGCTAATTTTAGTAAGTAGGGGTCAATGCTGAAATTACTTTCCTAATCAAGAACCATGTGATTGTCAATTAATGAAATTAATTGTTAATTTCAAGAAATAATTATGGAAAATATTTGAGAAATATTGGAAGATGGTTATTTCCTTAATTGACTTGGCCTCAACCAATTAATTGATTAGATGTGATCTAGATCATAATTGGAAACACAATCATCAAACTCCTTGCTTGAATAGGATTGGGAATTTGTCTAGCAAATTTCCTTATAATCAAAATTGTTTTGATTACTATATGGTATAATTTCGGTTGAAGAACCGATAATCATCTCAAGTACAAATTAATCAATTTGGCATTATCCTTTCCCGAGGCGGATATGGTGTCTAGTCGGGGATCGCTGGGGTAGCGGGTTGCAACGCATGCGGTCCGTCCCACTCCCGCCGGTACTGGCCATGACAGCGGGTAGGGCCGGGATAATGTCCGAGGGATTAAGATGTATTTTTCTAATTATTAAAATACGAATTAATACGTACTTTGAGAATAATACCATATTTATTCAAGTATAGCAATCAAGTTTGATTGATTGAATTGGATTGATAATTAATTTAATATGATTGAATTAATTATATCCAATTAAACCACTCTATTATGAATAGAGTTATCATTTCCCTTGGAAGAATTAATTATATGAATGTGATCACATAAGTGACATCCATGGTCTCCCGTCAAGGCGAAGGGTTTCCGTCGCCAGGGATTGTATATAGGAGACGCATGTACGAAGTGACAGCTCCTATATACAAGCGCATCTGGATCGGACTCTTTGCTTCTCGAGAGAGTAAGGCCGTATGCGTAGTGACCCCAATATCGGATCCTCGTATTATTGGGGCGATATTGGATTGCGCATAGCGAGTTCTATTCCTGTTGACGGTTGGTACAATTAATGACGGGTCAACATCACCTTAGGGGTGGTGGGCCCAGGTGTTAAAGACTGAATTGGGAGATGCAAGTTGGACTTGCAAGGCGGAATGTGTTCCCGCTTCTTTTTATCCGAGTTGCAGGTTCTCATATTATTGGGATGCAACGAAGATAAGGAAGGAGATCTCAGATCTTGCTTGAGATATAATGGTAAGTATATCTCTTACATTGAAAGTGATTAAGGGAATGAACTTTCATTGTTGACATGGCAAGACAACTTCTATATAAAAATTCCTAAATCAAAGTAAATTATATATTTATATGTTTATGCAAATTTCTTATTTCAGATAATCCTTCATTAAATCCACTCAATATTATACTCAATAATAACCAGTAAAATATCATGGATTGGACCCTTTGATCCAGATATTGTACTTGCAATTGGACACATAATGTATGTGATTGCAATGTGCAAGTTTCCTCCTAATAATGAGGAATTATAATTAAATAAGACAATAGGACTAAAACCCTAGGGTTTGTATGTCTCTATAAGTCTTGATCTCATCGAATGTACTTTTGAAGTGACATGTCGATAATGATCGTAATTGTCAAATAATCCTTATAAAATCAATAAAGATATTATGGCATACATATGCGCTCTTGACATTTAATCATGAATGACATGGTTCTCTGCATCATGTAGAATGGTAGCTCTATTAGAGATAATGTATTCAAATTGTTTGAGTACCTACCTGAACCTGTGCTTTAAGAGTTCAGATGGATGTAGATGATGAGTGTCATCATTCTACTATCTATACTCTAGTCATTCATGAAGCTTCATAATATTCATATTGTATGAATTGGGTGAAGCATGTATAAATGTCAAAATGCTCTTTACGTTGAATTCTTTTGAATTTAAGAGATCCTTAGTCTTAAGCAATGGTTGTTTATAGATAAAGGGAGCGCAGTGGAAGCATGGGTTGGACCCAAGCAAGAAGTATAATCAAAGAGTTGACTGTACTTCTGTGACTTCCATATAACATCCAAAGAGTTGGATGAATGCCAATACTGCAATATGTTGATGTGTTAATAGTATGATTATCAAATCTATCTAGAATCCTTCAAGAAGGAATCAGATAACACATCAGATTAACCTACATATAATCATTGAAATTAGCTTACTTATTTGATAAGATAAAGTCTAATGATTGTATCGAAATCTTCTAATGACACTTGCAATTGGTTGCATATGTATCAGAATATTAGAAATTTGATCTTAAGGTTTATTGGTCATTCATGTTGAAAGTGATGCAAGTGTTGCAACAATTTCCATGAGATCAATAGACTTCATATTTTCAGTGGGAGCCCTTAGTCTTAGAGAATGTCTCTATGACCTAGATATTAGAATACACTCATTGTTTATTTCTAATTGTTGGATATAAACATATATTCTGTAATAAATCTATCATAAAGAGTTATGATGGAGATATTTCAGAGAGTAATCTAAAACCTAGTGGACTCTATTAAATTAGAAAATTAATGAATGGTTCATTAAGATTTCTAATACTAAAAAGTAAACCTTTAAAGATCAATAGGAGGATAAAAGATCATTTGACAATGATCTGGCATCAAGTTTTGGACATATGTATGTTGATGAAATCAATGGACTAGTAAACTTTAGATTGTCTAAAGATTCAAATCTCACATACTTGTGAATATTGTATTCAAAGTAAAATGTCCAATACACCCTTCTTTGGGAAAGGTGTAAGATGTTAAGGTATTCAAGATCTCATACATATTGATGTATGTGAATCATCTATATCAGAATAAACATTATGGATATGTGATATCTATTAGTGATTATTTGTGATATGAGATTTCTTCTCTTCACTTAGAAAACTTTGAAATGTTCAAAGATTTCACATTTTTTGGTTTAGAACCAAAGTTTGAAGGAAGATGAGATGAATTTGATCTAACCAAGGTAGCCTGTACCTATTAGATGAATTCAAGAAATACCTTATGGAGATATGAATACCATTCCTATCTCAATCCTTCTAATGAACCTTAACTCAATGGAGTTGTAGGGAGATACAATTGGTCATGTGTGACATGATTTAATCAATGATTAATCCTAGCATAATTATCTCTTAGTTTCCAAGGTATATATATGTAGTAAAGACTACATTATATACTTAATAAGGTTCCATGCATGTAAGCTGGAATCTAGCACTAGAGAGTGCTACTTCATTAGGAAATTAAAGGATGGTATTGTATACCTACTTTATGACCTTGAGATTCTTAAAAGATCTCATCTCTGAGAATGTGATTCTTAGAGGATGACTCTCTTAAGAATCAAGATAAAATGAAGTAAAGGAACTCATTTAATCTTAAGAAGATAATGAGGCTCCTGAAATCAGAAACTAAAAGAATAATTGAAGATGAAACATTAATACTTCTTCAAATAAGTTTGAGGATGTATTCCATGTGAAAATGATCAGACTTCATGTAATGAAGTTCCTGAGGATCATGACATGGAAAGATGAATGTTAGCAATGAAAGTCTAATGTAGATTTCATATACAAGTGTTGTATATGGACCCTCGAAGATCCACCTATATGGGTAAGACCCATCAAGGTGTAGATGAATCTTCAAAGGAAAAAGGGAACCTGATGAGAAGGTAGAGACCTTCAAAGCACAGTTCGTAGCCATGAGCTACACACCGAAGAGAAGACATCGCTAGCGATGAGACTTGCTCTCCGGTGACCTTGCTTTAATCCATCAGAATATTGCTGACTATAGCTATACAACTTGACTATGATATCTTCATGATGTGAGTCGAGATTGCATTCCTCTATGAATACCTCTCTAAGGATATTCATATGAAGTAGCCCCAGGGCTTCAATATTGAGGAAAGCAAGATGTGCTAGCTGAAGAACTCTATCTTTGGACTCCAATAAGTTTCTTGTAGTTGGAACATAAGATTTGATGAAATTATAAATGTTGTGATTTCAGATAAAATCTTGATGAACCATGTGAAGCTTAGTGGGAGTGCCATTGTGTTCATCGTGCTAAAAGTAGATATTATTCTAATCATTTAAAATGATATAAGAATAAATAATAAGTGTTTTATAATTTGGTTGTTCCATACCTTGAGATACGATCTCAAGGATACCTCTTAGATCTTAATTCTGAAGTCGTTCAGAAGCAAAGAGAAGAGGGTATTGGGACCGTCACATTAGTAATACACCTTGGACTTATTCCATTTTCTGGAAAATTCCAAGAGAGGCTTCCTTCCCTTAAGATGTGGTAGTGACCTGTCTAAAGGGATAGCACCTCAAAGAGTTGAGGAAGTAAATGCTACAACTGCTTGCACTTTTGCATCAGTTACGCGAAGCTGAAGTGTATGCTAGATGTGTACAAAAGCCATATGTCTGCCATGCAGTGGGAGTAGTAAACTGTTACTAATCCTGCTATGGAGATAAAACACTTGATTGCAGTAATAATAATATCTTCAAAGATGATAAAACTTAGAGATAGTGATCTCAAAGTCTTATCTTCAAAAGTTTAAGATCTTGTAGATAGTGATCTATAAGGGTCTTAACTGTAGATACCTTAGGAGATAGAAATATCCAGGAATGAAGGTATACTAATAAGGATTATGGGAATATTGGTTATGATAATTAATAAGATGTAGTGTCAAGGACACTATAACCGACAAAAATTGAGTATCTGTTGCATAAGATGCAACATTCGCATTGGATGCGAGCACTGTTACTAGGAGATATGCAAGTGCCGTAAAAGGACTTGGCGTAGTCTCTTGGGAACAGAGTGATTGATCAGCTTACCTAGCTATTTTCTAATAGCCTATGATTGTCACATGAGTGTGGGTTTAAATGATTAGCCCATTAATGGCTCTTTGGGCTAGTGGGAGATTGTTGGACATGCGAGCCCACGGCGAGCCATTATGCAATAAATTTTATTGCAATTCACTACTTAATCTGAAATAAAGAGTACATAATTTGCATAATAGATCCCTTAGTACAATTAGGGTTGTGTACCATGGCCATCTTAATGATCATACAGCTGTTGATTCAATTATTGAATCATAGAGGCTGGTGCTTAGATGAATATCTAATGAGTTAGATTGAGGACTCATCGAGCACCGTCAAATGATTGTTAAGAGATGATCTCCAGCCTGAGTAGGAGATGGCAATCCTATCTCATTTAGGTTGATATCTGACCGACCTCTTCATGCAGGTCCTCTACATAGGAATAGAGATTCGAAGGTGTCAGATTAGTTAGGTCAAAGAGTTGACTTAACGAGATCGAGATAACCAAAGTCCTATATCGTATGCTGTCACGATACAGGCACACATCCTCTAACCGGAGACAGATGTGTTACTATATGTTTGAGTATGTACATTTGGCAGACCAATAGGTTGATGACCTAATCAAGGTCTATACACCGGCGCGCTGGTGTGCATATAAGGGCATATGAGTAATACGATCTCTCAAAGGGATCATACAGGTTCAGTTACTGAACCGGAAGACGTGAGCTCACTCATGAGATATTGGGAAGAATCAAATTCCATGCGCATGGTCGTCTCGCTTTGGAAGCTTGACTGAATTTGTAGGATTGATATATACTTTTGGAAAGTATATGATCAAGACCTAGGTATGATATATGCTTTTGGAAAGTATATGATCTATACCGACTCCCAATGATCGAATGAGAAACTTACTGATAAAACCACGAAGTAGACAGTGTAAAGTTGATCTAATACTTCGGGTTTAATCTGAGTCTTCCAGTATGCAGGATGTACAGGTATTAGGAATACCTGAGGGTGATGTGATCATAAACGATTGTATAACCATGACGCTTCCATTCTTAGGGAGTGATGAAACGGGTCTGGATTTTAGTGATTCCTCTCAGTAGAGAAGTAATCTGACCTTAGTCCAAATGTTGGACATTGATCTGAATGTGATTCAGATGCAATGAGAAGATTAGATTTGCGGTCTTGATTTAATCAAGCATCTATGGGAGGCCCGCTGATGTCACGCCTGAGCACTCGGGTATAAGGTACTAAATAGGTCGTTGTGACCCAAGCGATCAAGCGCGGACAATCAAGAAAAATAGACCACTAATATAGATAAAATCGATCGAAAACGCGAAAGCGGTCCTGCTATTGGATTAACCTAGTATAGCGACCAGGGTCGAACTCAAGGAGCACGGATTGGCCTTTCGGCCTACGAAGTAGTAAAAAAAGAATAAAAATAAAAGAAGAAAATATTTTTAGTGGTTTTTAATTATTTTATATTTTTTTGGATTTTTAGTTAATTAAGGAAATAAGAAAAACAAATAAACACACACTTCAACAATTTATTAAAAGCATTAAAAATCAACCAAAAATTCAAACAAAAATATTTTTATGTGTTTTATATTTTTTAGTGTTTTTGATGAATTTTTGAGAATTTTCTGATGTTTATTGAATTTTCTAAAAATCAAACAGTAGCTGAAATCAAAGGTACTGTCCAGCCGAGCTAGAAAGGCCTAGATAAAATATCTAAAAGCCCTAAATTAGCTGGGAGGTAATTTTTCTGCAAAGAGAATAAATCAAGGAAAATTTAGGCACCTATTTTATTATTTTTGGATTTTTGGTTTATTTACTAGAATTTTTATAAGTTTTTATATGTTTTTCAATTTTTAGTGGTTTTCAGTAACGAAAAATAGCCAAAATTGGCTAGAAAATCAAACACAATAAAATGGACAGTAGACAATTTTTTTTTGTAATTTTTAGACACTATTTAATATTTTTTTGTGATTTTTAAAGTTAGACAGTAGCAAAATTAAAGGTTTTTTATTTTTTAAAAATATCAAATGAAAACAAAAGTGTCCTAAAAAATCCTCGAAAATTTTACACCATGGCAGGAGCCATGTATCCTATTTTCGTTAGATTTGGAGGTGATTTGCTATTTTATTCAAAAATAAAGAGAGGGCACTGTGCACAAGGACCAAAGTGCAAATACCGGAGAGTCTGGGGGGTCTGGTGCAAATAACCCAGCAAAACACGCACCACGCGCATGCCTGGGGCACTCAGGGACCCAAATGCAATGAAAATAAGTTCCAAGGACTTATTGGTAACAGGTACCAAAAGTCCAAGGGCCTATCTGCAAAATACCCACAAATATCACGCACATGCTCAAATAAACCACGCACAGGGGTATAAGTGCAAATAAGTAAAAACTTTCATTCAACTAATAACAACCAGACCTACAAGGGTAAGGAATGCAAAACACCCAGAAAATCACGTGTCGAAGCACGTGTCCACAACTGGCAGGGGTATAAATGCAATTCACATGAAAGATAAGGTCCACAGTGCAATTTTCACAAAAACAAAAGAACTACACTACGTATTTACAGGACTAAAACTAAATGCAGAAAAGAAAGGGGGCCTAAGGACAATTTACCCTTTTATTAACGTCGATGGCCAGATGTGTGACGCGTGGCGGATCTGACGACTGAGGACGACGACGCCTTTGACCTTGAAAACGTTGGCATGATCGAATGCCTGAGGGTGCTCCACGTGGAGATCGGATGGCTCTGGTGCTCTGGAGTCTAAACCCTCGAGTAACCAACGGTTGAGATCGATCCTCCGAAGATCTGGCGGTGGCTGCAGCTCCACGAACGGACGGACGTGATGCAATCTGGAGCAGGAGGTCTGATCGAACGGTGTCTGGAGGTCGTGGAAGAACTGATGGCCGGCGACCTTCGCCGGCCTGCTGTGCGCGCTCCCGGCCTCCGCGCGGGCCTCTGAAGATCGGAGAAGAAGCTCTGTGGGCTCTCGCGTCGACTAGTGGCCTCCGATGGCTCGACGGAGCTCCGAGGAGCCCAGGCGAGGTCGGCGGAGACCAAGCTGCTGGTCCAGACGGTCCAAGCCCTCAGATGGACTCGGATGACCCTGCAAAACACTCCAGCAGACTCACGGGTCGAGGGCAAAGTGCCTCGACCCGGTTAGGCGTAGTGACGATGGTCCGTGGGTCGATATGGCGAGCTCCGGCGAAGGGGGTAGACGGAGGAGCTCGACTCCCAGCTCCTGTGCGAGCTGGGTTGGATGGAGGGGTGAAGAAGGTGCGCGGGAAGTCGGCGAAGGCTATGGCGATGCCCGATGATCGGATGGGAGTCGGTCGTGAACGGAATCGGAAAAATGCGGCGGAGCGGCGATTTGGGCGTAATCTAAAATCAGAGCAAAAGAGAGGCTATCGGAACTACCTGGGTGGACGAGGAGACTGGGGAGGAGCTAAGGAAGCTCCTGGTCTTCGCCTCGAGGAGCGTCTCCCTCCGAGGCTCGGTGCTCACACTGGTGGCAGAGCAACGGCGACTGTGCTCGCCGGATCAGTGGATACGCCTCCACTCCTCGCTTCGACGGCGCCGGACGCAAGCTGTCACTCTCGCGAGTGCGCTAGAGCTCACAGGAGGTGGATACGAATGGCCAAAGATGGGGAATTAGGGTGGTGGAGCAACGGCTATATATGGCTAGGGGTCCGGCTAAGAGGGGTTCGGGCAAGCTTGGAGGCGCGTGGATCCCGATGCAAGAGCTCCGGCGAGGGTCTCGGGTATGTCAAGATCAAAACGGACCCGGGGTTTGAGTGAATGTGATTCGGGTTTAAGTGCTAAAAATCCGAGAAGCGGGCTTACCCGCTAAGAACCGTGCAAAGTGGTCCTGGGGGGGGTAGTTGACCGAGCGGTCAACATCCCCAGGAGCCAACAGGAATTGGCCACGTGGCCGGATCTTAGGGGTGAAAATTAGGGTAGCAAATGGCCGAATTTGCAAAAAGTTAAAACATGAAATAATTTTATTTTATTTTTTTCTATTTTTTAGTGATTTTTAATAATTTTTTCGAAATAAAAATAAGGTATTTGCATTATATGTAATATATAGGTATATGTACACTATATAGGGTTTTTAATTTTTAATTTTTTTAATTGTTATTTTTATACACTTTTATTACCATTTTATATTTTATTTATTTTCATTATAAAATAAGGAATAAAAATATATTTTTGTTTCATTTTTATTATTTATACACATAGGTAAAATCAATACATATATACATTTATATACATGGTACATTTACAATATATTTTTGTATTTTTAATTTTGTTATTTTTATTTTGTTTTTGTTTTAATTGTTTTTATTTTATTTATTAATATTATAACACATAGAATATTTACAAAAATTTTGGAAATTAATTTTATTTATTTACAATGTTAAATAAATATACAAGAGTGGTTCATGTACATGATGAAAGTGGTGTTTTTTTGTTCTTTTGATTTTTATCATTTTCTTTTGTTTTTATACTTATAAATATAGACACATATTTACAAGCATATTTTTGGGGAGGAAAATACTTTTATTTTATTTACATAAATATTTACACATATGAGCCCCTATCTCCCTCTACTTTGGCTTTTATGCGGTCAGGCCCATGCTGAGCCCTCCCTTGGGTTAGGTTGCTCAATATTTATTCTAAATATTTCCCTCTTTTTCTTTTTAATCTTTATTCTTTTATTTTTGCACAAAAACATGCTAATTATAGGTTTTTACACAATGCATGCTTTTGGTAATTAATTCTATTTACACATATCTACATGTATTTGCAGAGGTTTTTGTAGCTAAAATATAAGAATAAAGAGTGATGAATGGGTATTCATCACCCGCGATCTGGATTTGAGATATGATCTCAATATCCATGTCACTATACGTGGAACAATACAATCGTCCTGTCCTTATCTCCAAGTATTCGCGGAGAAAGCGCATTATCCTTGAAAGAGTTCATGGATAATTCTGTTGTTGATATATGTGTCCGAGCATTGAGAAAATGGATAATTAAATGTGATTTAATTACCATGAATAATATGAATTTGATTCATATTATAAGGAGAGTTATCTTAGATAATTAAATGTGATTTGATTATCAAAGATGTAAATAATGTGAATGTGATTCATGTTATTTGAGCACATGAGAATAAGTTATCCAATATAATTAAATGTGATTTAATTATTATGGATAAGAATAATGTGGATAGTAATATCCAATTATTCATAATATATTATAAATGTGATTTGTAATGTATTAGAGAGAGCTAATTATAATTTATATGTGTTGATTAATTATTATGTGTATTGGATACACATTGTGTAATTAATTGACATTATAAATTATATGTTGTTTTGGGTTGTGAATATGATTCACAATTTTTTCCATGGCAAGATTGCAATATTCTCAAATATAATTGTGAATTATTTTTGAAGAATAAAAGCCAACAAAAGTTGTTGGAAATAAATAAAGGAGAATTTCAAGGAGATATGCAATCTCATGGATTTCCATGAGATTGCAATCTCCATGGAATCTTTGGGCGGCACATCATTCCCATAAGGAATGTGTGGCCGTCCACTTTGGAAGGTACATGGAGATGAAATCTCCATGTATCTTCTCTCCTTATTTATTGGTTTGATTTAGGACTAATTTATATTTGATTTTGTCAAATATATTTTAACCTAAATTTGTTGGTTTTACCAACAACAATCTTGACCATTGGATTGGCATAAATCAATCTCATCCATTGATTTTATATGTCCCATGGATTGAGATCCATGGATCCCAAAACCCTATAAATAGAGAGGCATACCATGCTCTCTATTTTACACAGAATGCTTGAGAAGCATCTCTCTCTCTCATTTTCTCTCTACTCGACAGCCCTCTCTCTCCCTCTCATGTGGCCGTCCACCATGGATGACCTAGAGAGGTTCTCCATCGCCGCGGCATCATCGTTATGCTGCCCGTTCGTCTGCTCGTGGATCTCCGTCTCCTTCGGTGCGCCTCGCTCGTGAAGAAGACGTCGGATCTCGTGTGTCGAGATCAGGAGATCCGCCGTTTGGATCATCAACATGGATTGCGAGAAGAACGCGGTTCATCCCCGCGCTCGCAAGCATCTCCTCCATCGGATCGGACTTGAGACAGGAGGTCTCTTCGTTTAGAGACTCGATCGCAACCACGCTTCAAGAGGTAATCCTATTACTTGTTTGTGGTTTAGACGAAACGATCCGAGAAGTGTTCTTGGATCATGTGGTTTCGTCGTAAGAAAATTTTTTTAAATTCCGCTGCATCGAGCAACTAGTGCGACTAGTCGCTCCTCGTCGTATTCGATACGACGCTCACGCTTCCGTGATGCGCTTGAGGATCTAACCATATCCTTCAATACATACATTTTAGCATCCATATTTGCATTAAATAAGAAGCCTAATTCACTTGTAAATATTCATCTATATTTTATACTCCTCCAAATACAATAAAACTAACCCTATATTGTGTATATCATTAACTAATAACACAAGGAAAAGGGGCACGGTTTTTATCTTGTAAAAATACCCAATAAAAATCCCAAACCCAGTTGGAGACCCCAGACCTTAGAATGCAAATATCCACCTCATAAAACTTCCGATCTAGGTCCACTCACTTTCAGATTAATACACATTCAGAGATCTTCAAAATGAGACCAATTTCATTTAAATCGGAGCTCGTATGCAAAACTTGGGTTTTTGGGCCCCTTTGTGTACAATATGTATGTATATTTGTACCCTTATATTTTTTATCGTATTTGACCTCAACTCCGTTTTTAGTCAACATGAAACTTGTAGATCTCATCGAGATATACAACTTTCATGTTTTGAGTTTTTCCAAATCCGGCCTCCTTCTCTCTCTAATTCACCATTCTCTTTTAGCCATTTAGAGTAGGCCACGTGGCGCCCTCTGATTGCGCTACGCGGCCCGCTCCATTGCGCATCGCACGCCCTCCATTCCCCGCCGTTTGATCTCATCCTCTCTCTCTCTTGATCTAGGCCATCCATTCCCACTGTGATCACTGCTGTTCGATCGAAGCCCAGACCTCATCACAGCCCTCCGTCTTCGCCTTCACATGCGCCCTCCACATGGCGTCATAGTGACCCTTCGATCAAAACCTCAAGACCTCATCAGCACCGCACCCCCCTCCCGCTACGTGGTTCGCCCTGCACCCTTGATCTCATCACTTCAGATCTAATCCCAACCTCTTACTAGTGCTTAATTCTCAGCCGTTAGATCGTGATATCCAACGGAGGAAACATTGTCTTCTACCTCCCGCAAGGACTGCACCCACATCGTCCACCTTGCGCGCGAGCCGCCTCCTTTCTATTTTTTGCACCACTCCGGCCACCCTCTCCGCCTCCTGTCACCTTCATTTCGTAGCCCACTCTACCCTCATCCTCGCAGACCTCCATGATCACCATAAACCGCACCCACGTCATCCCACGACCTCCACCAACCTCTCCCTCCATCACCTGGACCTTCACCTCCAACCTAAAAATACTCCGCCAACGGCGACCGTCGACCCCATCCACCATTGCACGAGAGTTCCTTGAGCTCGACTCCACCTATTAGTGACAGTAATTAGGCCTGAATTCGAGTGAAGACAGAGACCCTCTCTAAAGAGATCCATGGCTTTGCCCCGCCGTGTCGCAACCCCTCCCGTGAGCTGCACGAGCTCAGGACCCCTACCGGCCTTCGAGCAACAACCAGGAGCTCAAATCTGAGCTTCTATCCCCATGTAGATACCTCCATCTCCCCTCCGATCTTCTTCTCCTTTTTCTTCACTTTTCTCGAATTTTATTCGCCTCCTACGATCGATCTCACGTCCACCTGATCATCCACCGAGCTCCGCCATTGAGCTCTGATCTTCGTGACATACTTCACACCCCAAAGACACCTCGCACCTCACTCCAACGAGAGCTCCGTCACCTTGGCGGAGCAGCAGCACCGGATTACCTTCACTTCACCACAGGCCTCCCATCTCACTCACGTTCACCTCATGAACACGTTGTACGCCTCGGCTATCAAGCTAACCCCTGCAGGTATATTCCCCCTCATTGACCGGACGCTTCACCGGAGCAACTTCAACCTTCAGAACCTCTGGCCTACGGACCTCCTCAGCTCCATCTAGAGTCTCCGACGGCTCCTTGACGCTTCCCCGATCTTCCCTAGATACTTAGGAGCCGCCGGCGAGCTTCATCGACTACGGGAGGAGGAGGCAGAGCTAAGAGGGCTTCGCCAGAGCCCAGCCACGTCCGCCGTAGGAGGTGGCATACCGAAGGAGCACGAAGCACAATAGTCGTCCGATCCTCATGATCGGACGGTTTTAAGCGAGCCATGTTGCCATCAACCTGTCGTCGTCAGATCAGGAGGATCTCACGATCACGCCACGTCGCTCACCCCTTCGACCTGCAGCAGTCGTTCGATCTAACCAGGATCGTACGCCTTGCAACACGCCATGTTGCCGCTTCCCCGAGCTCCAGATGTCGTTGGATTCATCTTGATCTAACGACCCTCGATCATCCACGTCTTCATCTCAGGAGCCATCAGTAGCCATTGGATCATCTTGATCTAGCGGCCTAGATTGAGCCACGTCGCCTCCTCCGAGCCTCCTCCTCGACCCTTAGGCTCGAAGCCCCGAAGCTATCCCGAGCCACGTCTGAGCCAGCAACGCCCCCGAGCCGACCTCCGAGCCTCTGACGTCTCCCGAGCCTAGCACTGCACGTGTTTCTCACGTTTGGTCTGGGCATTTTACACTGAGGCCCCTAGAGGTTTTGAAAATTACAATTCAGTCCCTGCTAGGAGCATCACGTGAGGCGTATGTGTTTCAGTGGGCATTTTGCACACATACCCCCAGCATTCGAGGTAATTGCATTTGAGTCCCTGTCAGCATGTTTAAATTTCAGTAATTTATTTTATGTATTTACAATTTGGTCCCTATCTTTGCACACATATTTAGGTACTCATTTGGCATCATTTTTAAGTTCTAAAAATTGCATTGTGTGTCTTAACTTATCCTCTTTCTTATGTAACACTTGTCTCATTTTTGTGACATCAATGAATTTTAATATTATTAAATTGGTGAAATTGTCCATATTTTGCCCATTTGATGCCTTTTAATTCATAGTAAATTCTCTGTTGCTCCAGAAATCATCAAAAATTCACATTAGACTTAGGATACATTGTGCCCAAAAATCATTTCATTTGCACGTATCCTGAGTCCTGAATAAATTAATTTGTGATTCCCTTAATTGATTTTTAATAGGTCCAATTCACATAGAATTTTAGCTTTATCAATTTTCCTGGATTCATCACACTTAGATCTATCTAGGATAATTTTTGTATCTGGAAATAATGTGATTTGGTATGTATTAAAATTAATTTGGTAAAAATCACCTTGCATTCATTTTTTTTATTCACAGTAAATTCATAAGTGTCAGAATATTCCAAAAAAAGTTAGTGTAGCTTAATTTCATTGTTACACATTCAGGCCAAGTTTCATAATTTTTGGACTTAGTTTGAGTACTTTTCTGAATTAACTTGTAAACTGGCCTGGTATTGCATTGTCTTTCTTTTAATTTCATAAAAATTGTTAAAAAATCCCAAAAATATCTTCTGAAAATATGACCTCTGAAATTTACTTAAAATTTATCTAAGGAGACAGCTGCTTCCCTGAGTTCGACCTTGGGCTTGCCCAAGTAAAATAAATTTGCCGCTCGTGATTAATTGAACATTAATTAAAAGTGGTTTTTGATTAGTCCGTATTTACCTGACTACAACCAACGACATGACATTAATTTTGATCATTAATTTGATTGAATTAACAAGGGTAGTACGAGGCTCTTCAAAATGGCGTTGTTTTGATCAAAATCAAAATCAGGTTCCCGCATGATGTGATGTGGATTAAGGTGGATTAAGGTTCCTCTGAAATTAGGTGGATTAAAGTCTAATCAAATCCCTCCTCATCATCTACTCATAAATTGGTTCAGAACCCACTAGCTTTTCACCTTGCATATGCAAGATATGCAGACGAGATGTAGATGAATGAAATGTGAGACTCTCTTTTTTTTTTCAAGGATGATATGCAAGAGTAAATAAGAAGCCTATTATTTTGATTTTTTCCATTTTTTACTCTGGTATACCTCCTATGGTACAAGTGTTTTATGAATATTATATAGATTATACAAGTGTTATACATGTATTTTACAAAAAAAATCTCCATTTTTAACCATCCTGTAATTATTGCGTAATATATACAAAAATACGTGAAAGCACAAGCTATGGGTAAAGTATATATGTAATATATACATGCCCCCTATACTTAGCGTGTGCTATGTCCTCATAGCATGAAAAGCGAGGAAGAAGACATAGCTCGTGCTAAGCGTAAGAGAGCCAAAGGAGCAAAAATGTATAGAAGTCGCCATGCCCCCTATACTTAGGCTCTTGGAAGCCTAAGTGTAGCAGAAGATCAAAAATGGGGTGGACGAGGTCAAGAGGGGAAGTGGATGAATATATGTACAAGGCGGGCATTGGTCCCCCCTATACAAAGGCTCAGGTCAGCCTAAGTATAGGACTGGAGTGGTATGAGGACCGATGTGATGTGTAGGATGTACAGTGAATGAACTCAGGTGACTCCCCCCCCCATACTTAGGATCTGGTCATCCTAAGTATAGTCATAGATGAAAATATATGAAGTTGGGGTGAGTGATTAGAGTCGCAGGAGGGAGGGGAAGAATGTACAGGAATGATGGATATATACAAGGATTGCGGTCTATATATTTCCAGATGTTGCTGATGGCAAGAGTTCACTGTCGCAAGGTCTCATGCGCGGCTCGATGTGTATCTGATGAACCTGTCTCGCGCATGAATACAATCTCCTCAACATGGACTACTTGTTCATTGGATTTGATGAAGTGCTTCAACAGTTGTCCTTTACTAGGAACGTTTGTGCATCATCTGTGAGATCTGAGATCTCAACACATCCACTATCATGCACAGCACAGACAATGAATGGGTCCGTCCACTTGGATTTCAGCTTACCTTGGAAAACCTTCATCCTTGCATTAAACAACCATACCTTCTATCAAGTAACAAAGGTCTTCCGTATGATATAGCTATCATGCCAACGCTTAACTTTATCCTTGTACACCAAACTGTTGTCGTATGCTCAGTTTCTGACTTCCACAAGCTCATTCAAATCCATTTCTCTCTGTTTCTACCCTAGGTGTGTGTTCCAGTTGACCTTCTTAATTGCCCATTCTGATTTATGCACTAATTCTGCGAGCAAATGGCACGGCTTTCCGTATACCATCCAGAATGGGGAGGTTCCTAATGATGTCTTGTAAGTTGTCCTATAAGCCCATAGGATTTGATCCAAGATCTGAGACTAGTCCTTCCTGTATGGGAGGACAAGCTTCTGCAATATGGTGTTCACCTCCCTATTCGACACCTCAACCATACCATTGGTTTGTGGGTGGTAAGGACTAGCGACACTGTGTTCGATGCCTTAATCCTTCAAGAGCTTCTTCACATCTTGATTTACAAAGTGGCTACCCCCATCTGATATCAACATTTTGGGGATCCCGAACCTAGAGATGATATGATCTCTAATGAATTTACAGACAATCCTGCTGTTTGCTGTTCGGGTTGGGATAGCCTCCACCCATCTAGACAAATAATCTACCGCAAGAAGGATGTATTCAAATCCGTGGCTAAAAGGGAATGGGCCCATGAAGTCGATGCCCCATGCATCAAAGACATCACAAATGATGACAGGCTGCATCGGCATCTCATCCTTGGAACCAACGGTTCCTCCCATTTGCTGGCATACCGGGCACGACTTCGCAAAGATGATCGCATCGCGAAACAGAGTCGGCCAGTAAAAGCCACACTGAAGTACCTTCCATGAGGTCCTCTTCCCGAAGTGGTGTCCTCCTTCCTCCAGACTATGGCATAAAGAAAGGACACTCTGATATTCCTCTTAAGGAATACACCGTCTCCAGACACAATCCGGTCCTTCAAAGAAAAGGATCGGATCCTCCCAATAGTAATGTCTAGAATACGACTTCAGTCGGTCAATGTGGCTTTTGGGGCAATCTTCGGGAACCTTCTTGGAGACAAGATAGTTCACGATATTGGCATACCATGGGAGTGAGTTGACAACAAAAATCGACTTGTCGGGGAAGGAGTCTCGAATCGGTGAATCCTCGGAAGAATTAAGATCCTCGAGACGGGAGAGGTGATCAGCTACTACGTTCTTCTTTCCAGGTTTATCACAAATATCCAAATCAAACTCCTGGATAAGCAGAATCCACCTAAGAAGATGCGCCTTCGCGTCCTTCTTTTCCATTAAATAACATAGCACGGTGTGGTCAGTGAACCCAATTACCTTGGATCTGATTAAATGAGATCTGAATTTATCCAAGGCAAACACTACCGCAAGCATCTCCTTTTCCGTAATTGTATAGTTACGCTGAGCAGTATCAAGCACTTTGCTTGCGTAATGTATTGCAAATGGGACGCCATCCTCCTCTGTCCTAACACAGCCCCAACAGCAAAGTATGATGCATCCATCATGATCTCAAAAGGAGACCAATCTGGGGCTTGTAGGATTGGGGCGTCCATGATCATTCCTTGTAATCGTTTAAAGGCCTCAAGGCAATTGTGATCAATAATAAACTCCATGTCCTTGCCTGAAAGCTCAGTTAGCGGTCGGGCAATCTTAGAAAAATCCTTGATAAATCTCCGATAAAATCCGACATGCCCGAGGAACGACTGCAACTGTTACACGTTAGTTGGTGGCTGGAGTCGTCTGATCACATTCACCTTGGAAGTGTCAACCTCCATTCCTCTCTTAGAGATGACATGCCCCAACACAATGCCCTCTGTCACCATGAAGTGACTTTTCTCCCAGGAGAGCACCAGATTGACCTCACAACAACGTTTGAGGACTCGGTCCAGATTCCTAAGACAAGAATCGAATGAATCACCGTGGACCGAGAAGTCATCCATGAAGACTTCCAGGAATTCGCCGACCATTTCGATGAATACAACAATCATGCACCTTTGAAAAGTACCGGGAACATTGCATAACCCAAAGGGCATGCGCCTGAAAGCATAGGTACCAAAGGGGCATGTGAACGTGGTCTTTTCCCGGTCCTCCGGAGCTATGGCTACTTGATTGTAGCCCGAGAACCCATCCAAGAAGCAGAAGAATTCTTTCCCCGCTAATCTCTCTAGGATTTGATCAATGAATGGTAGGGGGAAATGATCCTTCTTCGTCGCAACATTCAGGCGTCTGTAATCCACACAGATGCGCCATGACGTGGGTACTCGTGTCACGATCTCCTCTCCATCTTCATTGGTGGTCGTCTGAATTCCTGACTTCTTCGGGACAACATGGATCTGGGTCACCCATTTTGAGTCGGAGATGGGATATTTAAAACCCGCGTTGCACCATTTCTCTATCTCCTTCTTCACTACCTCTCGTAAATTTGGATTCAACCAACGTTGGAATTCACGAGAGGGTTTAGCCTCATTCTCCAAGTAGATATGGTACGAACACAGAGCGAGATTTATCCCATGGAGATCGGAGATGCTCCAGCCTATTGCCCTGCGGTTTTTCTCCAAGATCTCTAGCGAGCGAGATTCCTGCTCCTCGGCCAATCGCGAGCTGATGATGACCAGATACTTCTTCTCTTGTCCCACAAGGAAGGCATACTTGAGTGTTGTGGGTAAAGGTTTGAGCTCAGGTAATGTGTTATCATCGAGGAAGTCTGGCTCAATCGAATCTGGTCCAGTGCTGGTAGTGGCTGGATCTATCCTTAAAATAGCTGCCACCAATTCATTCGGCTTTGGAGTCGGATCGTCAAAGGTCTCCATGCAATCAGCAAAAGCCACGTCCGACTCGTCATCCTCATCTTTTGATTGTTCTAAAGAGGGAAGGACTGACAGGCCTAGTTGGGCCTCTAAGTCATCGAAGATGTAGGGGGATGCATGTTCTGAGTTGTGTTCATTTCTAAGGACCTCGCAAACTGACTCATGCACCAGATCTTCTCTGGAGGGGAGGGACTCATCGGTGCTAGCTGGGTTCTATCTCCATGGCCCAATAGTGTCTACATGAATGCAATCTACTTTGGATGAAGAGTACTCAATGCTGGATTCTGAATCCGATCTCTACCATTTGGTCTGCTTCATCTCAAGTTCCTCATCTCCGCCTGGAGTTTGGAACTGTATTTTCCCAATTTTATAATCAAACAAGACCCCTGCTGTTCTGAGGAAGGGCCTTCCTATTATGATATGGGTATCTCTCCAATTGTGAGGGGTATCCATATCAAGGACGGTAAAGTCCACCATGTATTCCTGACACTCGACTTTGATGACAACGTTCCTCAATTCTCCTTGGGACGTCTTGATTGATTTATCAGCGAACTGAAGTAGATCTCTGGATTTCCTAAGAGGTCTGAGATTAAGCCACTCATAGAGGGCTGTAGGCATTAGGTTGATGGAGGATCCGTTTTCAAGGAGAGTGCATGCAAACGCAGTGTCATCGACATGACTCACCACATAATGTGCACCCATGTCTCTTCGTTTCCTTGGAAACGAATTCTTTATTGCGCAAGTCGTGGCTACTAACAGGACGTGTTTCTCAACACGGCTTTTGGTCTTCTTGCTAACCCTAGTAGGTGTGCATCTCACCTTAAGGTATTTTTGAAATGTAGGTGTCATCTCCACATACTTGTCAAAGGGGATCGTGAACTTGATGTGTTTATTGCAAAACTCTGCCATCTCAGGGTCATCTTTTTGAATTTTTTAGTTTTCTTCTTTCCACCCTTAAGAGCTCGGGGGAAAGGGATTATTGACTCCAACTCAGATTCTGAAACTGGAAGATTTTCATTCAAAACTGGAACTGAGTTCTGTACATGACTCGGACTCTGAGACTGACTCTGACTCTGACTCAGATGAAAAGAAAACTTTTGCTGCGAAGCCGGTGATGCATTCTCCGCGACTGCTGGAACATCCTCTTCAGATGGAGGTGCGGGCTCTTCATCGGTTTCGATGGACTCCCTACTGGTGTGGTTCCCTTGCTTCTTTGAGGACTCAGAAGTCCTTTTCTTCTGCCAGTGGTGGTGGTGGTGATGTTGCTGCTCCTCTGCCTCCAAGTTCTCCTCAGATAGAGACTTGGCGGCTTCTTCCTCCGGTGCTCGTGCCCGATCCGGTACGATCACGGTCTTTCTGCTCCTGAGGGACATATGGTTTACATTATCATATGAAAGGATCTCGTGTTCAGATAAAGAGTTATCTAAATAGTATACCTGATCTCGTGGTCGGTTCTAGCCTTGATTTAAGCTATTCGGGTTGGCATGAACCTGAGCGGGAATTGGGGTCTGTGGTGCCATCTGCTGGTCCTAGGTATGAGAAACATGATTCAGATCAGTTCTCATATCCAGATAGTCATTCTGGATTTGTTGGACCCTATCAGTCAAGGTCTGGATCGCCAAGTTGAGGGACTCTAATTCACTAGTGGGTTGGGCTGGTTGATGATGACTCGAGGATGAGTTCCTATTCTGGTCCTGCTGGCCATGCCGGTATTGTTGCTGCTGATGGGAAGGTGGAGGGCCCTGTTGGCCCGAGTCGAACGTGCGCTACTGCTGGTGGTGCTGCTGAGGCTGGTACCCTTGTCCGGACCGGGACTGAATGAAGCGCAGTGCGGGGACGGAGACATTTTCCTGGTAAGCTAGGGAAGGTCGGTGAGGCTGACCATTCCCTATCTCCGACTGTCTGCCGACGGGGTCATGGCTGTACCACAGCCTGTTGATCTCGAACACCTGCGGAGGCTCCTCATATCCTGTCTCCACTCGTGGGGGTGTGTGCTGGTCTTGCTGAGTGTAAGTCTGCTCCTCTACCCAGCTACTCTGAGGCCCCAGTGCTTGTTCCTGTACAAGATGAACTTGTTGTACATGTACATGTGGTGCAGAAGGGGCAGGTAGCTTTATCTTGCCTACCTTCTCAGTAAGTTCCTCCACTTGCTTCGGCAATCACGAGAGTGCCTCAAGGTCAGTGACCCTCTTATGAGTGCTCGACCATGGTTAATTTGTCTGCTATTATCCCCATGCTGGGGATAAGGTCATCTGTCAGATTCATTACAGTCCTCCGAGTTGTCTCGTTGGAGAGGCTTGAAGGAGACAACTGATAGGCCCTGGTGGCCTGAGATCTGCCTATTTCCGCCATCTGCTCTAGGATCTTCCATACAACATCTTCATTTTTGTTCAGATAGCTTCCTCCACAGGCGGCACTCACAAACCCCTGCATCTCTGGGGTCATACCACAGAACAAGGTCTGGACTAAGATCGCTTTTGTTATGCCGTGGCACGGGCATTTCTGAGTTAAATCATTAAACCTATCCCAGGCTTCATGGAATGGTTCATTGGTTCCCTAGGAGAAGCTAGCGATCTTGGTTCTCATCTGATTTATCCTATTGAGTGGGTAGAACTTCTTCAAGAATAAATCCTTGAACTACATCCAGGTTGCACATCTCACCCCGAGATTTTTCAGCCAATGAGCGGCCTTATCTCCTGAGGCAAACGGGGTGGCCTTCAGCCTGATGTAATCTTGTCCAACCCTAGGGTAACTAAGGTTGTTGCAAACCAGCTCGAAGTCTCTGAGGAAGGAGTATGGATCTTCGTTTGCATTTCCATTGAACTTCGACAGCAAGCTCAGGAAGTGGGGCTTCAGTTCGAATGCTTCAAAAGGACCTTGGTTACTAGACAGGTATGTATCTCATTCTCTGCTGGATTATAGGCATCTACCATCGGTTGGTGTATTCCTTCAGCCTCGACCTCTTGTCCCAGTCGAGCTGTTAATTCTGCATTCAATTGTTCAGCTCTGGCCAGCTGGGCTAAGGCTTGAATCATGGGGTCCTCTCTGTTCTCCTCCTCTTCAGGATTTTTCTTCGGTATTTTGTCCTCTTGTTTTGGGTAAAGAAGATGGTCTAGGTTAGAGGACATATCAAGGAAGGGATTCTTACCAAGGTGATGGTCTTCCTCGATAAGATTAGAGGAGAGAAAAGGGTTGGTTTGAGAGTAACCACCCTGGGTTTGAGGGATCCAAAACTAAAGAGGGTCATGAGTTCTGGTTGGTCCAAGTTGTGCTTGGGTCGATGAAGATGATCTTCGTGGGGGGCTCAAAGAAAGATTGGCAGATCGGGAGTCGATATCCCCCCAGTCAGTCATCTTGGATTGGCAAGAAGAAAAATCGGGAGTTCTAAGTGAAGACAGGATTTTACTCCTACCTGAAGCAAGCAATTGAATCCAAACCATGTATTTTCACACTCATTACGGTGAAGGACCCAAAGCTGAGTTTGATTAGTCTGGTTGATTTTTAAGTGTGATTTTCAAGCAAATAGCAAAGGTTACGTGGCCTATAGGAAAGTCAGCTCAAAGCCGGACGCGTCTTCCCTGTTTAACCTGTCGCCTAAGATATCTGTGTCCTTCCTTTCTTCGCTCCTATCCCAAGTTGATGGATTCAAAGACCTGCCCCTATCTACCTGCAAGAAGGCAGAGGCTGACAAGGCTGGAACTTCACCCTAAGGGTTACTAGCAACTTGTTGCGAAGTACCGCCGGTTCACCCCTATCTACCTAAGAACAGGCGGAGGCTACTTGCTATAGTCAGTGAACCTGAATAATTCAACTCATGATATTTGCTAGGATCAGTCGGTACGTGATATGGAAGGCGGGGATTTGGGCTCTGCCTTAAGGTGTTCACACACACTCAAGTACCCTCACTCAGCTTGAAAACAAGGTCGAGGGTTAATTTCCCGCTAGCAGAATTTCCAATTTTATTGATTTTTTTGTCAATAATGTTTAGCAGTCCGGGTTTTAAGTTAAGTTATCATTGATTAAGTCCAATCCACACAACACGCCTATCGTCCAGTCCCAATTTCCTTTTTATTTGAGTTTTGAAAAACCGAGAGAGAGGAGTCAAGAAAAGCCGATGCACGATAAATCAATGATGCTTATGCTGAGTGTAGAATACTTATAGTGATCCCTTTGCTTTTATGTAGGATGCAGAACAGAATTGAAATCTTTTATACTATATGCAAATGCAGACGATAAAATCCGCTCCTAGACATGCAGTTCTATTAGCGAGTGAAGCACTGATTTTATTTGACTAGATCTGCGGTCTAAGTGCATATTTTATGTGTGATGTGTGGTCCTAAAAACTACGAGCACAAGCAAATCCTAGAGTGGCTCGAGGAGCCTCTAGTGCAAGCCTAATCTAAAATTCAATCCACACAGCACACAGGGACACGTTTCCACTATTTTTACACACGCGAGAACCCAAACGAGAACCGTTGGAAATAATGCAAAAATAATGAAAAATAAAAATTTACAAGTCCTCACAAATCACTCAAAAAGTTCAAAAATGCAAGCTCCTCGAAGCGCCTTCGACTCCTCGTGTTCCTCGCACAAAAACAAAATGAGGTCAGATAAAGGACGACACAAAAATGCTCAAAATTAAATGACAGAAAAATATTAACAAGAAAACTGGGAATCATACTACCCAGGGATGGAAAATCGAACACTCGAAAATTAACTAGAAATTAACCTAAGTCGTGTCTCTCCACCAACGACGTCATTTTGAAGAGCCTCGGATCTACCCTTTTAATAGTTCCGAATTAATGATTTCGTTGCAGTCAGATAAATCCAGATCGTTCAAAAATAACCGCACAAATCAATGAATCGTCGAATGAAATTAAGTGTGGTTTTATGTTTGTTTAACCTGGGCAAGCCCCAGGGTCGACTCAAGGAGGCAAAGGAACAACTCAGGATCAAGTTAGAGGGATTAGATTGCTGTTTTCCAAGTGTTTTTTTTATTTTTTATGCAAAAAAAATGCAGATGCACCGATGCGGATGAACTAGGTTATTAAGAAAATCAACAACTTAGCCAAATTTAATTTTAATTTGAAATTATTCTAAATTGAACAAGTTGTATTTTTCATGTGAACCTAATCCAATGATTAATGCAAAATGTATTTTTTTTGACTTTTTAAATTTAAAATGCAACGATGAACAATACAAACTTTTTTAGGATTTTCATACAATTTTTAATGCAAATGATATGCAAAAATTATGAAAAATTTACTGGAATATAAACATGATGAAATTAAGCTACGTACTTTTTTTAGAATTTTCTGACACTTTATGATTTTTTATGAATTTTTATTGAAAACAGAGCTACTGTGGGTATTTAATTCCTAATAAATCCACAAAATCAAATTATTCAGAGAGATATTTATATCAAATAGATATTTTAATCAGGAAACCAGGAAAATTGAAATTTCTCAAAAATCTTATTCGTGGATTTAATTAAAAATTAATTACAGAATTCACTCTATAATTTATTTTATGCACAAGACAACTCTAAATTGGATGAAATTTGGACTGTAATTAAATCACACTTAAAGACATCATTCACAATTTTCACAATTTTTGGAGCAATACATGAATATGTGCGAATTTCAGAGCTTAAATGGGTAAAATATCATTGAATGTTAACCTCTGATTTTTAATAAATAATCTGATACTCACAAAAATGCAAATAAATAGCCACGAGATAAAGAATTAGTTGCTTACCAAAGTGCTATTTTTGATTGAATAAAATGATGCCATTTTGAGGTCCAAATTATCACTCAAAGCCAGGGGTCACTTTGCAACACAAAAATAAAAACTCAACCAACAAAGTGTGCTAAAGGGCACTTTTGGAAATAAAGAAATATTACGGAATTATATGCAATTTTCACAATGAAATTAAAAATAGAGAAATAAACCTTTGAATCGTCATAGCTTCAATCCCACGCTAGGGCAAAGGAAGGGCGAGTGACTAGGGCATCTCGGGCAGGCGCAGGCGACGTGCAACTGGGGAGGTGGCGGCGCTAGGTCACGGTCGGTGGTGCGGCCGCTGGCGGTTGGCAGGCGGTGCGCTGCGTGCGAGGACGGTGCTGGCGAAGCGGCTATGGCGGCGCAGGTGACGTGCGAGCGAGCGGTGCTCGGCGGCTCGTGGCTGCGGGGAGCCGTCGTCTAAGGTGAACGATCTAGCGAGGGGGGAAGCATCTTGGAGGTGGGGTGTGAGCTGCGAGGGAGCAGCCGCGCAGGTGCTACTGAGCTGCTCACGGCCGCGCGCTGCAGCCAGGAGGTGGCTGGCCGGCGTGAAGGGCGAGGATGGCGGTGGGAGTCAGCGGCGGCGGCGGCAACGCGTGACGTCGAGGGGCGACGTGGAGGCCGGGCGCCGTGCGCAGGCCGTGTGGCAGACGCGGGGGCTGACGCAGCAGTGCCACGTGGATGGAGGGGTGCGGACGGTTCGATGACGGTGCACCGTGCGGAGCTGGGTACGTAGAGGTGCGGCCTGACGTGCTCAGCGGTGCTGCGCGGCGTCGGTGGGGTGGCGTCGCTACGTGGCGGATGGCGGCAGGATGTACGGAGGTGGCAGCCTGGAGGTGGCGGCTTGGCCGTGCAGGGTCTGTGACCCTTTTTTGTTTTTTTTTGTTTTGTATTTTTTTGTATTTTTTGTAAACAACAAATAAAAATGCAATGAAGTGGTGATGTGTGATTGTTTGTGATTTGTATAATGATGAAAGTGGTGATGATAGATGATAAATGTGGTGATGTGATGGTGTGTTGGATGATGAACAACAAGGAAGAAAATTGTGAGATAAAGAAAATAAATGACAAGGAAAAGAAGAGGGATTACTTACCTGTGACTCACCAGAGGGTGGAGCTGTGATGCACGGCTCCCGTCGTGGCCTCGAGAAGGATGGCGGAGTCCTTCGAAGCTGAGCGTGTCCGATTGGAATCTCGTAACACGACAATGGTGATGCCGCGGATCTCACCTGAAAGGTTGTCATCGCTCAACTTGTCTCCTTCAGCTGTCACCTGTAGGTTGAAGGGGCTCGACCTCTCTTCTCTCGAATCGACGGATGATGGAAAATGATGGAGATGATGGGAATAAAAAGGAAGAGGAGAGGGAAGTTAGAGAAGAAGTGGGAAGAATGGAGTGGTGGAGAGAGTGGTGACTTGGAGTGGAAGACAAGAAAGGAGGAAGAAGTAAATGGGAATAAAATAAAAAAATAAATATAATAATATAAGTAGGCTACTAAAAATAAAATAGAAAATAAAGATAAAATAAAATATTAAAATAAATTCAAATAAATAAATAAATGTAAATAAATAATTAATTAAAATAAATAATAATAAATAAATAAAATATGAAATTAATAAAAAATAATAAAAAATAGGGTGACACGTGGCGGCTCCAGAAGCTGCCACGTGTCGCTCCCAGAAAATTCAAAAATCAAATGAAAAGAAAATAAAAAATAAATAACAAAAGGTATTAAATCAAAAAGTGCAACATGAAATTCGCTCGTCTCGAAGAGATCTACAACTTTCGTGAAGGGTCGAAAATCAAAAGAAGTCATCTGTATTTGGGTGGTACCTTATAGATATAAAATACCGCATTTTATCTTTTGTAATTTTTTGTCATTTTTAAATAAGAGAAAAATCAAAATAAAAATAGAGAAAATATAAAAATAATATTTATAGCTTAATCTATTTTTTTGGATTTTAATAATTAAGAAAATAAAAGGATAAAATAAAGGGCAAAAAGGTCAATATGTACAATATACAATAGGGCCCCAAAACCCAAGTTTTGCATACGAGCTCCGATTTTAATGAAATTGGTCTTGTTTCGAAGGTCTTTGAATGTATATTAATTTAAAAGTGAGTAAACCTAAATCGGACACTGTATGAGAGAGATATGTACATTTTAAGGCTCCTAGTTTCAAACTTGGATTGGGGTTTTATCGGTAAATTTTATAGGTTAATATTTTTTTGATATTTTTCTTTAATTAGTGTTAGTAATATATACACAATAGAGTTGGTTTTATTGGATTCAGAATTAGTATAAAATATATACAAATAGGTGAAATATGGTGAATTATACATGTGAATATTTACAAGTGAATTGCGCTTCTTATTTTATGCAAATATGAATGCTAAAATGCAGATATTATTTATGCATGCATGAATGCTAATTATGCAATATAAGTGGAAATATGCATCTAATTACTCGGGAACAAAGCTCTATTTTCAACTTTTAGAGTGATGAATCACATATTCATCAACATGCACACATCCTCTGAACGAAGACAGATGTGTTACCATATGTCTAAGTATGTACATTAAGCAAATCATTAGGTCGATGACCTGATCAAGGTCTATACACCGACGAGCTGGTGTGCATACGAGGCATATGCATAATACATTCTCTCAAAGGGATCATACATGTTTACTACTAAATCGGAAGACATGATCTCACTCATGAGATATTGGGACCATCCAAATTCCATCGATGGTCATCTTGCTTTGGAAGCATGGCATGTTTTGTAGGTATGATATATGATTTTGGAAATCATATGATCCATACCAACTCTCAGTGGTCAAATGAGAAACTTAATGATAAAACCCTAAAGAAAATAGTTCGAAGGAGATCAGAACTTAATTTGGGTTTATTCTAGGTCTTTTAGTATGCAGAATGTACATGTATTAAGAATACTCGTGGGTGATGTGATCTTAATCGATTGCATAACCATGATGCTTCCATTTCGACGGAGTGATGAAACATGGTCGGATTATAGTGACTCCACTCAGTAGATTGATTATCCAATGTTAGTCCAAATATTGACATTGATATGAATATGATTCAGATGCAATGGAAAGAATATATATATTCTGTCTGACTTGATCAGGCATCTCTGAGCAGTCTTCTATATTTGGATATGAGATTGGATCTTAGTATCCAAGTCATTATACATGGAATACACATTCGCTCTACGCTTATCTCCAAGTATCAGTTGAGAAAGAACATTGTTCTTGAAAGAGTTCAAGAATAATTATATTATTGACAATATCTGAGCATTAAAAAAATGATGATTAAATATTATTTAATTATCATCAATAATGTGGACATGATTCACCTTATTTAAACACATGTGGAGAGACATCTAAGATAATCAAATTGGATTTACTTATCGTAAATACGATTAATATGGATAACACTATCCACAATAACTACATTTGTATTGTGAAATTGATTCAAAATATTATTGAGAGCTTAATTGTGAATCCGATCTACAATTTATCAAGTTAATGTGAAATGGATTCACATTGTACAATAAAATGTATATGTGATTAAAATTAATACTGGATGGATGAATATGATTCATAATTATAAATTGCATGATTGAAATCATCATAAATAATTTAGAACTATTTTTGGTGAAAATTTAAGCAAAAAAATTGTTGTAGTATGTGGAAAATATGACAAGATTTGAGAATTTCATCAATTAGGAAAGAGAGGAGCTCCATTCCTAATAGAAATAGATGACCACATGGAGAGAATCGCTATGGTGATTGTCCACCCTAATTGAGATGGAGGCTCTCCTCATTCCTTACTATTTCGCATTAAATTGATTTAATTAGAATTAAAACTATTAGAAAATATCTTCATTTGATTTATTTCTTTTAAATAATTAATTGTTGTCCCAAATTGTTGCAACAAAATCTAGACGATTGATTTCAATTAGGAGTGCATCCTAGCCATACAATTGTGTATAAGAGAAGGGCCAACCCTAGGCCTTTGTACACACAATTTAAAGAAATAAAACTCTCTCTCTCATACACTTCCAAGCTCTCCTCTTCTCAAACCATAGTGGTCATCCACTCTAGGGTTTTGTGAGGGCTTCATTGTCGTGTTGCAGTTGTGCTGCCTGGTCGATTGCTCGTGGATCTCTTTCTTCTTCTGTGCTCAATCCTCATAAGGATGATTACGTATTTCATGAGATGAAATTAGGAGGTCCCGCACTCAGATCATCAACTCTAGTTACGGGAAGCACGTATCTCATTCACGCGCCCGCAAGTGCTCACTCAATCAAATTGGACTAGAGATAGGAGGTCTACTTGTTTGGAGATACGAGGATCATGATCACGCTATAAGAGGTAACCCTAATATTTTTTTGGTGGTCAAGAGGAAACGAGATGGGAATGGTTTCCATGTCATGTGGTTTCATTGAAAACTTTTAATTTCAGTCGCCCCTTACGACTAGTACGACTAGTCAATCTAGATCGCATGTGATGCGATCTCCATGCTTTTGTGATACACAAGATGAAAAACCCTTGTTTTCACTTGCCACAATAGTGAAACGTACAAATGGAGCCCATGGAGTGTTGGGAACTTAGTTAGAATGCATGTATCCCAATGCATGCCTACGGAGGCACCCCAACCCTAAGATGCCTAGTACCTTGGAGTCATAGCGTGGGGCTCGGTATGGATCAATACCACAGACTATCCATGTTGCTAAGGTTAGATAATTGAATGGATACACCATGAGAGGTCATGTGTTAGTATCCTAGATGGACCAACTGATGGGTTTGCAAACTACCCTGATAATGGGTGAGTTGACTTAAAAGGGCTAGGTTTTTGGACCATATGGATACACATCAGGTAACTGCCAGTGCCATGACGATATGATACGAGATGTATGGTGATCTGAGGTTGACTAAAATGATTATGATAATTGATATTGGTTTCTAGTATCTAGAGGAACAAAGGAAATCACACTTATCCCTCACTACTTGTGATTAAAATTGAAATAAATCAATGTGTAGGCTATTGTGCCTTGACTCGTGCCCTATGCCATCGTGGGCATTGTAGATGGATAATGGATTTTCAATGGTTTTGCAATGGTGTTATCATGAGTAGCGATTTGATCCACATGTTGGACTTAATCAGGTGGGAGGTTGAGTATATTGCATGTAATGCAAGGTTGATGGAAATGTCCTGTCTGTCGAGGTTGACCCAATGAGATGAGTATAATAAATAAATGACAGTATGCATCTTGCTGGCATGTGATATGCCTAGATGAGTTAGCATACTCAAGAGTGTGGCGCAGCTCTCGTGGTCCCGGTGAGTCCAAGATGGAGTGTTAGTTCTAGCCGCGGGTCTGTCGAGTTATCGTGACCCTGTAACAGAATGTAATGCTACAAGTATTGTCGGTTGTCCGCTTCTTGAGTATAGAACTCATCGAAGACTTGTACCTTGTCATAAAAGGTGCATCTGGTGTAGTCCTGTTTGACCGTAATGTACTCATTCCCTGGTTATCCCCTTGTGGCAGGTGAGCTAGAGTAAATGGTTTGAGGTGTTGACCTTTGGTTGGCAAGAGTTGATTTCTCCATTTCACGATATGTGACTGTTAGAGGTTGTGTTATGTATTGAAAGTCAAGTATTCCGACTGGTTGTTGTCTTGTATGGTACTCATACTTATGTATATACTTGTATAAATACAACCTCCTTGGAGTGCTTAGATAACCATAAAGGGAAGGACGATGTTATCAATTATAAGGGCTCTTGGAGAAAAACATGTGGAAAGGTGTTATGGAACATCGTACTATTAGTCCTTATAAATGGTCGGCTCAAGTAAGCTTAAGATAAGGAAGATGTGTTAGTAAATAATATCAGGTGGCAATAGTCAATAGCCAGATCTAGTTAGGACTCGTACAAGGGTGAACTCTTTGCCAAGGTTCATGAAGCTTGGGTTTTGGTGTGGGGTTTATTTGGAACACGATAAAGTTAATGTGGACTATTGAATTGGACAGCTAATGTGGACGTGTTATAAATCAAGTTAAATACATGGGATTAAACAGTGATTTTCACTTTGTGAAGTAAATGAAGAGAATTATAAAAGAGAATGGAGAGCTATTCTTTTGTGAGGATGGGTTACGTAGTTGGTTCTCTTTTGCACATTTCTGCCATCATCTTGCATTGCTTTAGTTTTTAGCACTGTATTGGGCAACTTTGCTTATAACGTACTCTTTGCGTGGATCTGACACGTGTTATTGGCGTTGCTATGGTAGTGAGCATCTTTGGGACTAGACTTGGCTTGTTGTTGCTGCACCGTTCATAGTACGCGCTTACTGGTAGAATTGTACAACGTTGTCACTTGTAGACAACTTTTTTTAGCTTCTGTATTTTGAAAATTTTCAGTCATGTAAATAATTTGAAGTCGAGGACTATTTTTATAATTGTTTATGTATGAATTTTACGAACCATGAATGTAATGTATGCTGGAGCATTTTTACTGTCTCTTGCAAACCATAAACTGTTGCGAATCACAAGTAGTGGAGGCTATTTCCTTTCCTTATTTTTGGAAGGAGGCTCTCTCTCTTTCCTCTTTATTCACGAGAAATATTTATTTTGAAATTAAAATTTTAGAACATGAATTAATAATTGATTTACTGATTCTAAATTCAATTACACTCGGAGCACAAGTATAATCTTTAATCTCAACCATTGATTTTTAATTAAGAATGCATTTCCACCATCCATTATGCTATAAAAGATATGCTAACCCTATCTCTTTTAATTCATTCAATTGTTGCAAGCAACAACTCTCTCTCTCTCTCTCACATTCCACACATCTAGTCTCTCTATCCCTAAACCCTAGTGGTCATCCCCTTACCATAGGTTTGTGGACACTAAGATTATCATCGTGTTGTCGTCATATTGCCGGACTGATTGCTCCTCGATCTTTATCTTCTTCGATGCCTTGTGCTTTTAAAGAAGACATCAGATTTTGTGAGACAGAATCAAGATATTATTTGCTCAGTTTGTCTCCTTGGATTGTGATAAGAACATGTCTCTTCCATGCACTCATAAGTGCTCCCTTGTCTGACCAAACTTGAGACAAGAGGCATCTTCCTTTAGAGGCTTTGAGATGACGGTCACGCTTCAAGAGGTAAAACTTATACTCATGTGATCATGATGAAATAACATGGGAATTATTCCCATGCCATCGATTTTTTTAAATTCATTGCACCATTGACTAGTATGACTAGTCGACCTAGATCAGATACAATTCAATCTCCATGCTTCCATGATGAAGGGCTTAATCCCTTGCCTTCATAGATAAGACACACATGAGGCGGTCGGGGGCAATGGACATATAAATAACAGAAGTGAATGTATACCCCCCTCACACGCTTAGGCTCTAGTCGACATAAGTATGAGAAAGAAGACAAGGCTTGGAGATAGATATGGCGGAGAGGATGTATAAAAAGAAAACAAAAAAAGAACAGAAGGAGCAACTCGGGTCACTCACCCCCTACACTTAGAATCTAGTCATCCTAAGTATAGCCACAAATGAAAATGAGATGGTAACGGGGTGAGTGATGTGAATTACGTGAGAGGGAGGGAACAAAAGAAAATGTATACAAGGTGAAGCGAGAATGTACAAAGATCAAGTAGGTTTACAAAAAAAACTTCTTGCGAGAACATGGAGGGAGGGTATATACATGCGGTGTATCATTGTCAGAGCGTCCTCAGAAGAGTAGAGTTATGGGTGACGATATTCCAATAGGGGTTGACAGACAACTGCTTGCTTAGATATGGCATGTGAACAACTAAACTGAGCTCACTCATGATAATCACCTCATTCGGGCCCAATGAGGAGTCCACAGAAGGCATCTTATTCTCTAGATCAAAGATGACATTCTTAATCGATTCTTCTGAAACTGAAGCACATAGATGAATAGGCAATGGCGTGCCTCAAGGTGTTGGGGGGAACGTCTCGAGGAATCAATACACTTCCTCTTCTCCTCACCAGATAAATGACTAACAACCTCTTTATTGACTAGGGTCTGTGCGGTATTGGTCATGTCCTTAGGTCTGGGTCTTAGAGGTGGTCTGTAAGGGGGTTTCTCGGTTGTGGTGATGTAGGCTCAAGAATTGGGTCACTGACCTTTGAAATGACTACAACTACCCAACCTCTTTCCCTCAGTATTTTGCTACTTCCCTCATTGCGATAAGTGAGAGCTAGTGGTTCTTTCCTTATTGACTTTCGGACCTCCTTGGAGTCCCTTCCTTCTCGTAGGGGCTACTATTCAACCCTCTCCCCACTAGCAAGTCTATCATACTTTTGATATGGAAACATTCACCAGGCTTTTCTCTTTGATGACTTTACTACTTCCCTCATTGCGAGAACCCTTAGCCCTACTATAGTAAGTAATAATAAGTAGTGGAAGCGCCCGGATATATAGTCCGGCTTTCAAAAATGATCTAACGCCTCACACTATCTCAATAACGATCAAGGAAATCTGAAATGATTGTGTCCAATTAATGGGAAGCTTCTGTTCATGAGTCATTCACAAAAATCTCTCACAGTGGTGGAGGGACAAGCGGAGGCGATGCCACCGTCGTTTTCTTGGTGACATAAGATATTTTCCATCAGAAGATAGTGATAATTGCGATTCGTGATCACTGCCCCTTACTTGATTGGATCCTACTTGATTCAACCGTACTTAGATTATCTTTATTTCTTTATATTGGACTAGGTAACATGCTTAGTAGTAAAATTATTTGTAAGTAATTACTCCTAATCAATGTTATGTGGCATGGGTTATTATTTGTGGATTTTTGTTAATATAAAGCTTGTTCAATATGCAGAGGATGGGACAAAAATGGATCAATGTGAATGTTAGGAGACCGAACACTACCATGTAGAAGACTAGTAAACGATGACTGGCTTTGAGAAAGCCTCAATTTATCAGAGAAATCCTCTTGTGTAAGTTGGCAATACTGAGTCGACATGAAATCAAATATATTTCGACGTGATAAAAAATGAAACAATCTTAACATCATAATAAGTACCATATGGAACCTATGTTGTGAAAATTGAAATTCAATAGGTTCGTTTTGAGAAGTATACTTGAGAACGTCTTGTATACCTGAATCCATTAATGATTGACTTTAAATTGTAGAGTTCATATATGAGAGATCTTGCACCTTGAAACTCTTATAAACAGATGAATGAGATAATATATAAATAATGGATAATGGATGTGCACACTTGCAACCTTCTAAGTTTTTCCAATCATGCACATGCCCCAATTTTTTTACAATAAGGATGCATCTTAATATCCTTAGGGCATGTTTGGTTGTTGGGTTGGACTGGGTTGGGTTGGATTGGGGTACCCCTGTGAATAGTAAATTGTACCCCTGTGAATAGTAAACTGTGAGGAGGATTGAGAGGGTTGGAAGGAGGGATACACCAGTGTACCTCAACCCAACTCAGTCCAACCCAGCAACCAAACATGCCCTTAAAGTTCACAGGTAGTTTCCTTGTGTTATCAAATTTATACACCTATATAATACAAACGGAAGGATGGATAATAATGTGAATTTTGCAAGTATAAAAGGGCACGTGTATTTGCAAGAAAGTTAGGGATACAAGTGTTACCGATAAAAATCAAAAGGGTGCACGTTTAGGGTTCGTTTGGTTGCAGGGTTGGGCAGGGTTGGGTTGGGTTGGGTACGATTCACAGGGATACCCCCTCCTCACAGTTTACTATTCACCCAGCCCTGTGAATAGTGCCCAACCCTGCCCAACCCTGCAACCAAACTGACCCTTAGAAAAATCAAACGGGAAATCCCTCCAACCAAACCAGTGAACCACCCCAGATCTACTCATGGATGATGGAAAAACTCACGGATCTACTCATGTGACGGAGAGGAAAAAAGGATTTACAAGTCCTATCCGCTCTTTTTTTCCCAGAAAAAGAGATCAAAGATATAATGAGAACGGAAAATGCACCAAAGTCGGAGGAGACGTTTTGTTTGGAACGGGCGTAACTAATACTAAGGGTGCGTTTGGTTCGTGGGTTATCCAGGGGTGGATAACCCGGTTTTGTGTTTGTGTGTTTGGTTGGTGGGTTAAGGGTTGGGAGGGTTTGTGTGATGTGATTGTATTGGAATTTGAAAAAGTTGGTAGTTATTATGGTATGATTGTATTGAAATTTGAAAAAGTGGGTGGTTGTTGTGATGTGATTGTATTGAAGTTTGGAATAGTGAGTAGAAGTTGAGTATTTTATGATTTTTAGATGATATGATGGTATAATATATATATTTTTGGTTGAAAAGAGAGTGGACCCCACTAGTGGGTTGGGAATATAGGTTTTGGGGGTAACCCACCCAAAGTGGGGGTAACCCCCCAACCAAACGCACCCTAAAAGGAATAGGGATTTGGGGACGACTGGTGACTGTGATGCAGCAGTAACGGTTAATTAATGTGGCGGTGCCGAAGTGGGGTCGTAGTGGGCACGAGGGAGGAGGTGAAAATAAAGAAAGAAACCCCGCTTCACAGCCCTTGACCTCTTCCCGCCCGCTGCTCCCTTGAAATCAAAACGAACAGAGAGGGAAAAATAGAGAGTAAGCCAAGGGGCAGGTGTTGGAGCGGAGCGGAGCCCGAGTGATAAAGGCGGGATCTTGGAGGGCCGATCTGGGGAGGGGGAGTGCGCCGCCATGGACACCCCGGAGAAGACGCAGCAGCAGATGGGGGCTCCCCGCACTTCGGCATTTGAGGTCTTTCTCCTGCATTTTCCGGCATTTGAGGTCTTTCTCCTGCATTTTCCCATTCTGGCCTCGCTTTCTTTCATTCCTTTTTTCTCGAGGAAATTGTCGGATTTGGGCTGATGGGCTTCTCCCAAGATGGGGTTTTGGGGTTGTTTTGCTCAACATTTTCTTATCGTTTTTCTCTCTTGCTCTCTTGTGTGTTTCGCTGTCGATAGGTTTTGTTGGGACTTCCTTTCGTCTGTTTTGTTACGGTGCCTGTTCGAAGGAGATTCGTTGCTTGTGTCGAGATCTGGTGGGTGGCGCATTGTTGGTAATTGAGTGATTTTTGAGTCAACATTTGTGGTTGCTTGTGGCCGGGAGCAGCTTTGGAGTTTTTATTCATGGTAGAAATATGGATGCTTATATTTTTTCTTGTTTGGATGGCTCATGTGAAGCATGCTTTCTTGAGCCGCTGGATCTCCATCAATCCACGTGGTGACTGTGAAATGGTCCTTTCAGGGACTCACTTTTATCCTGAGGGATCGAGAGTGTATTTTGAGATTTGCTTTTTTACCCCTTATTGTTCCAAGTATGATAATTCTAGATGCTTTTCCACTAGTGACTTTTGCTTTCGTATGCGGCGCATGGCTTTAAACTGTAGGGAAAAATAAGAGTTGTGTTTATTCCTTAGCCCTATACCCTCTTATATAAGGAGAGACCTATGGGCAAATTAAATAAGGTAGACAATGGAAAAGAGAAATAGATAAAAGATACAAGAACATAAGATAAACTTCTACACTCCCCCTCAAGATGGAGCATAGATATCTATCATGCTCATCTTGGATAAGCACTTTTGGAAGGGACCCCAAAGCAAAGCTTTAGTAAGAATGTCTGTCGTTTGGTCTCCTGAGCTGACATGGCTAGGTTCTACATAAACCATATACATCAATGTTTTGAAGACTTTTATTCCACGATCATTCTATTTTGTCAGGCTTTCAATTTCCTTTTAAATTTGTTTTCCCAGTAAAAAAATGATGATTTTAATCCACACATAAATTATGTGTAGTCGTATGCTTCTGACATCTTTTGGGTGTTTCTTGCCTTGGTTAAGTATAATTTTGTGCTCGATGATTGCTATGCATCCCCAAAGGAGGCAACATTTTATATTGTGAGTGCTGTCTTTTATTTAGTTCGATACGTTTAACTATCTGTTTTTTATTGTTTTTTTTTCACCACTGAGTTTATCCTGAAAATCCCCTGTTTTGCACGCTAATTAGTTTTAAGTTTCATTGTTGCATGCCTGTAGAATTTCATTGCTTATAAAAACAGATTATTGGATTGAGTTATTGTGAAAGAGATGCGGATGTTTCAATCCAGTACTCTTTTCTTTCTTGCAGGATTCACCTGTCTTCAACTACATCAATAGTCTGTCACCAATCAAGCCTGTCAAATCTGTTCATGTTGGTCAAACATTTAGTTCTATAAATTTTTCTTCCATTCCTTCTGTTTTCACATCTCCACATATCAACATGCAGAAGGAATCCCGATTCGTTGTGAGGTAATTTTATATTGATAACAACCTATGCTTGGGGGGGGGGGGTATGTCTGCTAAAGCAATTACTTTCTTTTCAGGCAACCACTTTCAGAGCTGTCGAAAGCACAGTTTTCTTCCGTCAGTGGAGATGAAAGCAATTTATGCATGGGTGTTTTAAATGTTGTTAGTCTCTCAAACTGTTCTGATAATAGGGCACAAGTTAACGGGAAGCCAATATGCTCTATAAACAAAGCTGTTGTTGATCTTCCTGAAGATTCCTTAACACACACATCCCCACAATATGATTGCGGCAGTCCCAATCATAACATGACACCTTGCTTTGATGCAAAAACTAATTTTAAATTGGTCATGGGGAGTACATCACTGATTGAGTTCATTCATGATGGTTTAGATGAAAGGAACATTCAAACTGCTTCTGCAACTGGTCTAGAAGCGAAGCATCAGAGCATAGAAGCCAAACAAGTTCCGGGATGTGATTGGAAGAATCTTACTTCCGACGATGGCGAAGATATGTTGATCTTTGATTCTATTCATGAACCAGAACCAATGATGGAAATGTCTGAATCTTTTGCTGATCCTGACAGTAATCTCACTTCTTTGCCTGAAGATACCATTTGCAGTTCACAGGAATTTCCAACTGATCATCTTTCTTTTGGTGGTCATCAAGATTTATTCTGTGGTTTGCCCTTTGATCGCAACAGAGAAATGGGAGATGGTGCCTCAGATCATACACCTCTTGTTTTTACAGGAAGCAATAACAATCCACCAACGGTTAATTTGTGTGCGAAGCATGAAGACAAAAATGTTACCTCTGATTCTTCCGGTCGCAAGGTAATTAACTATTGATCTTGGTAATATATTGATAATTTTGTTTTGACTATTGTGTAATATTTTCAAAATTACGGATATCGTGTCATGTTTTTCTAGGAATCTGGGATGCCGATACCTTTCAGTGTTCATAATTTGTTTCCTGTTTTAGAAGAATTTTGATTTTTTTTTGCAACAACGAATGTAATAAAAGGATATATATATACCATCTATTTGTGTAGAAATTCTAACATCTTGGATGTTATTGGATTCAAGAACTTGATTATCTGCATTTGACCTAGCCCTAATGAATGTTTTAAAAAGCTTGAGGTGGATCAAAGCATTCCATATGACATCGGAGTGTAGCTCGAGGCGGTCAAGGCACAAACCTTACTTACAGAGAAAAATGTTCTCAATACTGCAATTAGTCATAATTGTATTTTTCGTTAAAAAATCATAATTGTATTTTTGCAAACTCCTAAAAATTAGATAGCTTTGTTAAAGACATAAATCCATGATGTTTCAAGATTAATTCAAACATCCAAGTTCGTGCTCTGTGAGAGGTAAACTATCTAAAATCTCCAATAAACATGAAATGTAAACAGTTTTAAATATCAAAATATATGCAAATGCTAACAAAAACAAGTTTGAAACCTAACAAATTTAACCTTTTCCCTTTGATGATACTAATTTCTAAATGTAAATGTCATCGATATCGTTGCCATTTTCGATGCTACTGATCAAAGTCACCAATGAATCATCCATGTTGTGTTGCATGCATTGACATCGTCGTTGTCATAAGTGTATTCATCATCTTCATGGCCATGGGTGCCATTTTCTTCAATATCAACAAGAAACTTCCTACTAAATACACAGGCTTCTATTTATTCGATTGTAATCTAAGTGATGATATTTTTTTTGTATTTTTACTCCTTTACTTCTTCATTGGTCTTTACCCACATTGTTCCTTTATATCTACCAATTTCATCCTCAAGAGCTATATTTGCATTGAGCTCATGAAAAACCTCAACTTCACTCTCGCCTAGTTAGAACTTAGAGATCCATTCATCTTTTGAATTCATATTCTCCAAAAAAGGACCTTCTAATGTTTTCTTCCCCACTTGGCTTTGCTTCAATCTTAAATTGAACATACATAAAATTGATTTGTTGAGCTTCTCTTATTTTATTCGTTTCGTCTTTTGGTATGCACATGTGGATTAAAATTCTATTTCTTATGCAATCCAAGCTTGTTATATATTTACTCTCCATCTCCACCAAGTTAAACTTAAATATCCATCTGATTGCACGATCTACAATTTTGTTTACATCTAGATGCATTGCAAGTCAAACTCAAAATCCACATATTAAACCTCTTTAATTTAGGTGTCACATCTCTAAATGCCTGCCACCAATCCACTATAATTTGTAAATAGTGATGACATAACACATCTATGATAGAGAAATACATTTTTAAGCAAAATGATATACATATTAGGAGATATTTTATACCGAGATTTCTCTTCCTTTGTATGTCAGACTGTCAGTAGAGTTTGACTAACCTTATAAGCCTCTTACATTGATAAATGCACTAGATGCTAATTGGTTATTTTTCTCTTCCTGATCAAGGATCATCTTTTATAGGCAAGAGTACCATTTAACTTTTACCTCATGATCATTTTACCTTATAATCATGATTAAATGTCGATTAATACTGGCATTGATGTTAAGAAGCTTTAATAGGTTAAGGTAGTGAGGACTTAAGGTGGCTGGATGTCTGTGGGTTGACGTGGCCGATGCTCGACACCCCCTCGACGACCAACAATGGGTGTGGATGGATGCTTTCGTGATGTATACTTGCAATGCAGTGGTTGGGGGCACCGTGTTGAAGCCTGCAAAGATCCAGTCAGATGTTTTGGCTATGGAGCGAATGATCACAGATGTTTCCAGTGCACCCACAATTGCGTGTTGAAGCCTAGGTTTTGGATGGTAGGTTCCCAACTTGGGTGCTCGTTAGAGTAGGCGGAGGAGAAGGAAGATGTCTGATGGATGTGATGGAGGACATCAGAAGCTCCATTGGGTGTACTTTTGGAGGTGATGTGATTCAGATGGAGGCTTTGGTGTTTGTGCCCGTAGACTAACCGAGGATGAGGTGTCGAAGTTGCTCGCTAACACGCGGAAGGCAGAGGGGTGGGTCTATTGGAGGCTCCCTCGACTGCGAGATGTTGTGACTGATGTGCACGCGTCGAGGAGGGTTTTGATCAGGGGCCTTCCTCTGATTGGAAGAAAGCTTGAGGCGGTCGAGGCAGCTTTGGCACCGATGCTACATGTCATGGAGATCCTTCATAATGGGTTGTAGCAGGAACAGTTGTTGGATGTGCTGGCAATGGTGGCGGTGGTGAATAGGCCTTTGTCGTTCTCCTTCGAAGCCATCTTCCATGGGTTTGCCCTTCACCTGGAGGTGCGGGAGATGCCACTGGTTCTGCCCGACTCCGGGATGCTGCCGTTGAGGCGACCACCTTGTCATTGGAGAGGTCTTTGCCAGATATGGAAAGAACACTTTTCCCTTGGTTTGAAATATCGTAGAGGTTAAACGAAAGGGAAGCAAAGAGTCCTGAAAAATTTGCAACACGAGGTTCAAGGGGGATTTTTAGATCTCTGGGGCAACAGGGAAATATGTGGTGTGGTGCTTCTTGGACGGCTAGGGATGCAGAATCTGGTTACCTCTTGATAGGAGAGGTCTTATCAGGTACATGCGACCTGATTGGCAGAGAACCGAAATCGTGTGATTCTGGGGGAAAGAAATCGGATGTGCTTGACCTGATTGTAGATGGGCCTAAGATCCACAGTAGCTTGGTGGGGGTCAGGAAATCTATGGTTTTTCTCGGGGTTCAGGATCCCCTATCGTTCCCGAGCAAAGAGAAGGAAAGGGGTCCGCTTGTCCTTTCGGGGGAAAGCTCCTAGCAAGGGGCAATGGCACCAGACTCGGCGAACCTGATGGCATACTCTGGGGCAGTAGGACCACGCTCTTCGGTGTCCGAAATCGTGCTCGACTAGGTCTCCTTCCTACGAAGGTGCGAATTCAACGATCCACCATCTCATGTGCTGGTCTGACGGGCAGTTAAGCAGTGGCTCTCTCAACAGAGAGGTAGAGCAACTGGGTGATTTGTGCGGTGGAATAACCCTGGTGGGAGCGCAACATGGAGGTTATTTAGTATTGGGATGCTTTAGGAGGAGCAATGGTAATCGTTGTCTCAGGGATCGAAGGAGGCATACATGCTTCGAGATCTATAGGTCGTTGGAGGCACTGGGGGAGGGTTGAAGCCAAGGTTTGCTGAGGCGTAACCTTCTTCTGGGTGTTGGCAGTCGCACGATGGGAAATCGACTTGGGCTTGGTTCATGATGAGGTTCATATGCATACTCCGGTACTTGGAGCGGTGCACTTGATCGGTGATGAGAATGCGTGGGCCTTAATCGGTGATGTGAAGGTGAATGGGGAGACTTACAGGCAGGAGGAAGGTGGGGCGAACACACGAGAGGAAGGAGCAATTGGGGAGGGCCTGAAAGAGGGTGTCGTGTTGTGCCTAGGGCTGGTACCGGTGACTGAGGCTAGCATGGAGTCCAAATGAATATTTTTACTTGGAATGCGAGGGGCCTTAGAAGGCCTGACAAGAGGGCCGCAGCTCACAGTGCGGGACTTGGTCATGGAACGAAGGGTTGATGTCGTCATCTTGCAAGAAACAAAAACTTCTGCCAATTTCGAGACTGTTTAGAAGGATGTTGGGGGGAGCAGGCTGTCGGAGTTTCGAGCCATTGGATTAGATGTGGCATTTGCATGATTGATTACATGCTGGAATGGAGAGAAGTTCGGTTTGGAAGATGAGGAAGTGATGGGTTGGCACTCAATCTCTATCCTGTTGCGGATGGAACTTGGATCACTGTTACCAATGTTTATGGGTCGTGCAACGACATGAGCTTTTCACATCTGGTAAATGAGCTGACTTTAGCACAGATGAGGTTTCTGTCGGACCCGTAGATCATGGCTGGTGATTTCACTGTCACCCTTCATCTGGAGGACCATCCTGGGGACAACTACGGCTGTGACGCGAGGTCTTATGAACTATAGGGCATCATTGGTGACTCTGGGCTTCAAATCATTGATGCTTCGGGCTGCATGTATACGTGGCGCAATTCAAGATCGAGATCTCATATTGATAGGTTCTTACTTTCGGTTGAGACAGTGGTTGTTTTTTCTTTTGGTAGGGGCATATGCCTTACCAAGAGCACACTCCGACCATACACCACTGTTGTGGTCCTCTAGTGAAGATGTTTGTCCTAGATCCTTTTTCCACTTTGAACGAGCTTAATTATTAGAGGAAGGATTCTGAGTCCGTGGCTTCATTATGGGAGTATTGCTGGCTTCTTGGATCGTTTGCTGCTCGGGTTGTTACTCTGAGGAGGCATTTGGCAGAGTTCCACCGAAATAACTGGATGCAATGATGATCCAGACGGATGAGGGCCCAGGAGGAGGTATGCATGCTTGATAGACTCGAGGACAAGAGGGTGTTAACGGTGGAGGAGTTTGAGGAAAGAGGCAAACACCTTGCTGAGATCCATCTGGAGGATAAAAAGGAGGTGGCGTGGAGGCAAAGATCCATGCAACATTAGTTGAGGGAGGGAGATGCAAATACGTGATTTTCCATGCTATGACTAGTGACCGGAGGTGCAGAAATTATATACATTCCATTGTGGTTGATGGTACAATGGTTCAGGGAGAATAGGCTGTGGGAGTGATGCTCTGATCTCACTTTCAGGACTTTAGCAAAAGGGGTACACGTGCTGACTGGAGATGGCAGGGAAGGGGGGTCTCGGGGATCTCAAACGTTCATGTGAGCTCCGTAGTTCAGGATTTTACAGAGGCGGAGACTAAAAAATGCTTTATTCCAACTCAACGCAGATGGGGTACAACGCTGATGGGGCACATGTATACGTGGCGCAATTCAAGATCGAGATCTCATATTGATAGGTTCTTACTTTCGGCTGAGGCAGTGGTTGTTTTTTCTTTTGGTAGGGGCATATGCCTTACCAAGAGCACACTCCGACCATACACCACTGTTGTGGTCCTCTAGTGAAGATGTTCGTCTTAGATCCTTTTTCCGCTTTGAACGAGCTTGATTATTAGAGGAAGGATTCTGAGTCCGTGGCTTCATTATGGGAGTATTGCTGGCTTCTTGGATCGGTTGCTGCTCAGGTTGTTACTCTGAGGAGGCATTTGGCAGAGTTCCACCGAAATAGCTGGATGCAATGATGATCCAGACGGATGAGGGCCTAAGAGGAGGTATGCATGCTTGATAGACTCGAGGACAAGAGGGTGTTAACGGTGGAGGAGTTTAAGGAAAGGGGCAAACACCTTTCTAAGATCCATCTGGAGGATAAAAAGGAGGTGGCGCGGAGGCAAAGATCCATGCAACATTAGTTGAGGGAGGGAGATGCAAATACACGATTTTCCATGCCATGGCTAGTGACCGGAGGTGCAGAAATTATATACATTCCATTGTGGTTGATGGTACAGTGGTTCAGGGAGAATAGGCTGTGGGAGTGATGCTCTGATCTCACTTTCAGGACTTTAGCAAGAGGGGTACACATGCTGATTGGGGATGGCAGGGAAGGGGGGTCTCGGGGATCTCAGACGTTCATGCGAGCTCCGTAGTTCGGGATTTTACAGAGGCAGAGAATAAAAATGCTTTATTCCAACTCTAACGCTGATGGGGCACATGAGCCAGTGGTTTCCCCGTTTGTTTCTACAGTGAGTTGATCAAGAATGATGTTATGGATGTACTTCACGAGTTTTGTACTGGAAATCAGGGGTTTGAAAAGTTGAATAAATCCCTTCTTTTTTTGCTGTCAAAGAGGGAGATTCCCACGAGGGTGGAGGACTACATGCCTATGGCACTTTCTAACACAATTTATCTCATAATTGCAAAGATTCTTGTTAACCGACTTCGGGGAGTACTAACTACCATCATTGCTCTGGAACAGACAACCTTTGTGCTTGAGAGATTCATGCCAGACAGGCTGGTGATGGCGTTTGAAGTGATATTAGATTGGAGGAGGAACAAGACCAAAGGCCTGCTTTGGAAAGTTGATTTTGCTAAGGCATATGATTGTATTAACTAGCGTTTCCTTTGGACCTCTTTGGAGAAGAGGGGTTTTCCTAAGCTGTGGATTGCATGGATTAAACAATGTATTACGACAGCCTCCTATGCTGTTCTCACAAATGACATGTTAGAAGGGGGTTTTTTCAGCCCCAGAGGGGGTTCAGGTAGGGATGCCCTCTCGCCCCTTTTTGCTCTTTGTCATTGTAGCGGATGCGTTGGCAGTATTGATGTGGTTGGCGAAAGATGCTGATTGGTGTGGTGGCTATAGAAATGGAGATATCTTGATTCCTCTGCTTCATTATACTGATGATACTATGATGTTCCAGGGGGCGGATATGGATAAGATTCTGCGGACATCGCGTATCGTGGACATCTTCAGGGACATGTTGGGATTGCAAATCAACAGAGAAAAGTTTGTGATGATATACTTTGGGATGTTCGAGCAGGAGGCACTAGCGGAGGCGGTTATTTTGAAATGCCTAATTGGTAGTTTGCCTAAAATATATGGGGCTCCTTTTGGTGGTGGGACGGCTACGTTCTTGTGATTGGAGACCCATGATGACAAGGCTAGAAGGAAGATTGACAGGATGGAAGGCAACTATGCTATCTAAAGGAGGGGGTTGGTCCTTTTGAAGTATGTCCTCTATGCCATCCCAATTTTTTCTGCTCCACGAGATTATTACCAGAAGGATTTCGTTTAAATATGGAGTCTCTGATGAGATGGTTTTTCTGATCGGATGGGAAGCAAATGTAAAGGGAGTTCTACTTAGTTGATTGGGGCAAGTTTACAACTGCGAAGAGGAAGGGAAGTTTGAAGGTGGTAAGATTGGAGGAGATATACAAGGCACTTGTAGCGAAGTGGGTGGTTCGGCTTTGGGGGAGTTCGGAAGACCCTGTTTATCAACTCATGTGGAGGATATACGGTTTTTCTTTGTCCTTGGAGACCACCTGGATACATGCCCCCTCCTTGATGTGACATGCTATCACCAAGATCCTTTCGAAGATGGTGACGAAGACATAACCTGTATTAGGGATGGAGAGAGGTTTAGATTTTAGCATGATGACTGAACGAGAGACATGGTACTGAGGGAGAGGTTCCTTACGGTGCGTTTGGTTGGGGGGTTACCCCCCACTTTGGGTGGGTAACCCCCTAAAACCCACACTTTAAACCCACTAGTGGGGCCCACTCCCTTCCCATCAAAAAAATTATATATTATACCATCATATCATCTAAAAATAATAAAATACTCAACTTCTACTCACTATTCCAAACTTCAATACAATCACATCACAACAACCACCCACTTTTTTAAATTTCAATACAATCATATCATAATAACTACCAACTTTTTCAAATTCCAATTCAATCACATCACACAAACCCTCCCAATCCTTAACCCACCAACCAAACACACAAACACAAAATTGGGTTATCCACCCCTGGATAACCCACGAACCAAACACACCCTTAGACTTTTCAACCCGTCTTGTGAAAGAGAGGGGTCGACCAACCATATGTGGGAACAAAGAGCTTGGACTTTTCAATTCTCCTCGGTACTTTTTGGTCATAAGTTGGAAGACCTTCTTAGACTGCAGAGGGAGTTAATAGATGTGGAGGGCCAACAACTTGTATATGTCATTTTTTGTGGGAAGATGGAAGATTTACGATGAAGAAGGCCTACCGTTTTTTCACCGACGAGGGAGGGCAGGTGTACTGTGATGTCAGACTCGATACTGGAATCATATGGAGGAGCAGGGTGCCTAACAGAGTTAATGTTTTATTGTGGTTACTTAGCCTTTATAGGGTTCTTACCAAGAGTCGTCGGGACCGGTTGTTAGGTGTGGAAGATTGTAGCCATGACATACGCGGGTTGGAGGTGAAAGACTTGGACCATTTGTTCTTCTCATGCTTTCACTTTTTTTGGACACAATGTGCTGCACGTTGTATAGATTTAATTCAAAAGGACTTCAACAAGAGGAAGCTCGTCTCAAGGGCGGTGGAGCAAGCACGGACGATCACCACATTCGTTTACAACCATTCCAAAGTGCTGGCGTTGATAAGACGGATGTGCAATGGTGAACTGGTGAGGCCTGTCATCACATGCTTTGCAACCTATTTTATAGCGTTGCAAAGCCTTAAACAACATAAGACATGGTTGAAGACCGTGTGTTGTTAAGGTGAATGGTTCGAGATATCTGAAGCTCAGAGTAAAGGAGGATGGAAGTGGAGTCGACATCAACGATCTCCACTTCTGAGATGATGTGACTCGGGTCACGAAGATAATGGATTCAGTTGTTTTTGTATTGAGGATCGCAAACATCAACAAGAAACCCACCATGGGAGTGATCTACGAGGCAATACGCTGTATGAGAGAAGGTCAGAGAAACATCCGGGAGAGGATTCAAGGCATGGTTGGACATCATAGACTAGCGTTGGTTTAGGATGCTCTCACATCCTCTTCATAAGGTTGGAGGTGAAAGACTTGGACCATTTGTTCTTCTCATGCTTTCACTTTTTTTGGACACAATGTGCTGCACGTTGTATAGATTTAATTCGAAAGGACTTCAACAAGAGGAAGCTCGTCTCAAGGGCGGTGGAGCAAGCACAGACGATCACCACATTCGTTTACAACCATTCCAAAGTGCTGGCGTTGATAAGACGGATGTGCAATGGTGAACTGGTGAGGCCTGTCATCACATGCTTTGCAACCTATTTTATAGCGTTGCAAAGCCTTAAACAACATAAGACATGGTTGAAGACCGTGTGTTGTTAAGGTGAATGGTTTGAGATATCTGAAGCTCAGAGTAAAGGAGGATGGAAGTGGAGTCGACATCAACGATCTCCACTTCTGAGATGATGTGACTCGGGTCACGAAGATAATGGATTCAGTTGTTTCTGTATTGAGGATCGCATACATCAACAAGAAACCCACCATGGGAGTGATCTACGAGGCAATACGCTGCATGAGAGAAGGTCAGAGAAACATCCGGGAGAGGATTCAAGGCATGGTTGGACATCATAGACTAGCGTTGGTTTAGGATGCTCTCACATCCTCTTCATAAGGTTGGCATACAAGAATATATATTTTTCCATTTTTAATAACACTTTAGAGTTTAGAATATGGATTAAAATCTGAGAATTATCTATGTTTGTGTCTAGCTTATCACTTCAATCCCAAGTACCAATACAAGAGTAATCTTGGTATAAATGCTGACCTTCTAGCAGCTGTACAAGTTGTGGCAGAGAAGCTCGTCAAGGACGAGAAGACACAGACCTTGTACATGAATGGGTTAATTTTGATTCTGTAATCTAGAGTGGGAGTAACATAATATTCATTATGTAACAACTTACGACTTCAAGCAATGTATAGATCAAGTATTTCAAGGATTCCTTGGGTTCTTTGGTAGAATTACCGTAGTTAATGGACAGGGCAACACTCTTTCCGTTAAGGACTAAAACGAAAAAGTCCATTGATTGTGTTGTGATGCACTACAATTATTGATTTATCCTCTTTTTGGATTTTCCAACCAAATGGTGGTTACTGTACGGGATGGAAGCCCCAACCTACGGAAAGTAGCAGTGAAAGTATTATCCTAAACCGAGTTTTGCTGGTGGCTGTGTGAGGAACTGGATACATTTAACTTGATCCATTCAAAGAAACGGAACAAGTTGGAGAACCGAGGCTCTATGATCTTGTCTTCGTGCATTACAACTTGGGGCTAAAGATGAAACATGCAAGGAAGGGGCATGGCAAAGACGACTACACATACCCTATCGATCTTGCATACATTTTCAAGATGCACGATGATGATGCTGATGAAGATGTTCTGCAGAGGTGGATGGATTCCAATGGTGCTCCAATGCTTGATCAACCGAGAAGCAGGCCAAATCAGAATATAAGCCAACAAATGAGAGCAGATGTTGGTGACTATATGGACAGATATGGACGGATCACGAACCCTCTTGGAGGGGTGGAGCTTAATGCGATTGTTGACGATATTCTTTCTCTTCACTGGTTCAAAATCCAAATCCAAATCCAAATCAAAGGATGATAGTGGAATTGATGATGATGATGATGTTGGCGATCGTGGTGGATCTAGTGATAGGGAGACATATTCAGGGGGGTCAAAGCAGGGGGAGATTGTGGACCACATGACGATATATGATTTGAGACACGGTGAGAATACATGGAGCAACACATGGAAACACACATGGACAGTTTGTCCCAAGTTCGAGTCCAAGACCTATGGATGGCGATGCATATGGACGCGACCATCATCCTATGAACATCTACATGGACGATTTAATATCATCTGTAGGTTCGTTGAGCTGCATGAACATTGATAACCTATACCGTTGAGGAATGCCAAGTCCTCTGGGTGGATATGGATCATCACACGATGATGGATCATTTGGCGTCTTCCTGGAAGTCTTTCATGCTCCTCCTCCAGGACCTCCTCCCCCTCCTCAGGCATATACACCTTCATCATATGGGTACATCGGGTATTGAGGATATAACAACTACAACGGTGAGAACTACCAAGGTAGCCAACCCGAACAGAGCCAGGGTAGCTTCTTTGGTGGTGGCAGTTTTGGTTCCTTCCTCGAGTGTACGCCCATGCCTCCTCCTCCTCCTCCACATAGATCTTCTCCTACTCCATCGTCATCATCTCGAGGATCTCAAGCCAGTACTTCGCAGCCTCGTCGTGCCCCTCGTGATACCAAATCTAGTGTTGCTTATCCTCGTCTTAGGATACTCATAGGATCGATGACCATCAATACCGACAATATGTTATAGATTACAAGGCCATGTACTCGTACATGACATGGGAAAACTATTGCGAGTTCATTGAACGATTCGTTATAAGAGACAACGGGGTAGGGGAACGATTCAGATCCTCCACGAAACTCTTGGTTCTAAGGTAATCTCTATTAAACTATTGCATTAATTTACATTTTTCCATTTATTTTTGTCAATAGATAAATTTTTATACCAAAGAAACATTATCTCATTAGTCATTAATCATTATGTACATTTTTGGAATCAATTGGCTCATCTCAATGCCATTCACTATGTGCTCGATATGACCGATATGTGCAATATAAGGATCATAAATGATTTATATGTGCCATCTAAGTCTATATATCTAAGTTATTTAATGTTGTAAGAACTTAAATGAAATCCATATCCAATATCTATAAGTCAGGAATCATCATTAACATCGATACGTTTGATATGGCCGATTTTGTGATATATGGGGTACAAATGACTGATATGTGTGATATGTGTGAATTTCAAGCTTATTTATTGTTTTAATATCTTGGATGATTTTAGTTTATGAAAAAACAAAAAAAACTTTTTGAGCCATTTTTGACATTGCCACCGATATCGTCGATATATCGATGATATATATTTTTTAGTCGGACCGATATGATATCGATATTGATATTTCCTACCTTGGAACCAACAATGGCTGGTTAACCATATAAGAAGACATTCTTAACATCCAGCTGAAAGAGAGGCCAATCATGTGCCGTAGCAACAGAAATAAGAATCCTCAATGTAAAATGTCGAGCGACAGGAGAAAACATATCATGATAGTCTACCCCATATGTCTGAGTGAACCCTCGAGCAACAAGCCTGACCTTGTATCTATCCACATTACCATCTGCACGGTGTTTCACCTTAAACACTCACTTGCTCCCCGCAACAACTACACATATGGAGCAGGAACAACACTCCACATGCCACGAGATTGTAATGCATCCATCCCTTCCTCCATGGTAATGCGCCGCTGACTAATATGTAATGCCTCCTGATATGTTCGTGGTATGTCTACGGCAGATAGTCCAACAACAAACCTCTGAAACTCCTCTGAGAGACGTGTAAGAGAAACATAGGAAGTAAGAGGGTACATAGCACATGTACGCCTCTGCTTCCATAAAGAAATATGCACATCAAGGTCCTCAGCCACCTCAGTAATTGAGACCGGAACATTTATAGACATGGACGAAGCCAGACTTTTATGCCTAGGGGGCTATATTAATACTAGATTAAACTAGGATACATGTTATATAAATGCCATTTTTTATATTTTAACGTATCTTAGAAAATATATGATGGAGTTATTGAATAGAAAATAACTTGAACTTCATACTATAGGAAAAAATATGTTTTATTAATTTTGATTCAAAGTTTAAATTTTGAACAAAAAAGTCACTAAGTGTATATATTTCTAAAATTACTTAAATTACATTCTTCGCGAGTCGTGACTTCAAACCAAATCCCATTGATAATTGATTCTATCCAAGATGTAATTTTTATTTAATTATGTAGTGCATTTTACTTATTTACAAATATAAATATTTTAAATTATATTAAAAAAAGAGAAACTTACTATATGAGTAACTTGAATGACGAATACAACTATGTAATGATGATATAACCATACGTTAGTAATTCAGACTAGATTCTTGAAATCTGATGATGCAAAAAATGAAACACAATACATAGGGAATTTCATGTGAATAAATAAATAAATTTTTTGAGGTGATAAGTGAAGATTATCGGAGTTTAAATGATAGGAGGTAGCCGAGTTAGTCTGACGACCACTTACTCGTTACGGGACAGGAGGAGGCGCATTTGACATCGTCCATGTGCCTTCAAAATGTTTTATATGCTCCTGACTTTCAAATGAATTTACTTTCCATAGTCAGATTTCTAAGAATATGCATTGTCGTGTTATTTTTGACCCTTCGTCTCTTGTGTTTCAAGACATACTTACGAGTAGGGTGATTGGATGTGGCCGTGAGTAGCAGGGCTTTACAGACTGGTCCAACCTCATGCTGGTGTTTCTACTATACCTACTAGACCGGTTTCACCATATCTGTGGCACCTTTGTTTTGGGCACCTTCCTCTACAGAAGCTGTGTCATGTTCTCCCTCAGATCTCTACGAGATCCTCTTTGCAGTGTGAGGCATGCCAACTTGGGAAGCATCATCATTCCTCTTTTCCATCCCGTCAGAGACGGATCAGTTCTCAGCTATTTGAACTCCTACATTGAGACATTTGGGGCCCGAGTTGCGTTCTTGATCATCAAGGACACCGTTTTTATCTAGTTGTTGTCGATGATTTTTCTAGACTTTCTTGGATCTTTTTATTGAAGAATAAGTTTGAGGCTGGATCTGTGATCAAATATTTATTAATGAGATAAGGAATATTTTTTCTGTAGAAGTCAAATATCTTTGTTCTGATAATGCTTTATAGTTCTGCACTTTACAACTTTCTGAGTTCCTTAGATCTTTGGGCATTGTTCATCATACCTCATGTGCTTATACTTCCCAACAGAAAGGTGTTGTCGAGCGCAACTACCGTCATTTACTTGACGTGACCAGAACCTTGCTGATACAAAGTCGTGCTTCTCATGCCTACTAGGGAGATGCGGCCCTTACTGCATGCTATCTTATGAACCGCATGCCCTCGTCTGTGTTGGGAGAGAAGATCCCTTTCTCGATTGCATTTCCCGAGAAGGATCTTTTCTCCCTTACACCTCGTGTGTTTGGTTCTGTTGCATTTGTTCATGATGTCTATCCTGATCCAGTGTTTAGGAAATCGGCCGGGTATATCGTATACTCGGTCGCATACTCATACTGGGAAGCCTTGACGCTTCGAGTATGACCAAATCGGCATCTAGGCGGGTCAGGCCGCATACTCGGCCGAGTATATTGTATATGCAGCTGAGTATGCGACGGATTTTCAAACAAACATTTTCTAAAAGCCTAACCTAAACTTGGATACTTGACTTAACGCTCTTTCAATTTATGTTTTTGCTCATTTGACTCTATATTATTTTTTATCCCAATAGTTTTGTTTCTTCTACCTTCAATTCTTTATTATTATAATCAAGAGATATAATATTTAGATGATATTAACATGATATTAAAACATTATTTATATTTTTAATAATACAACATACCAAACCGCATAAAACTGCATACTCCCCGCATACTTTCTCGCATACGACATACTCTCTATGCAACGACCCCTCTGACTGAATACCGCATACCGTCTTCCTGAACATTGTCCTGATCGTGACAAGCTCTCTCCCAGAGATGTCAAGTGTGTTTTTGTTGGCTACTCTCATACCCAGAAAGGGTACCGATGTTTTCATCTGCTCAGGCGGAAGTACTTGGTTAGTGCCGACATCACTTTCTTTGAGTCTGTCATGTATTTTTCTCCTACAGGTGACTGACTAGTCCCATTTGACTCTGACGATGAGATCTACATACCTCCACCTCCTACTGTCACGCCACCACCACTACAACCTGCTCCTGTGGCTCCACCTTCTAATGTGACTTAGTTTTTGCCACATGTTTTTACTCGCAGGCCTTGCTCTCTTCCCTCTGCTCACAGGTCTTGCTTGTCATCCATCACGCTTCAGGTATGTAATGAGCACATTATTTCTACTGATGGCACTACTGAGCTGTCTGTACAACAGGATTCCATACATGATGAGCCGGTGCCCTCTCAAGAGGGGAACTCACAGGTTACAGACTTGGCAGAGGATCTTGATGTACCGATTGCTCTGCACAAGCCGAAATGAAAGCGTGCTACTTATCCTTTTGCAGCCTAGGTTTCTTTGAGCAGGCTATCAGAGGATTTCGGGAGGTTTACCTTGGCACTATCTGCTGTGGAGATACCACTGACATATCAGGAGACTATCAGGACAATCAGTGGATGTTAGCCATGGAGGAGGAGATGGCTGTGCTACAGTCACGTGGTATGTGGAGTCTTGTTTTTGCTCCAGTTGACGCGTCCGTTGTGGGATGCAAATGGGTGTTCACTGTGAAGCATCGTGCGGATGGCAGTGTGGATCGCTATAAGGCGAGACTTGTGGCATGTGGATTCACCTAGACATATGGGATGGACTATCATGATACTTTTTCTCCAGTTGCCAGACATTTTACTCTGCGTATTCCATGACCTCAAATTTCAACAAATTTTGATCGAATTAATGTTGAATATCGATATCCTGTCAAAAGCAAATTCGATCGAAATGACTGAAATGACCAAAATATGGGGACTCTAGTACAAAAAATGACCGAAATGTCTGAAATTTGGTCGAAATTCGACCGAAATTCCGTTTCGATCAGTCACCAAAATGGTGACCGAAACTGATATTTAGGGGCTTGACATATTCTACTTTCTGTTGCTGTGACACGAGATTGACCCCTTTACCAGCTTGATGTGAAGAATGCCTTCCTCTATGGTGATCTACAAGAGGAGGTCTACATGCATCATCCACCTGAGTTTGCTACTGAGGGGGAGTGTTAGAAGGTTTGCAGGCTACACAGTGCTATCTATGGCCTTAAGCAGAGTCCTAGAGCATGGTTGCAGAAGCTCTTGGACTTGATAAATCAGCATGGGTTTGTGCGATCAACGACCGATCACTCTTTGTTTGTGCAGAGGACCCAACGAGGTACTATTGTCATTCTTGTTTATGTTGATGACATTATTATTACAGGGGATGACCAACAGTTTGTGACCAAGGACCTTGGGCATCTACGTTACTTCCTTGGATTGGAGTTTGCCAGGAACCATCGAGGTCTTGTGATGACCCATAGGAAGTACGTTACGGATCTTCTTTCAGAGACAAGCATGGCCGATTGCAGGCCTGCCACTACTCTTATTGACCCGAGCATGAAGCTTTATGATGATGACATTAAGGAGGTTGACAAGAGAAGATACATGGAGCTTGTTGGCAAGCTACTATACGTGACTATTACTCGGCCCGACATATCCTTTGTCGTGAGCAAAGTGAGTCAGTTTATGGAGCAACCTAGACGAGCACATATGGATGCAGTCCATATGATTTTGAGATATTTGAAGACTTCACATGGTACGAGACTTCTTTTCAGCAGAGGTACATCTCTTTCAGTTACAGCATGTGCAGATGTAGATTATGCTGGATGTCCAAAGGATAGAAAGTCTACATTAGGCTTTGCTGTATTCACATGGAATTCCCTAATTTCATGGAAGAGCAAGAAGCAGACTGTAGTTTCCAGATCGAATGCTGATTCAGAATATAGGGCCATGACGCAGGCTAGCACAGAGATGATGTGGGTCAGATCGGTTCTTACCGACCTAACTATAGAGGTGCCTCATGCACCTCCATTGTGACAATCATGCTGCTCTTTTTATTGCTAACGACCCAACCTTTCATGAGAGGACAAAGCACATAGAGGTGGACTATCACTACACTCGTGACATGATACAGAAGGGTCTTATTACCACAGAGATGATGTGGGTCAGATCGGTTCTTACCGACCTAACTATAGAGGTGCCTCATGCACCTCCATTGTGACAATCAGGTTGCTCTTTTTATTGCTAACGACCCAACCTTTCATGAGAGGACAAAGCACATAGAGGTGGACTGTCACTACACTCGTGACATGATACAGAAGGGTCTTATTACCACTACGCATGTCAGCTCTGGAGACTATACAACCGACGTTCTTACTAAGGCTCTAGCCAGGGCACCTTATCAAAGATGTTGTTCCAAGCCGAGTCTGATCGATATCTACGCTCTAGCTTGAGGGCATGGAAGGACATATCGATATCGATATCGTTTCGATATCGTGTCGATATCGATATATCGGCGATATATCGCCGATATATCGCTGATATATCGCTATATCAAGGAATCTTTCTGAAGAAAATGTCTGAAATCGGATATATCGATATATCGATTTCGATATCGGTCCCATGTCGATATCGATATATCGGCGATATATCGCCGATATATCGGGATACGGCCTTCCATGCTTGAGGGGGAGTGTTGAGATATTTGTTATCTTTAGTATTGTTTTTCTTATTTTCTATTTATTTTGTCTTCATCCTGTAATTTGCCAATAGGTTCCTCTCCTATATAAGAGAACCCGAAGGCCTCTCATAATTGCAATTCATTCTTTTCCCACAACAATATCATCCCATTACATTCGATTCATTGGCCCAAAGACGAATTCTCTCTCCATTGTCATAGCTTAGATTTGAACTTAAGAAATGCTTTTGGCCTGTACTTTTAATTCTCGTCTTTCATGGACCTTTCTTGTTCTGTTATACGTATCTAGTTTGCTGATTGATATTTTTTCTGTGTTGTATTTATTTTAGCAAGTGAAAGAAAATCATTTTGTAGGTTGATTCTCAAAATCAACGAGGATTGCGAAGAAGGTGTCTTGTTTTTGAGATGGCAGGAGCACATAGGAAGAACTTGCAGAATAGCAAGAATGCTGCATCTTCATTACAACGCTATGTAACGCTTTCCTCTGAGATTCGACAAGCTACCAAGCTAAAAGATGGAGTTGGATTATCGCAGTGCATGTTGCCAGGTGTTGGTTTGCACCTAAATTCTCTTGCTACCATGTCAAAGGATTCTTTGAGTAAAGAAGAAAAACATAGTTGTGGAAATGATCTCGTTTGCTTGCCTTGTACCATCAATCCATATCCTCTTTCTAGCGGTCAGGAAACTCCACAGACGTCTCTGTCTGTTGAAAAGGATCCCACTTCTTCTAGTGCAGTCCAGGATTTTCAAATTATGCATGATAGCCCACCAGACAATGCAACTATAGATGGTGATGACCAGAGCCAAAGTAGTCCCAAGAAGAAAAAGCAAGTATTGCCTGTTTCATAAATTGACAATAACTAGTTAATTAGTTATTTTGTTCTAATTTTATGTTTTCGAATCATCTTGCAGACGAAAAGCAGAAACCTCCAGTGAAATTGAGGGCTGTAAGCGTTGTAACTGTAAGAAGTCCAAGTGTTTAAAGCTGTAAGTTAATTTGAGGGCTTGCTCAATGGATGCTCTATATATAGGCTTTTTTTATCGAGTTAGAAGCAATAGTCCTGTGTAATATAATTGATTAATAATGATATCTACTCATATCATTAGTTCAAATTCAAAGATGATGTGCATTTATTATTTTTAATTCAGCCATCACATCTTTTGTTCTAGTGCTTCTATTGTAAGAGGATCCCCTCTGGTGATGTTGTCTTTACTAGAAAATGTTCTTAAGAAGTATGCTCTTTAATAAAATAATTTTTCATATCCTAAAGTTATAGAAACACTTCTTTTATCTAGACTAGATTTCTGAAAGGCCACAAAATATTTCAGTTTATGTTCATCAGTTTTAGCTACTTTTGCATAGTTAGAGCTAATAAGATTATTAATGTCAAATTTAGATGTATTATGACAGATTAGCATTCTCGCTATTTGTATGCTTGGTTGTTTCATTGAAAGCTTGGAGTGACTTGAAAGGTTCTTTTTAATGGGCAGTTTTTCAGAAAACATTATGATTAGGTTCCAAAGCACCAAAGTTGTGGGAGTTCCCCAAGTATAGGATGACTATCAATAATCGGATAACAGATTGGTTCAAAAAACCCGGATGACCGGTGACACAAGACGTCCCTTCACGGTACAATTAAGCCATCACCGTTTCAACAAAAATCATAACCACACATCATGTAACTAACCTTTGTAACCCCAATTCTTCCTTCTCCACTATAAAGGGAAATGCCATACTTTTTCATGACATAGAGAAGGGCAATCAGCCTGTAACACCTATTGCTAGCGATGCAGAGGAGAGACCCTGCTCACCTGGATATAAGTGGCATTCGTTAGTAGATGCCAATTGTGTTATCTTTTCTTGTGTGTTTGCTTGTTGGTATCTCTCTCTCTCATTCACTCCTTTGGTGCCAGGGATTATCCCATGCATGCTAACCACACATCTAGATGAACTTAAGATGCCATTTTATAGATGTTACTGTGATGCGCTTTATTTGTATAATGTATATAATTATTATCATCATTAAGCATAAACTTTCATTCTACATTGATATATAAGCAAAGCTTAAAAATATAACAAAATTTATGGGATGATGCACCAATGCTGCATATGGCTTTAGTTCAAAGACATGGCATTGAATTTGTAGGATTAAAACTTAAATTATTGACTATTATTTTCATGTTAGTACTTATCAAGGAGATGGTATCTATGAAGCTTAGATTGAGGCGTCGATAGGCATTATTGTACCCCAAGAGCATGCTAGCTTTCTAGTAGTAAGTGATAGGCTAGTGCGTAGGTATCGACATGCATCTTTCGGAAGAGAAAGGGTTCAGTAAGAGGAAGGGGAGCAATATCACTGAAGATCAAGCCAACTGGCCTTATAATGAGGAAGTCTCGCTGAAAGAATTCCATTGGTTTTGACCCTAATATACTAAACTGTTTCTGCATTGGGTAAAGGACATGTTCTCCCTTACACCCCGTGTGTTCGACTGTATTGCATTTGTTCATAATTTGATGCTTGGTCGTGACAAGCTCTCTCCCAGAGCTATCAAGTGTGTCTTTGTTGGCTACTCTCGTACTCAGAAGTGTACTTTTGTTTTGATCCTCTTCGACGGGAATACTTTGTCAGTGCTGATGTCATCTTCTTTGAGTTAGTTATGTATTTCTCTCCTACAAGTGACATGTTGTCTCCATCCAAGTCAGGTGAGGAGGTTATACATGACTCCTATAACTGCACCACCTTTGATACCTACACCACCACCACCACATCCACCACCACCACCACCACATCCACCATTACCTCTAGTACCTACACCTATTCATGCGGCTTATACTTGGATCACTACCCAATACCTTGGCTCAGTTCTTGCTACGTGTATTTGTTTTCAAGCCTCACACAATTCCCCTTGCTCATGGGCCTTCCTCATCATCCATCATGCCCCAGATATGTAGTGAGCACATTGTTTCTGTGAAGAGAAAAGAATGAATAGTTCATTCCTGAAGTCATAGGGCTCTCTTATATAAGAGAGTAACTTGTTGGGCAAATTACATAAAAAGACAAATGAATTAAATAATACATAAAAGACATGAAGATAACTAATATCTCAACACTCCCCCTCAAGCTGGAGTGTATATCTATCATGCTGAGCTTGGATAAGGCCCTCTGGCTAGGGCCTTGGTAAGCACATCTGCTGTCCGGTCTCCAGATTTGACATGAGTAGTGGAGATGAGACCCTTCTTTATCATGTCACGAGTGTAGTTACAACCATATGGGCTCTCTTATATAAGAGAGTAACCTGTTGGAAAAATTACATAAAGAAGGCAAATGAATTAAATAATACATAAAGGATATGAAAGATAACTAATATCTCAACACTCCCCCTCAAGCTGGAGCGTATATATCTATTATGCTCAGCTTGGAGCAACATCACTGGTAAGGCCCTCTGGCTAGGGCCTTAGTAAGTACATCTGCTGTCTGGTCTCCAGAGTTGGCATGTGTAGTGGTGATGAAATCCTTTTGCTTCATGTCACAAGTATAGTGACAGTCCACCTCGATGTGCTTGATCCTCCTATGGAAAGCTGGTTGTTTGCATGAAGAGAGCAACCTGATTGTTACTACATTGGAGGTGCATTGGAAGAAGCACCTCAACAGTCAGGTCAGTCAGACCTACTGAATATCTGACCCACATCGTCTCTGTATTAGCTTGCGCCATGTCATTGTATTTTGATTCTGCACTAGATATGGCAATTATAATATGCTTCTTGCTCTTCCATGGCACAAAGGAACTTCCTATGAACACTGCAAAGCCAAAAGTAGACTTCTTGTCCTTGTGACAACATGCATAATCTACATCTGCACATGCTAACTTGTAAGGATGTATCTATGCTAAATAGAAGACCCGGTGCCAAGCAAGGTTGCAGAATTCGGCAAGCGGTACTCGTCGGCAGGGTCATTGACTAAGGATCAATCGACAGTCGGGAGAGTAATCGGATTTATTCGGGCATTAGTCGGTTTTGGAATTTTTTTATTATTTTAAATATATAAATCAATTTTTATAGCATATACTCTTATTTATATTCATATATTTAGCAGTTTTAATATTTTTAAGAGCATAAAAAAATAGCAAGAGAATGAAAAAAAGAAGCAAGTTAAGAACAAAATGTTTGGCACATAGTACAAGCAAATGTTCAAAAATAAAAAAAACAATTACAACATGCCCAAAAATAATACAAGCGAAAAGTAAGATAAGTGCCACAAGCCATTGGATTCAATCCTCAATGTCATCATCCAAGTCCATCCCTTCTTCTTCATCATTGCCTTCTTCTTCATCATCGCCTTCTTCTTCATCATCGTCATCATCTTCTTCTTCTATATCCTCAAGATGTAGCTCCTCCTCCTCATTCATCGGCGTACCAATTGAACTTGACGATGAAGCTCCCCTTCCACGTTCACCTCGTTGGCTCCTTCTTGGTTCCAAATTCTCTTCGACGCCACTAGCATGTGCTACAACACCCCATGTCAGTCCGGAACCTGGAAAAACCTCCTCATCATGAGCATCAACATCCCCGGTCCATTCAGCAGTGTGTACAAGATCACAAGATGACAGAGGATCTCTCTCTTTCTCAGCTCGACGTTCCTGCAGGTTGGAATTGAAACGCACATACACAAGATCGTTCAGATTCTTCATCTCTAACCTGTTTCTCTTCTTGGTATGGATCTGAAGACCAAAAAAATTTAACTTTATATCAATTACTCATTTAAATTTTACTATTACTAATTGAATTGGGTGGGTGGAGTGGAGTCTATACCGAGTCAAATGTACTCCAGTTACACTCACATCCCGATGATGAAGACGTCAAGCTCAAGATTTTGATAGCCATAGCTTTCAAATGAGGTGTGTCATCTCCATGATTATGCCATCAATTAGCTATTAGAATAGAGAAATGGTCAACATAGTAAAATAAATGATCAACATTAATAGAAAACAATGACTGAAGTGCCTGGATCAAAATTGCCATCATTTGTCATCCTTTGTCTCACAGCTAAAGGCTTGCCAAAATCTCTACGACCAAGTCTATATGTCGGAAGCTCGTCCGTGGTAATTGCATCTTGTATATCCAAATCTGGATAAAATTTTTCCATACATTCCTTAAACCCTCTCCTCACCACAACATCTGGATCACCATGAGACTCACTATAGAAGAAAAATGGGTTCAAGTAATAAGCTGCTTGATGCAATGGAGTATCGAGTCTCCCTTTAGTCTTGAAGGTAACGACATCCACAAAAAAATTATAAGATGACTCCACGCCATTGAATGCTGCAATTATTTCCCGCTTGGTCTCTTCAAGCCCTCCGTAGACAAAGCCCATGGATGAGCGTCGATCTGCATCAAGCACACGTAATAAACGAACCAATGGAGTGAAAACTCTGATAGCATGTGCTGTATGGTTCCAGAATGTAGGGCTGAATACAATGGAACTCGCTGCTTTTCCCTTCTTGGTTTTATACCACTTACAGCTTCTCCACTCTTCTGAGGAAAACATCAATCTCAGCTTGTCTTTCTTCTCATTTAGGCTCTCAAGAGTGAGAAATGTGGTTGCAAATCTTGTTTGGCCGGGCCTTGCAATGTCCCTCTTGCCGGTGAACTTGCGCATCAAGCTTAGAGTTTTGGTGTGAGAGTAGATGAACACCGTAAGCTTCTTCGCCTTTGTGATTGCACTCCTCACCTTTGTCTCTGCTTATCTCCTCCAAAGCAAGATCAATGGAATGCGCGGCACACGGAGTCCATCAAATCTGCGGATATTTGGTGACCAATAATCTTCCTACTGCTATATTGGCGGATGCATTATCTGCCACAATCTGAACCACTTTATCCACTCCCACTTCATTCAGGCACTCCTCCACCAACTTACAGATGTATTCCGCAGTGTGAGCCTCATCTGAAGCATCCATGGACTTTAAAAATGAAGTCCCCAAGGTGCAATTGACACAAAAATTGATGATGCTCCTTCCTCGCTTGTCCGTCCACGCATCAGTCATTAAAGAGCATCCCGCTGACGTCCACGTATCACAATGACATTGCAAGCCATCATGAATCTCTGTCACTGCCTTCTTCAAAAGCGGACCACTAAGCTCATAACTCGTGGGAGGCTTTAGTACAGGCCCGTACTTCCCAATCGCCTCTACCATCTGCAAGAAGTTCTTCGTCGTCAAAGCATTAAATGGAATCACCGATGTATATGCCCATTTGGATATGTACGATGTAACCCTGTCACGATGATCTTCGGAGAATGCATCGTTGATGGTCATCTGATGTTATGACCATTCCATTGCGACAGTCTGTTCCAAGAATTCGGAGACTCGTGATCTCTTAGTCGAACCCAGATCTCCAGTGATATGAACTTCTTCCCTCATCTCAAGAACATCAGCGCTTTCTGGGACTTCTTCCTGGCAACATCATCAAGGTAGGCAATCATATTCTTCTTTGTTTCCTCATCCACCTTGGGACATGCAGCTACATTCCCTCTTCGGTGTGCTAGATGTTGCTTGAACCTATATACACCACACTTGACAATCTTCTTGCACAATTTGCAAGTGACCGTATTTGGATCCGTACGGTTCGCAAGGTAACCGTATTCAAGGCCTTAAATGTCGGTTTCGGTCACCATTTTGGTATCGACCAAAACAGAATTTCGATGGAATTTCGGTGGAATTTCGACCGAAATTTCGGTCATTTCAGTCATTTTTTGTACTAACACCCCCATATTTCGGTCATTTCGGTCGAATTTCGATTTCGGCTGGATATCGATATTCGACAAAAATTCGACTGAATTTCGCTGAAATTTGAGGCCATGACCGTATTGCCATGCAGGATCAGTTGATACCAGCGGCACATAAAAAGATGAGTCGCTACCGGAAGCGACGTTCGCTGGAGGTGTAGACATCTACATAGTAAACAAACTCACAATTTAGGCAATCAACAAATATAAAATAATTTCCAAGTTGAGCAAATTGAACATATACATTAAATGAAGATATTAAATAACAACTAGACCAATGACAAGTGACAACTATAAAAGAAATTCCAAGTTGAGCAACATACAACTTAAGTTTATAGGAATGTTTATCTTTATGCAAATGTTGGTAGCAATAACGTGTAGAGCAAATGTCGGTTTAGGCACATAAAAGTGCTAGGACATGGTGTTTATATGAATGTTTTATGAAAACTTAAGTGTTACGAAAATATTATTGGTGTAAATACTAAAGTTTTTTGTGTCTAAATGTTATGATGTGTATGCCTTAGACACATAAAACACTGTATAGCAATGATGTGTATGTAGAGCAAATGTCGGTTATGCACATAAAAGTTGGTGTTTAGGCATACAACTTAAGTTCAAAAACATTTTTGATTAGGGCATGCTATTCATATAATACGGATATAAAAAGAAAAAAAAACAAAAAATAAAAAGTCTAACCTCGGTTCTGGGCGACGAGCGACGAGACCTGGGGTGAGCGACGAGGCAACGAGGCAGCGAGCGCACGATTGCAGCGAGTA